>VDFB02270651.1:777078540-777135442 GCA_007258455.2 Sequoia sempervirens
AAGCCTGGAAACTTTGATTGAAAATATTTCTAGATGCTTTTAAATTGCTTCAAATCCTAAGGTTTAAAATATGAGGCTAGGAGAATTTTATCTTAACAACTAGTAGAAGACCAAGCTCAAGATGTCATGGTAGTCTAAATTTGAAACTAAATCCCCAAGAGGTTTCTCCATGTAAGGATCTTACTATCTATTTTGCCACTAGAAATGTTCCTTGTGTGTAAGGATTTATAATTCCCATTCCACCATGATCTTTAGCCTGGATATAGTGTTTTCATGAAGAAATTGGCACCCATTTTTCATTTCCTACTTAGCCCATAAGAAACTTATGATGAAAATAGTCAATTGGTTATAGCATGATTTAGAAGGTAGCATGATTTAGAAGGAAACCATGATGAGGATGTGTAAAAATGTCTAGCTAGGATAATTTTATTGGCCACTTGAATTCATCTAGCCTAGGAGAGGATTTATTTATCCAATATAGAAACTTTTTTTAATTTATCCAAAAGAACTTCTACATATATAAAATATGACCTCCTATTCCAAAGGGATTCCTAGATATACATATACTATCATGTCATACTTTAAGTGTTTTCATTTAGATAGGATCCATTTGGGAGGAGATCCTAAAAAAGTTGTCATATATCACATGGATAGTTGAGACTTACATGTCATGTGTTGATGGGTGTTTTTGCACCTTCTCATCACAGGTAGCACACAAGTATGCTACCTCTCTTGAAAGGTAGAAATTTGCAAGCAAGTTACCAATCACTACCCCAAGGTCTTTTGGGTGTCAGGTCATGACGTGCATGGAATTCCTCAGTTTATTTTTTATGTTATTTTACTGGTAAGTGGTAATCATAGGGTGGACTCACGAAGTTAGGCTGGAAGGAAGTAGGATCACAAAATGGAGTTCTTCGAAGTGGGAAGTTAGTGTGCAATTTGCTGCAAGTTCTAACATCAATTTGAACTTCTATCTTTAGCTTAAGATTTGGATTTACAATTTGTGCAATGAACCTTAGCATAGGTTACTTATTAAAAAAAAAAAGGAAAAGGGCAAGGAAGAGAGAAGGTTCCTAGACCTGAAATTCAACAATGAATAGTGATCATGGAGGATTTTACTATGGACAACCTTCTTAAAACAAAATTTCACTTAACCAAATTACTACATAGTCTCATGAAATTTGTGGAAGCTTCAAAGGACTGTAGATATTCAATTATTCATTCACCATAAGCATGAACAAACAATAGAAATTTAGAGCAATTGTTAATCTAAGTCTAGGCTAACTTTACACAATTGTATGTCATCAACAAACAACCAAAAGTATGGACTAAGAAGGCATCTACCAACCATCTCTTCTCCATGCTTGGTACATTTCAAAGTAGCTTTCACCATTTTTTTGATCGAGTGAATTCCCTAGCAACAAAATCCATGAAGAGCGGAGATATGTCATCCATTGCACTCTCCTCCATCTTCTTATGGAAATATTCTTTAACTTTTTCCACATCCAGTTCCTCGACAGACATATTTTTATTAGTCATTAATTGGATATAACCTTTGTTGTATTCCCAATGTTCTTTAGCCCACTCGAGGTCAAGCCCAGCTTCATGTAACACCTTTTCGAATACCTCATTCTGATGATGATGAGGTATGTTACAAGAGTGTAAAATGACCTTGCTTATATAGACAATGTGTGATGAAGTTACAAATGGAAAAAAAATAAATGACTTGTGTCATTTTAAATGACATGAGCCATCATTAAATGACCTAAGACACTAATATTTAATAAAACCTAAAAATATAAAATCTTATCTAAATGACTTGAATATTCCTAGGACCTAAGTAGACTTGACATGTAAATAGGACTCCACTAGTTAAATAGTTAGGAAAATTACACCAATATGTATCCATGGGGTGTGGAGCACCATCTCTTTGTTAAAAGAATATAATTTCCTCAAGGATTAATGGAAAAGATGCAACCAATTTTGAAAACATGTGAAGATATTTTATATAGGAAGTCATAGACCAAGGACAAGTGTTGATTACAAGCCATGACTAAATTTTACAATGAAAGAAAGATAAGAGAGTGGGTTCCAAAATAACATAATAGTACCTAAAAGCAATAATACATACTACAAATCCAAGCAATAATAAATTGATGAAGTAAAAAATATAAACCATGAATGGTTTGGGGAAACTACTTGCAAACACATGAGACATGCATTAATTTCTTGGGTTCAAATTCCAATGCCTCTCTCAAGAAATTTCACAAATTTATCCAAATAAACCATGAATAGGAACCTAGGCTTATGAGTGTTAGTGTATAAAGAAATTTGACAAATTTATCCAAGTAATAATGTGTTATCTCAATGGATTAAAGTCATCATATAAAATAATTGAATGTTTGGTTTGGATCATTAATGCCATTGTTAAGAAACCATGTTAATGTAAAAATTATGTTGTGGGAACAAATCATGTAGTTTAAATCATGCCAACATATAATGCAAAATCTAAACATCATCCCAAATCAGAACATTGTCCCATATGATCTTATTTGTAAATTGATTTTGTGGTAAAAGCATTTTTTAGAGAAATGATCTTATTTGTAAATTCATTGGGGTTTGATTGAATTTTAGGATGATAATATTCCCATGTTTGTTTATATATTCTTGACTTTATGGCAGAGGATTTAATTTTTAAATACATATTTGAACAACATAGAGGTCCACTAACCATCTTAATATCATTCAGAATGGGTGGGCGGAATAAATGGGAATCACTCATTTGTCTAAATGTGCAAGACATTCCCAACCAAGAAAATCAAATAAAAATGGACCAAGCATCGTGGGAAAAGACCTAAAATACCATGAAAATGCCAAGGGGCCATTTTTCTAGAGCACAGAGAGAGAGAGAGAGTTCTCTAGTTAGGGTGGAAGAGAGAGACTTGAGAGAGAGTTCTCTAGTTAGGGTGGGAGGGAGAGACTTGAGAGAGGGAGAGGGGCTGGGAGAGGGAGAGGGCGTGGCAGAGAGAGACCTGAGATATACAGGCTAAGAGGAAGAGAGAGAGATTCTCTAGTTAGGGTGGGAGGGAGAGACTTGAGAGAGGGAGAGGGGGTGTGAGGGAGAGATTTGGGGGAGAGAGAGAGACAAATAGACAGAGATAGAGATAGAGAGAGACAAAGACAGAGACAGAGAGACAGAGACAGGGAGAGAGTGTGTTCTCTAGTTAGGGTGGGAGGGAGAGAATTGAGAAGAGAGGAAGGGGTGGGAGGGATGGAGGGAGGGGGGAGAGAGAGAGTGTGTGTGTGTGTGTGTTCTTTCATTAGGGTGAGAGGGAGAGACTTGAGAGAGGGAGAGGGGACCTAGGAGAGAGAGAGAGAGAGAGGGAGTGAGAGATATGCCTAATAGAGAGAGGTTGGAGGGATAGAAGATGGATGAACTTAGGAGAGGGGGGAGAGAGGGTTGGATCAAGCTGAAAGCATAAAATATAAAAGCTTGAACCTAAATGCCTAAACCATAAACCATAAACCCATAAACCATAAACCATAAACCATAAAAGCTATTTGCGAAGAGAGGAGAGATGAGGGAGGAGAGTGGAGAGAAACACAAAGGGAAGGAGGAAGGTTGGGAGATTAAGAGAGAGGGAGAGAGGGAATGATGGAGGGAGAGGTAGAGATGGAGAGAGGTAGAGAGAAGTATATAGGGAAGGAGAGATAGAGAGGAGGGAGGAGGGAGGGAGAGAGATAAAGAGAAGTATAGAGGGGACGAGGGAGGGATAGTGGGAGAGAGAAGTGTGATAAAGAGAATGAGAGAGAGATGAGGGAAGGAGGAAGGTGGAGAGATTGAGAGAGAGAGGAGGGATGGTGAGAGATAAGTAGAGAGATATAGGTTAGATAGAGAGAAGTAGAGAGGGAAGGTGGTTGGGATGAAGGAAGAGAGAGAGGAGGGAGGGAGGGAGAGAGAGAGGTAGAGAGGGATAGGTTAGAGTGAAGTAGAGAGGGAAGGTGGGTGGGAGGAAGGAAGAGAGAGAGAGAGGGGGGAGATAGAGAAAATTAGAGAGGGAAGGAGGAAATGAGGAAAGGACGAAGGGATGGAGGGGGAGAGAGAGGTTAGATAGATAGAAGTATAGAGGGAAGGAGAGAGTGTGAGAGAGATGTCTAGAGTATAAGGGATAAAAAGTGAGTGAGATAGAGAGAGAAACATGATACAACTTGCTGATTAGTAAAATTTGACCTCCTGATTACTGAAATTTGACATGCTGATTACTAAAATTTGACTAAGTCTAAAATTTATGAGATCTTCCAAAAAATAGAATTTGCATTATAACCCCTAGAGATCCGAAACCACTCTCAAACATCCTGAAACTATATACATGAAATATACTTAAAGTATAAGAAAGTAAATGTCCATATGTAAATGTCAACTTATACTTAAATGTTTATTTCATGTATATAGTTTCCTTGAAAGATAACAGAGGACAGGAAGGGAAGACAGGAGATTTCAGTGTGAATAGCGTGAGCACGTTGTAACCTCAGTAACTCTCATTTGAAATGTTTTTTTTTCAAAATGCATTTTTGAACTCAAAGTGAGCGCATTTTGAACTCAATGAGCGCATTTTCAGAAATCAAAATGAAAGCATTTTGAACTTCCGAAATAGTAGCATTTTAAATTTAAACCATAACGCGAGTGTGTTTTACTATAACACACTTGCTTTTTTGCTATTTCAGGATGAAAAAGTAAATTGGCCATAAATTGGCTACCCATCTTTTTACACCCGCCTGTTGTCTTTTCATGCACTCCCTTTGTTTTTTCTTTTTTGCATCAAGTTGTTTGGGTGGTCCTCACTTATTCCTTCCCATGGGTAATATCAATTATTCCTAAATAAAAAAAATTATGAATATATGTTAATAAATATTGTAATTTGAACAAAAATAAATTACTCTTATTTGACATCTAAATGATAAATTACACAATGAAGTTAAAAAATTATCAATAAGATATGAAATAATCATCACAATTGACAATAAAAAATGCTATACAAACAAAAAAAATTTAACAATCAGTTAATTGTCACATTTCAATGCATTTCAATCATTTTAAGTCAAATAAAACAAATAGATCTCTTACACAGTTGGAAAAGGATGCACAAAAAGTAGAGCTAGTTGTTGTGGGACCTTCAACACAACTATCATATGATTTTTTGGCCATTACGAATCTTTAAACTAAACAAAATATGTACGTGTTATGTTTCCATAACATGTATGTATTATTGGTCCCTAAACTTAAGTGTTTTCACTTTGGCCTCCACTTAGAAATACCTATATAATGTCAATAACACATACATGCTTTTAAATTAACAAAACATGTACGTGCTTTTAACTTTACAAAATGCATATATGATTTGCTTAGTTATAGGTTTAGAGGATGGATTTACCTTTACAAAACATATACGTTATTTTAACTTAACAAAATGCATATGTGTTTTTCTTATTTTTGGGTTTGAATGATGGATTTACCTTTACCAAACACACACGTTCTTTTAACTTAACAAAGCATGTACATTTTTTGCTTATTTTTGGACTTATGATGGATTTAACTTACTAAAACCTTATGCACTTAACCCTAACACCTATATAGTTAACCATAAACTCTATACCTATAACCCTAAACCCTATCCCTCAACCCTCATCCCTAAACCATATAGAGAGAGAAGTTAGATAGGAAGAGGTAGATCTAGGGAACTAAAGCCTATACCCTATACCCTATATCATTGAATCTAAACCTTATCCCTCAACCATAGGAACTAAAGCTAATAAGTTAAACCCTTAACCATATACTCAACCCTATAACCTCAACCCTAAACCCATAAACCATAGGTCCTACACCCTAAATAATGAATAATTTAGATATATTAAAGGGAGAGAGGATAGAGCTCAAGGGAGAGAGGATAGAGCTTGACATGGGAGATATAAAGAGAGGTAAGATATAGAGAAGAGAGGTAGAGAAAGAGAGATATATGAGATAGAGGGAAGAGAGATCTACATAGGGAGGGAGGGAGAGGTAGATAAGTAGGTATGAGGGGAGAGGTAGGAAGGCGAGATAAAAAGTTGAGATAGAGAGATATAGGTAGATGGTGGAGAGAGAGAGAGGCTAGATAAAGAAAGGTAGATCTAGGGGAGAGAGATAATGAGATAGATAAAAATGAGATGGGGAGGAGAGTAGAGAGGGTGAGATGTTAGACTTAACCATAAACTCTATAGGTACCATAACTCAAAACCCTATACCTTATACTGATAGTTCCCTAAACCTTATCCCTCAACCCTAAGAACTAAAGACAATAGGTTAAACCATTAACCATATACTCAACCGTATACCCTATACCCTCAACCCTAAACCTTATATCCTATACCCTCAACCCTATACCATATACCCTCTTGACCCTAAACTAGGTATCCCTCAACCTTGGGCCCTAAGGCTTATATAATAAATCCTCAACCATATACACTCAAAATTAAACCCTATATCATATACCCTCAACCATAAACTATATCCCTCAACCCTAGACCCTAAATCCTAGATAGGATGAATATACTCAATCCTAAATGTTATACCATCAACTTATGTGTTTTTTGTGTTAGTCCTATGCATGCGATACCTAGTCACCTTGGTTCCTCATACCCTAGTGTATTTTATCACATGCATTATAAAATTAAGTGCTCTCTACATTGTAGTTCAATTATTGCATTCCAAATACACCTAATCCCATCCCATCCCTTATTTCTCCTCACCATCATTTTTCCCTTTCCTAATCATGGATTGTATGTGCACTATCAATCATTCTTTATTTCTTACATGTGTCTCTACACTTAACCCTAAACTCTATACCCATAACCCTAAACCCTAGATACCCTATATTTTCAACCCTAAATGCTATCCCTCAACTCTAAACCCTACACTTAGCCATAGGTCATAAAGCCTATACACTCTACCCTAGACCTTATACCTTTAACCCTAAACTCTATTCCCATAACCCCAAACCCTATACCATCAATTCCTCAAACCTTATCCTTCAACCCTAGGAACTAAAGCCAATAGGTTAAACCCTTAACTGTATACTCAACCCTATACCCTATATCTTCAACCTTAAACCCTATACCCTATACTCTCAACCCTAGACCTTATACGCTATACCCTCAACCCTCAACCCTATCTCTCAACCCTAGGCCTTAAAGCCTATAGGCTAAACCATCAACCCTATACCATATACCCTCATAACCCTAAACCCTATCCCTCAACCTTGGACCCTAAGGCCTATATAATAAACCCTCAACCATATACACTCAAACCTAAACCCAATATCATATACCCTCAACCCTAAACCATATCCCTCAACCCTAGGCCCTAAAGCCTAGGGGATGAACCCTCAAACCTATACACTCAAACCTAAACGATATACCCTTGACCCTATATACTATATTGTATACCCCCAACTCTTAACCCTACACTCATCCCTAGGTCGTAAAACCTATACACTATGTACCCTAAACCTTATACCTTCAACCCTCAAGATTCCTATACCCTTAAACCTGAACCTTATAGTTCTCAATCTTATACTCTCACCCCTAAACCCTAGATATCATCAACCGTAAACCCTACACCCTAAAACTCAACATTAATAATTTAACACTAAAACCTACATAATTAAATTTAATTTGTAAACCCTCAACTCTCAACTCTCCATCCTAAACCATCAACCCTAAACCCATAAACCATAGGCCTTACACCCTAAATAATGAATAATTTAGAGATATTAAAGGGAGAGAGGATGAAGACATGGGAGAGAGATATAGAGAGGTGAGATAGAGAGAAGAGAGGTAGAGAAAGAAAGAGATGCGAGACAGAGAAAAGAGAGGTCTACATAGGGAGGGAGGGAGAGGTAGGAAGGGGGGATAGATATAATGTTGAGATGGAGAGAGAGAGAGGTAGATAGTGGAGAGAGAGAGAGAGGTTAGATAGAGAGAGGCAGATCTAGGGGAGAGAGAGAAGTGAGATAAATAACAATAGAGATGGGAAGGAGAATAAATAGGGGGGAGATGTGAGATGATATATATAAATATGTAGGTAAAGCCTCAACCCTCTATCATAGATCATAAACCCTACACCCTAAACCCTAAACACTAGGAGATGCACCTTGAACCCTATACACTGAACCCTAAATATTCACATTAATAATTAACACTAAAATATATACCCTCAACCCTAAATAATATACTCTCATGGTCATGAACCCTAAACCCTCAACTCTAAATTCTTTATATAAATGTGAGCACATGGGAGAGAAAAAGAGAGGGATGGAAAGAAATATGGAGAGAGATACAAAGAGGATTTTTATCTTCATAGGAACATGAGTGCACATTATAACACACTTGCTCCTATGAAGATGAATTTTTGAGCATGGGGGATACATTTTATTCCTAGAAACATGAACGAATTATAACCTAGATAGAGACGCATTGAGAGAGTAAGAGAGGTGGAGAGAGTTACAGAGAGAGGGAGGAAGAGATGTAAATAGGGAGAAAGAAGAATTTGAGATAGGGAGAGATGGAGGGAGAGATGTACATATGGAGAAAGAAGAATTGGAGATAGGGAGAGTTAGGTACAAAGAGACAAAGAGATGCATGAGAGAACATTATTAGAAAAGGGAGGAAAATAGGGAGAGAGAGAGATATATATAGAGGGAAATAGAGAGATATTTGAGAAAAAATAGTACAAAGGGGAGGAGAGAGGGAGGGAGAGGTAGGGAGAGATACAAAGATTTGGAGGGAGAGAGAGCCAATAGAGAGAATTTGGGAGGAGGGATGGAGGAACAAAGGGAGGAATATTGATAGAGAGATGTAGAGAGAGTTAGAGACAGAGGTGGAGGGAGAGAGCTAGAAATTAAGATTGAAGAATATGATGCTTTTAGTGTGGGTCAAAACACGTACGTGTTTTGGCTTGCACAAAACACACGTACAAGTTTTGGCTTGTACTTAGGCTTGGATGACAAGCCTTAGGCTTGGACGGTTCATTTGCCTCATTTTGACACATTTTTTTCCTCCATTCTTGTTTCTCAACTTGCTCATCATCGGGTTTACATGTTATAAATTAAATCTTAGTAAAATTACCACCATAATTTCACATGTCTTCTTTAAAGCTTTCTAACCATATAATTTTTTTAGATCTTTGAACTACATTAAGATATTTATTTTTAATTTCTTTCACAAATGTTTCCATAGTTATCAGAGACATGTGTATTGAATTTTTTTAATAACTTTTGACCTACTTGTCCAAAAATTTGAAAATAAAAATAAAAAATTCTACAATTCATTCTTTACACATTGGGAAAAAAAATATGTTTTCGATTATTTTGGTGCAAGTTATGTGACACGCACACTCAGTGATGTGATTTTTAGGATACATCCACTTTGAAAAATCATAAAAAAACTAAATAAGAATTACCAAAAATATACAACTTCTAGTACTCACTCTTAACTATATTTCTACCAATGGGTTTTTAAAAAACTAAATGCAACTAAAAAATTGAGGGGTGTGTGTGACAGACACTATGTTATGTTTTGTTGAAAAAACATGAACACTTTTGTGTGCGTGAATAATTTTATCCTCTTAATCTCATCCATTTTTGAAAAACTTTAGTAGTTTAGAAACTAGATTAAGAGTACTACAATTCTTGTTCTTTTGGTATCTTCAAATTTTAAGTGCATGAATCTCAAATTACTCCTCCAAGTTCAGGTTTAGCTGATTTCATAAAAAGAGTGGTCACTTTTGACCCCCTTTTTGTGCACTATCTTGGTGCACTTACCCGTAATTGTTAAACAAAAGTCGTGCTTTGATGTTTTCATGGTTGATAGTTATGTGCTTGTTGTAATAATTCCAAATTAGCATGTTCATGTTGATACAATTTAAGATAGCCAATCCACTATGGTTGTGTTAGAAGAAGTAAAGAATGTTATTGTGGATGTTTCAATGCAAAAGGGGATTATATCCAACTAATAGTTCTTCAAATAGTGATAGTGATGATGGTCAATTTTTATATCCTACAATACTTGTTAGATACTTACCAAAGTTTGGCTTCAAGAATGTGTGGATTTAAGAGTGCAATCTCTTAGGAAGAAGATTGGAGGTTTTATTGATCATTTAGATGAGAATGTTAAGAAAAAAATGGCTAATGTGTTTTTTAACAATTAGATTTATACATGGTTTTTGAGATATTAGACACTCTACGGGTTCTTTTTTTGTTGTTAAATGTTCTTCGTATAGTTTTGTTTCTATGACACTTCTTAGTTTTGTGAGACATTTCAAGTGAATACTTGATGTTGCTTCTTTTGGAGTTATGTTGGATAGTAATCTTTTGTGTGAGGAATTGTTTTGATCAAGTTATGTTGTATTTGAGTGTTTTTTAATCTTGGTTGCATGGGGCTGTTTTTTTTGTTAATTGAAAGTGTTCCTTCTGTAGCTAGTTTTTATATTTTGGAGACATTGAGGTTTTGGGATCTTTTTTGGATGTGAATCCCTATTGGTGTGATCTTTGTATACTTTTGATGCTCATTTAAGCTATATTTATACACTATTTCTAAAATATATAAAAAATAATAAATCAATCTACAGTTGGTGAATATACCTAAATAATAAATTATGAATTAATATCATGCACAAAAGACACCAAACTCAAATAATGTAGAACTAGAACAAAATGAATTAAAATATGCACTTTTATATTCTACAATTAATTAAATATTACCTTTATTAATAATTTTTTGCTAAGAATTATGACATATTTCATAATTTTTAAAGATATATTTATGTTTGATAAATTATTTTATTTATTAATTTAATAAAATGAAAATATATTAATTTTTTATATATTTTATGTATATAAATATTTATAATATTATCTATTTATATTTAAAATTTCTAAATTATTAATAATTATATGCACATCAAGATATCTTTTTCATATCTTAATAAAAATATTAATTAATTTAATTATAACTTTCATTTTTCCCACTCCCAAAGCTTTTCAATCATATTGTAAACTAACTTTATTTAAAAATAAATAAATAATAGAGAACTAACTTTCATAATTAAAAGTTTTTATAAACATTTTATTAATTTTTTTAAATATATATTTTAAATCAATTTTATTAACTAAAATCAATAATCATTAAATTTTATCATCCCAAATTGTAAATATATATTATATGTTGTGTATATTTTTCAGATTACTCGAAAATCTACCATAAAAAACACAAAGTCATTCACACAACAAAAAAATAAACTTTAAAAAATAAAAGATGAAAAAAAAAATCTCACAAAAGATTTTGTAAAAGCTTCCAGTTACTGCGTTTAATATTTTATTCTGTACAGAGGACGCCATTATCGGGAACGAGAACTTCCACAGGACTAGTAAGTACAAGGAAAATGCAGGCACTGAAACATTTGGTGGATATGCGCGCAATCCATGAGAGCCATTTGGATTTTCAGACCTGAATTCTTAATCTCACTCATCATATTTTACTACAAGCTATTAGCAGGACTGCAGCTCGTTAGATTATCACTATAGAGATTGAATGGTCACAACTTATACTGTGCTCCACTACTCGATCTGTTGGAGCTTAAGCTCACGGTAGAAGTTGCCTATGAACATTTCCGACTTTTCATACAATTCTTCAGCGCTCAGCATCTCTTCTTCTTCTTTCTCTTTCTCCTCGTTGCTGTCAGAAGACGTTATTTGCCCTGCATCCACCTCATTAATCAAATTGCCACAAACCAGCTGGGTTTCTCCACATTTCTCATCAGGTTTCGAAACCGCGACCTCCTCTTCAACAGCAACACCATCTTGTTCGGGAGTGGCGCAACATCACTATCAGAGCCATCTACTCCTTTTCTTATGTAAAGATCGTAGGAATATTGTCCATTTGAGTGTCGCCTGAAACCTCTGGTTGATCACGCGTAGAAGAGGTGGTGAGCACCCCGGATTTAACTCCAAGAGTGACAATCACCACATTGAGTACAACATAGAGAAACGGGGGGCGAAACCAGGCGCTGACGCAGCCCCAGCCCACCACAAAGAGCTCCGCACTGGGCTTCAAGGCGAATGGAAGCATAACCACCGGAACACAGGCCAAAATCGCCTTCATAGACAGCAAAGCTACTCTTACACTGTTAAAATCTTCTCTTTCCAAACCCATTCTAAAAAAAGAAAGAATAAAACTCGAGCAATAACATTTTGCAAATGGCGCGCCAAATCTCCTGTCAAAAAAAAATGAAAGGAATAACAGAGGAGAAGAGCATTACGATTTAATGCAGCAAAGAAAGCCCAAGATCAATATACCTATTTCTATCGCAGACGTTGTCCGCCATATTCCTCCCTGCCTGCATGAAAAAGGTGTTTCTGAAATGGGTCTACGGGATATTGAAGCATTTCAAATTTCAAATTTCCCGCTTTAAAATTGGCGCTCTTTTTTAAAACCACCGTCCGTTCGTCCATCCGTTGTTGTCCAGCTCTTTCAGTCTTTTTGGGCACCGTAAACCAAAAACTCCGTGCAAATACGGCCTGCTGCAGCACACGGACGGTCAGAGGGGTATGCAGGAGGAGCGCATGGCATAGACATCCATGGGCCAGTGCAAATTGTCGCCGCTATAGCCAGTGCCGACATCCATGGGCCGGTGCAAATTGTCGCCGCTATAGCCAGTGCCTCATGGATATGTACACTGTGGGGCTAAATTTGTCACTACAATTTGTGAATCCAGAAAAGTTCAATGGAAACTTGACACATACGCTATGAATGGAGGACAAAAGCTGCTGCTATTTGGAACTCGTAACATTCATTCAATGTAACCATTTTCTATTGGCTGATCTCAGCTTGAATAATACGTCCACAAAATTGGGGCCCACAAATGAACAACAAAGTATGTCAGAAGGTACGAATTATTCAGCGTGGTTAAATCTCATCAAACTTTTCGTATATGTACACTTCGAATTTCCACTATTGCAAGCTGGTCGCAGGCGGAAACCAATAGCAACCGAAAAAATCACGAAAAATGATGCACCGAAAATAGCAGTGGGGAAAACAGAAAAGCACGGCAAAAAACAGCCGAAAAATATGTACGGTTGAGATTCATTTTACTGTCAACCAGCGCTATCCTTTGTTTTCCACCGGAGATAGGCAAAATGAGCTCTGAAAGCTCATATAGGACAAGCCTTCGACGTAATAAAATGTAAGAAACAAATTCAGAACAAACAAGGAAACCATTTTATATTTTATATGTGTCACCATAATTCTGTAAGAAACAAATTCAGAACAATAGTTGAACCGACACAACTCTAGAAGAAGCAAAAGTTGAACCGGCACACCTCTTTAAGAAACAATTCCTAGTTGAACCGGAACAATTCTATAAGAAACAAATTCACAACATTTGAAATTCAATATCAATTTCAATTGTAGGAATTGTGAAATTGCGCGCCTCATCCTGGACAGATATGTCCTGCGACTCATTCCCGCAAAAGTAGTTTGTCATTATTGTGAAAGAGGCTAGTACTAGCGGCTCACTGCTCAAGAGATAGACATCGAAAGGACCTTTTTAAGCAGCACTCCCGCCGCCATTTTACCATTGACAGGTGGAGGTAAAACATAAATTTTAATCTTTTAAATTATTTAATTTTATTTAAAGAGTATTTTTATTTATTTAAAAATTATTTTATATTTCTTTAAAGAACTATTTTTATTTATTTAATTTAATTTACTTGTTTTAATTTTAGTTCTTAGGTAAATTTTAAAATTGAAATATTCATTTTTAGAAATAATTAATTATATTTATATAATGTCAATTTATTTTTTAAAATTTTATATAATACAAATTTAATTTTAAAATATTATATTTATATTAAAATATCCAATTAAAAATATAATGTAATATATGATTAATATAAAATGTAATGCATGATACATTTCAACTAATTCTCACATTAGCATGATGCAATAATTATAAAGTAGAATTATACTAGATTATTGATTTAGAGAACTATTTTTATTTATTTAAAAGGTGATATAAGAACATACTAGAAATGAAAGATATATTTGTTCTTATATGTATAATGTTTTAGATTATAAGGATATATGTATAATAGAATAAAGGTACTATCTATGCTTCACATGAAATAAATATAATAGATATGTAAAATTATACATATACCTCTATAACCTATTTCTAGATAAATAGAATAACTTAGTTTTAACATTCACATTAGAACTAATTAGATACACTAGACATCTATACATCATCCATGGATAATACATATAATAATTATTATTTAAGAATTAATTTTAGATAAAATACATAATATGTAAATTAAATTAATATATAAATATAATGTAATATATAATTACTATGTATTATTCAAGTATTATATATTAATTATATATTAATTATTATATATAATTATGTGTTGCATTATATTTTATATTAATCATATATTACATTATATTTTTATTGGTTAATTTTTAATATAAATATAATACATAATAAATATAATATTTTAAAATTTAATTTGCATCAATGTAATTAGATTTCCACAATCCATATGAATTTATGTCTAAATGTTTCTGGATTTGATTGTGTGGAGTCTTTTTTCATCAACGTTTCGGATCACACTCTGTGAACCATCTTTTTCAACTCTCTATCCTGATGATGGTACACAGAATGTGATCCGAAACGTTGATGAAAAAAGACTCCACACAATCAAATCCAGAAGCATTCAGATGTAAATGTAATTTACATTATATAAAATATTAAAAGATAAATTGACATTATATAAATATAATTAATTATTTCTAAAAATGGATATTTTAGTTTTACATTTACCTAAGAACTAAAATTAAAACAAGTAAATAATTAATTAAATAAAAATACTCTTTAAATAAAATAAAATAATTTAAAAGATTAAAATTTATGTATTATATATAATAAATAAACCATAAAGATATTTGTACAATCTATATTAATTTTTCTTTATTTCTTATATATAAAATAAAATTTAAAACATTATTAAAAAATAATTATTTTTAAAAAATAACTATTATAAAAAAAATTAACATTAACTAATTTCCAATTATTAATCAATGAAATTAAATATAAAAAAATTACATGTTAAAAATAAAATTTATGAACACATTACAAGTTACAATGAAATTTAAAGAAGATAAAAAAACGCTTAAGGCAGTAAATGGGGGAGAGTATGGCGTGAATAGTACTGTGTAGTCACCAGTAAATACGGATCGCAGAGTTAAGGAGGCAAAGTTAGGGAAGGTAGAAAATACACGAATGGCGAGAAAATTAAGGAAGACAACATCCATCCATGCCCCATCCATGCCCCAGTGCATTCCTGGGGCTGTATAGACATTGCCCTGTAGTTGGGCGGGATTTTGTTGTTGGGAGGGTAGTTGTGCAGTTTAGTCATGTGATATAATTATATTATATATTATTAATAATAAATGGTTTTTTTTTTTTAATTAAAATAAGTTCATGTAAATTCATATTTTGTTTTAAATAAAATATAACTATCAATCACATCTTAGTGTGTAATAGGTAAGCCCAAGAAGTGTGGAAAGTCAATTAAGATAAATTCTAATATATTCTTGTATT
The DNA here is from genome assembly GCA_007258455.2 of Sequoia sempervirens. Taxonomy (NCBI): domain Eukaryota; kingdom Viridiplantae; phylum Streptophyta; class Pinopsida; order Cupressales; family Cupressaceae; genus Sequoia; species Sequoia sempervirens. The sequence continues at coordinate 777,094,241 of VDFB02270651.1, forward strand.
ATATACAACTATAATAATTATTAATTATAAATTTTCATCATTTTATGTAATTAATAGTTTTATTTTTAAATACAATATATATGTGTATGCACAAACACATACTCTCTAACATATTAACTTATAGATTTCTATTGACCTAATCCTTTAAGTACAAGTGCTTCATTTGTAATTATATCAAATTCTATAATAATAATAAACGAATTATATGTTTAGATAAATTTCCTTATATGAAAGGTGATTTTTTTTTAATTGAGAAAATTTTAAATTTAAGGAAAAAAAATTGGTCGCGCATATAATTTACTACTAGGATGGAGAGAATACTTGAATTCAAATACCATTGGCGTATGTCGTGCTATGGAATCAAGGTAGGGAAGTCAAACCGTGCTTGTTTATAGGAAATAAATGCAAAGAGGAATTCGGTGGAATCTAGGTAGGGAAGTCAAACCGTGCTTGTTTATAGGAAATAAATTTTGTTTATACAAAATTTGATCGCTTGTTTCGCATTCGACCGCAGACGCGCTAAATATGGTTCAGATGTGTTTTCCTCTCACAAGAGACCCTGTACTAGATCATTTACTACATGTAAGTGGCAACTGTCTCGCTGTAGTACATGAAATGTACGAAAATATTAAAGGGTGTTGTACGTGCGATTCACAATACTGGACAGGGCCCGTCATTTACGTTTTACTTTTTCAACGCATCAGATGTGATTGCTATAGGTTTAATGGCCACAACCCAACCGCTGGAGGCAATTTTTAATCAATGGCTCAAAGAATTTTAATGGTCGGCAGATGATAAGAGCCATTTGATTCTATTTTTTAGGTTTGTCTCTTCGAAATAGGATACGCCTTCGGCGTAAACAATAAGTATTATGGTAAAAATTCTTATAATTAAAAGATTCATTAAAAAACTTCTATTTTCTTAAATAAAATTTTAAATTATTCTATAATAGATTTTTCTTCATCTCATGAGACCTCCTATTTCATTAAATAGAATTTATAATAATAACGTCCTAAAAAAATTAAAATTATTTTAAAATTAAATCTTTATATTACAAAAAATTAAACAACAAACTTAATTAAACAAAATAAGAGAACACTTTGTAAGTAGGTGGAACCCTTCTCTTATTGATCAATTTTTAACATGAGCAACAAAAATGCAAAACAAATATTGAAATACTGCATAATGGAAGGATAATGAAAGCTTCGAGTAGTTTGTACTGAAAAATCATACATATTCAGCATCAAAACAATGATTTTTACCTTTGTTCGTGGCTTTTCTCGACTCTTTCTTGCTTTTCCCAATGAATCAATGCACTAGCTTTCCTTTTTCCTCATTTCCCGTTGCCACTGCTAGACCCCTGCGGATTTCTTCCCAAGTATTTTTGTGTTACTAAAATGGAAAATGCATGTTTTCCTTACCTATTTGCAGTATCATGAGGTCGTTTCATTCATAATTGCCATTAATTTGGCTACCCCACTATTCAAATTTGAATATCTTGTCTTAATTTGAATGCAGGCCACAATTTCATAAGATCTTCCTTATGATATTATTTGAATTCAAAGAAATATGATTTTAATAATTTTGATTCCATATTCAATTTTTATAAGGAATATGTTTATATATATGTATTTATATATATGTGCAACATGTATATATATGTGTGTGTGTATTTATATTTATATATATATATATATATATATTTATTTATTTATCTCTATTTTACTTTTATAATAGTATAACTTATTCAATCATTTTCAAGCAAAGAATAAACTTTTATTTTATTCAAATAATGATTTTTAAATAAGGTGGTTTTCTCATCCTTCAAGCATGCCTTTTAAATTACATACAAATATGTTTAACCATGCTATCGTTTTCTTTTAAATTTCAAAAACACAAGATCAAAATAGACGATTAGATAAGAAATCACATGTATATCATTTCACAAGCCTTTTTTTTAAAACATTGAATCATTCGAATCAAGTCATTATAATGTTCTATATGAATTTTCAAATGCAACTATCATGTTGTTTTGTGGTGTGTGCACCCAGATTCCATCAAGCTTACCATTCAATCCAGCTAATCGATCCTAGCTCAATCGTGTTCTTGTCCTTCAACTTGTTTCCCTGCATTTGCACACACTTGCACTTACACAATTCATTAGTAATGTTCAATCATGATAAAGTATATGATAGTTCAAAAGATAACATAGTCAAAAGATGGTCAACTTCTTTCAAACATTTCAAAATTATCAAAATTTTCATTCAACATATTGAATTTCCTCAATGATTCAATTTATCATATTATAATTTAAATGCATTAAAATTTGGGTTATGACATCTTTCCCCTCTTGGAAGAGACATCGTCCCGATGTCTATTTAGTCAAAATTTAAGTATATATGTCTATTTCAACATCATATCGTATTGTTTCCAAGCCAAAACATTATAATATTCAATCCAAATTTTTTAAATAAAACTATCAAAAGTCTCTTTCTAAGAAAGAAAATGTGGGAAGGTGTTTTCTATTTCTTCCACATCCTCCAAGTAGCACTATCTTTTGAATACTAGTCCCATTGGACCTTACACTAGGCAATGTCTCTGCTCTGCAACTTAATGTTGCGTCTATGTAGGATTCTAATGGGACCCACTAGTACCACTCATGGGTCATGTACCTACAAAGTTTTCCAATCAAGCACTTGAGCTACATCAAGATGATATGGGTTAAGAAAAGAAATATGAAACACATTGTGAAGTTGAGCCAGAGCAGGTGGTAGAGTAATTTTGTAAGAAACTAGGTTGATCACTTCCAAGACTTCAAACAAACCCACATATCTTGGGGCTAACTTGGAAGACTTTCCAAAGGTAATGGAACTTTTATGAGACATGATTCTTAAGAAGACTTTATCCCCTATTGTAAATTGTCTAAGAGTTATATTCTTTTCGGCATAACTCTTTTGTTAGTCTGCCGCCTCCTTGAGTTTGCTCTTAATAACTCTCATTTGTTCTTCCATCCCTTTAAGCATTTTAGGTCCTACTATGATCTTGTCTTCCAATCTATCCCAATTGATGGGTGTTTGACACTTCCGCTCATAAAGAGATTCAATTGGTGCCATACCTAGAGATGTGTGATAAGAGTTATTGTAAGAAAACTCTACCAAATGTAAGTATTCTTCCCACTTATACTGTTGGTCCATACAATAAATTTGGAGGAGGTCTTCGACTAACGAATTCATCTTCTCTGTTTTCCCATCGGTCTGAGGATGATAAGCCAAGCTGAAATTTAACTTGGTTCCCAATGCAGCATTCAGGGTCATCCAAAATCTTGAGGTCATCTAGGTGTCTCTATCAGAAATTATAGTCTCTAGAACTCCATGTAAATGGAAGATCTCCTAGAAAAATTTCTTAGCCAAGGTCAAGGATCCATCCTTAAGGTTTCTTGGGATGAGATGTACCATCTTGGTCAACTTATCGATCACAACTAAGATAACATCATGTCAATTCTTGATCAAAAGGTAACCCCTATATGAAGTGTTAGAAAATGGTTAGTGTTCCCCTCGGAATTTTTGACATGGACTAACCACCTCTCGTGGATTTGTTAACTCTGGCAATCGTATCAAGCATTAACATATCAATCTTTTGGTGCAACTACAACTATGGGGCTAACAATTGGTATCTGAGCCAAAGATGTTGGGTTGAATCCCCTCAGGTAATGTTGAGGGGGAGATTGTTGGAAAATGGTTAGAGCTCCCCTTGGGATTCATGACATGGACTAACTACCTCATGTGGATCCGTTAACTCTAGCAGTTTATCAGGCATTAATAGGTCAATGTTTTGGTGCAACAACAACTGTGGGGCCAACAAGAAGTCCAAACTGATCACTTGCCATTTATACTTAAGTATGTCATGAGGATACTGTAATCCAAATTAGGTATGAACCTAATTTGTATTTTTGCAAACTTGATTTTTATTCTATAGTGTCAAAGTGTCTTCCATTTTTGCAAAGTTCCAACATTTCCCAAGCTTTAATCTTGAGGTCTCAAAGCCCAGGTTTAAGAGGTCAAATGGTTTTTCATTAAAGGTTTATTTCATTCAAACCATTTCATGTTTGTGGGGTCTTTTAGACTTTATGTTATATCCTTTGTAAAAATAAGAAGGGGTGTATTTTATAATAAAGGCATTATGGAAAAGAATTTTATGCTTTTGAAGGCTTATTTTATTGAAAGCCACATAAAAATGTGCATGAGATAAGGTTCACATTTTGATTTTTGAAGCAAGGAGGGAAAACTCACATAGCTTTCCCTACAAACAAGAGTTTTCACTATTTTTTTTGGGAAAAATCTGGAAGCAACATGGATTTTTGTGGAAAGGATTTAGTTTTGTGAAGGAAGCTCCTTGATTACTACTTTCACCACTCCAAAATGGACGTTATCTCTGATATTTGTTGCATTGAGGAGGAAAGTTGTAGTGTTTTGGAGCATTCATTCGAGTTTCACCCAGCCATGATTGTGGAGAAGCTTCATGGCAGTGTTTCCCAAAATTTCCAACTTTCATTTGCACAGTTGGTTGTTCCATTTGGATCTTCTCTACATTTTTCCATCTTTCTGGGTTTGTTTTGCTTCTTTCTTGAGTTGCAGAAAGAAAAACAAAAGGTGTTCTTGTATCCATTTTTGCATATGTGGGTGTTTTTCAGTTGCTTTAGGGCTCTTTTCCTTGTATCTGTAGGCTAGGGTTTCATTCTTGTGCCTTGAATGCTTTTCCATCTGAAAGTTTAGCCTTTTGCTTCCTCTATTATATTGGATGCTACATTAGGTGCTTGAAGTTTTCATGGTTTAGATATTTTATAATGAGGCAGATTTTGAAGCCATTGTGTCATTTTTCATGAGGAGGCAACAATGATCAGATGGATGTTGATGTGTATGACCAGTTTCATGAGGGATTTGTCTCACTCCTAGTGACTGTGAGGATTAATGAACTCCAGGTAAAGATGTTTCAATCAATAATATTGATGTGTCTGAATATGGGGATATTGTTTTGACCTTAAGCATTAATGGTGTCCAAGTGATGATAATAGTGGTAATTTTGAATGAGCCATCACTATAATGAGGGCAGGGAACACTAATATTTCAGTTTGACAGTGCAAAGTATGATGACATTCAATGGTAGAATGGAGGCAGTATTATGGTAGTCATATCATCATGAGCTTCATGCATTCAAGGGATAGTCAAGTATTAGGTGGTAGCCTCATGAAAATATGCAAAGGTTGTATCATGATCAAGGTATCTTGATCATTGGAGCAAGAAGCAATAATGTAAAACACATGTTTGATGATTGCTTAGACTGGTTTTATGAATTGAAAAAGTAATCCTCTTTTAGGTTAATTTTAGTGTTTGGTGTACTCTTTGCAATGTCTTTGTTCCAGTTCATTACTTTAAGGAGACTTTAAGTCCTATCCAAATTCTTGACATGATTCAATGTCCTATGCACCAAATAATGATAGTCTATAGGACAGTCCATGAAAGAATATCATGACCCTACACATCTGCTCACCTTTGAATGACCCCATATGCCTATAAGTGACAGTGTATTACTGAGGACTCTTATGCATAGCTAGTCACCATAGTGATAGGAAAACATGATAAGGCTATCAAAGTCATGGTAAAGCCCTAAAAATAGTGTAGTGTTTCTTCAAAGTGCTAAACGCCTGTGTCTAGAATATTTCACAGATTTGTATAAAGTAGCGAGGGCAGTCAATAGAAAGCATCAAATCCTTGAAGAATTGTAAAAAAAAATGCTAAGGGATTGTAGAGGCTTGTTAGATTCTTCAAGAGGCGAGAATTAAGCTAGGATCTGATATTGGTCGTAAATCACATGCAACTCCAATTATCAAATGATCAAAGATCAAAATAGCAGAATGAAGAGAAAATATGAAATGGGAGAACAATGGAGACAAAGCAAGAGATTTTGCAGAATACTCTCAATAATCTCACCAATCGATCACTGAACTAGCCAAACTAGTGAAGGTGAGGGGAGAGTGCTCAATATATAGAAGAATAAGGGAAAATACATCCAAGAGGTGCATTAACTCCTACTACCCATAAAAGTTGGGAGGCTATCACCTACTTGGTAAATGAAAAAACATGTGGCATAACCTCCTCAAGTGAAGATAGGAGAGAGGTGGCACATAAATCTAGAAGAGGGTGAGAAAACCAACTACCCCATAAACTAGTCAAGTAAAAAAAAATAGTGGTTATGAGAGGTGGCACAACAAGCCAAAAGAGGATGTGTAACTCAACTACCCATGTGTGGGGAGAGATTGACACATGTAGCCGATGTATTTTACCTCGTGTCCTCATATTAACCACTCCTAATAAATCTAAATCAACTTAAATAATATGTAAAGTAAAAAATAAATATCCCTAAGATAAGGAAAATAAAAAACCTGCACTAACACCCCCCCTTAAGTGTAGCTTAGGTGGGTGAAAAGATGGGTCCCGAAAAATGAAGCCATGTTAGGTACCCATGTACATAGAGATCCCCCCCAAAAGGAAGAAGCCGCCCCCATAAGAGGAATAGCCCCCCCTAAATAGAGAAAGAAAATACCCCCCCAAAAGTAGAGAGAGTAGAAAGAAGGACTAAGAAGTGCCTCCTGAAGTAGATGCCTATCGCACCCCTAGAAAAGCTCACAAATGAAGGAACTTGCTCTCTGTGAAGGGTTGGGTGAAGATGTTTGTAGTCTGCTCTGATGTAGAACAATACTTAATATCAATGACGCCTTCCTGAATCGGCTCTCGAATATAGTGTATATGTATCTCAATGTGTTTTGTCCTCTGGTGATAAATTGGATTCCTTGAGATCTGTATAGCACTTTGATTATCACAAATGATGACTGTAGGATTTTTTAATGGAATGCCAAACTTAGTGAGAATATTTTAAAACCAAATAGCCTCAGTGGTGGCATTAACTACCCCTTGATACTCAACCTCTATAGATAAAATATCAATTGCAGACTACTTCTTGCTCAACCAACAAATTGGACCAGAACTAAGAGAGAAGCAATACCCAAAAGTAGACTTGCGATCCTAAGAATCACCTGTCCAATCTGAATCTGTATGTCCCACCGAGTCAATATCCACACTTCCTACATAGTGAGTCCCATAACTATGAGTACCCTTAATGTAGTGGAGGATCCGCTTAGCTACTTTCCAATGCAACTCATGTGGCTCCTGCATGAATCTAGAGACCATGCCCACAACATATGAAATGTCGAGTCTCGTATGAGTCAAGTAGATGAGACTACCAACAAGTTGTCGGTATAAAGCGCCATCAACCAAAGGTGAAGAACGCTTAGCCTCAAGTTTGACCCCTAATAGAAATGGAGTCGATGTAGGCTTATAGTTAGCCATGCGAAATCTGGAGAGCATATCAAGTGCATACTTGGGTTGTCCAAGGAAGATACCCGAAGATGACTAAGTGATCTCAATCCCCAAGAAATAATGCAAAAAACCCAATTATGACATCAAAAATCTATCATGTAGAGCAATTATCACCACCTTGATGGTGGATGAGTGACTCCCAGTGATCAACAAGTCATCGACATATAGAACCAAAAATGTGAGAGTGTCATCCTACTATAAAATGTAGATGTTCAGATCAGAATGGCATTGAGTGAATCCAACTATTAGAAGGAAGGAGTCCATCTTGGCATAACAAGCTTGAGAAGCTTGTTTAAGGTCCTAGAGAGACTTCCAAAGAGAACACACAAGTGAAGGATCCTCGATGAACCCTTGTGGCCGCTCCATGTAGATTTCCACCTGAAGGTCACCATGAAGAAAGGAACTCTTCACATCCATCTGATGAACTTCCCAATGATGGGTTGTAGCTATAGCAAGGAAAAGTCAGATGTAATTCATCTTAGCAACTAGTGCAAAAGTCTCATAGTAGTCAATCTCGAGAACCTGGGAGAATCCTTTTGCAACCAAGCGAGCCTTATGCTTATCAACTGACCCATCTGCTATAAATTTTTTCTGATAGATCCACTTGCATAAAACAAGTTTCCTTCCTTTAGGAAGAGGGACTAGATCCCATGTGTGATTCCTCTCTAAGGAATTGAATTCTTCCTACATTACAACATCCCACTTGGGAACACCTGAAGCTTCTCAAAAAGACTGTGGATCAAAAGCTGAAGCAAAGAAGAGATGAGGAGCTTGCTAAAAATGTGACCTGGTTCTTCTAGTATCTGATGGATCACTAACCCAATCACTTGTTGATTCCAATGTTTGACGAGCCTAAAGAGGTGCAAGGGATGGAGAGTTTGGAGGAGAATCACTGCCCTCTGAATGATGACTAGGAGAAGAATGTGAATCCACATCATCATTGTCACCATCTAAAGTGGAGGAAGAAGACTCCTCATCAATATTAGGAGGATTAAGATCCTCTAAAGAACTATCATCATGATGCATGGGCTCCAATCTGATAGTGGAGGGAGAAGTAGTAAGAGAAGAACTCGAAGGGCTCTCCTCAAAATGAACAATCCTCTCAATGAACAACTCATGAGTGGTAGGATGGAGAATCCTATAGCCTTTGACATCATTTGGATACCCAAAAAATATGCAAGGCTTGCTCTGTGGATCCATAGCCTTGTGTTTCTCTTCTAGAATGTGGGGCCATGCAAGAGAGCCAAACACTCTAAAGTGCTTAACTGTGGGTTTTCAACCTATCCAAGCTTGAAAAGGAGTTACCCCCTTCATAGCTTTTTGAGGAAGTTTGTTCTAGATGTAACACAAATAGTTGATGGCCTTTTCCCAGTATTGAGGTGCCAAAGATTTGGAGTGAATCATACAATTAGCCATCTATTTTAAGGACCTATTCTTGCATTCTGTGACACCATTCTACTGAGAACTGTATGAAACTGTGTATTGCATGTTGATACCTTCTAAAGCATAAAACTGTTCAAATTGATTATTAACATATTCACCCCCATTATCTATATGCAAAATCTTGATGAACTTCCTAGACCGTTTCTCTGCAAAAGCTTTGAAATCCTAAAAATGCTCAAAGACCTCAAACTTCTATTTGAGAAAGTAAACCCAAGTGTATTTGCAAAAATCATCAATAAATGTCAAGACATATCTAGCCCTACTGAAAGATGGTTGTGGAAATGGTCCTTCCAAGTCATTTTCTACCAACTCCAATGGTTGTGTAGCCCTCCATGCTTTTTCTTTATCATATTTCTCCTTAGGATGCTTACCAAGAATGCATCCTTGGAAAACGCCATAAGAAAATCAAATAGAAGGAAACCTTGTAACCATATCCTATTGACTGACTTGCCGCAAGTAATGATAGTTCAAGTGGCCAAACTGTTGATGCCACAAACAACTCACCTCATTTGCATGAGTGAGTAAGGATGTCAAAGGAGAGTTAGGAACAAAGTGAGAAAACTGATATAGTCTGGACTAATGATTTTCTTTTCCCACAACAACTATAGAGCCATTATGCATTTCACTGATTACTACTGTATCTAGAGTGAACACAACCCACTTTCCAAAACCACTGTGTGAGTGATCTGATAAACGAATAGGAGATTACTTGACAAAGATGGTGTAAGAATTGGCTATGAAGGTAGCCACCCAAGATCTAGAGGCCTAATAGAAAGCACAAAAGAGAGAGAGATATAATATGACAATAATAAACTGTATTCAATGTCAATAATATGAGATAATGGTATGGTACTCAAAACAATGTACATAGGAGACCCCTTGGATATATAGCCAAGGTGAGAATGTAGGAGGGCATAAGATTATGACAAGTGTCGTAATCTTATGACATGTGACAACAAGGAAAAGTTATCACTCCATCTAAAGTGGAAAAGGATAATGTGATAATCTCCACAAAAGGTGGATCTCTCACAAAAGGTGGAGAGATAATCACATGATGTGTCCACAAAAGGTGGAAGTGATGAGGTATGACATGTCAAGTCCACCAAAAGTGGAAAATCTCCTACAACCTCCTATGTGGTCCCTAAGTAAACTTAACTAAGGTGTAATTATTACCTAGGACAAGGTACAAGACATTTAATTACACCAACACCCCCCCTTAAGTGCAACTTAGGGAGAATGTACACAAAAGAAAACAATGCAAGATGGGTCCCGGCTACTAGGCCATATTAGGTACCCATGTACAAACAATGCAATCTCTCACAAGTGGAGTAAAGATAGAAAAACCCAGTGGGAAAAAACTACCCCCCAAAAGAGAGATGAGATACAAAAAGCTATGAATGTAGCATGAGAAGGAAAAACCCCATGCGAGGAAAAAGTCCCCCCATACAAGAGAAGAAGAAGAGAGACAAGGTAGCCCCCCCTCAATGTACAATGATCACCAATGGAAGATGCTCGAGAAGGAATGAAGAAGCTGCTCCAAAACTGTTGAACAACGTTCCTCCCCTTAGGAAGAAACAATACCAAAGGTGTATGAATGAAGTCTCCCCAATCCACAAGTGAAGAAGGAAGAACCCTCAAAATGTAAGAAGTCTCTGAAATCTGCTCAAAGTTCCCTGTTGTGATGCTGAAAGATGCCTTTCCCAAACCATGTGAAGCTACAATGTAGTCACCTCTTGGAATCTGTGAGAAACCCTTTGCAACAACACTCTGATCCGCTGAAAAAGACAACTCAGGATCTAGCAAGGATGAAGGTAGAACAAACTCCAAAGACGATGCCTCCTCAAGAGAGAAAGTGGCCTCCTCCAACTGTTGTAAAGATGCATCCACAATCACATCAACCTCGAAAGAATGATCATGTAGAGGAGGGTCAGAGTGTTCCCTCGCAACAACTAAAGAAGAATCACCTTCATCAAAGAGAAGATGTAAGGAATCATATGTGTCTCCCAAGTTTGCAATGTAGGCTCCACAAACAAACTGCCAATGTATGTCAAGTAGTCATCCCATGAAGCTGCTACTGCAAGACAAGGTATACACTGTTGCACTGAATCACAAGGTACTGAAACTGTCGGAACCCAAGTGTTATCAGGTACATCAGTCAATGTAGAAGATAGAGTATCAACAATAGGTTCAAGAACCTCAGGAGTAGAGAGCACTCCAAGATTCAAGTAACCATACTCAATCTCCTCAAGTTTGTCCACACTTGGGTGAACTGAATCATCAATGGGAGCAAAATATGAGAAGGCGTAGAACCGAGAATGATCATCAACCTCCCCAACTGCAACAAGAGCCCTACTATGCAAATCCCGAACAATGACAGAATCTGGTGTGAACTCTACACTCTTTCCTGTACCACTGTGTGTAATATGATAGATGGAAAGGATGTTCCTTGACAAAGTAGGCATACATAGAACATCATTGAATGCTCCACCTTCAACATCAATAGAACCCTTCCTACAAACTTCCAAAGAAGTGTTGTTGGCCATCAAAATGGGTGGTGAGGAACAAGAATCAAATGAAGAGTACATATCCTTGGACGAAGTCATATGATGCGAAGCTCCTGAATCAAGGATCCACCTATCTGAATTGGAATTTGCAAAAGCAAGAAATGCTTGCCCCTTATGTTTATCAAATTGAGATGATGAAGAAGGAGAAGAGCTTGATGTTGTTTCCATGAGAGTTGTTCCTTTTCCCTTAGAAGAAGTGGAAGCGGATGAATCCTTCTCTTGATATGCAGCTGGCAAGTTGATGTTGTTCTTCTTAAGGATATTTTTCAACTCATCAATTTGCTTAACATGACAACGATCCTCTTCATGACCAATCCTTTTGCAATATGGGCATGTTGGTTGCTCCCTCTTGCTTGAATTGTTGTACTTCTTTGAAGAAGATGATGTTGAGCTTTGTTGTGGAGGAGTGGATTGTTTGTTCTCTCCTTGTGGCTTTGGTGAAGATTGCTTTTGGTCCTTTCCTTTGCTTTGCTTATTGTTTTCATGATTGACCACCAATGCTCTTGAAGTTGAAGACTTGAGAATATCCATTTTCATCAACTTATTTTGCTCAAGAATAAAAAGATCTGTGAGAGCCTCAAAAGATGGTATTGTGAAGTTACTTATTGTCAATCTTTGAGTCTGAAAACTTGAAACAAAGGCTGCATACTCAACTGGAAGTTTATCTAACAAGTTGAAGACCAATTGATCATCCTCTTTTTCAATACCACAATCTTTTAGTTGTGCTCTTAATTCATTTGCCTTAGTGACATAATCTTGAATTGTATCAAAATATTTGGGATCAAGGCTTAAGAGATCATGTTCAAGTTTGTAGCCCTTAACCTTATCAACCTTGCCATACAAAGTAGCAAGCTTATCCCAAGCTTCCTTAGCTGTAGTACATTTATCAACATGGAAAATGAGATTATCTGAAATGAAATTTCTTAATGTACCCAATGCCATAGAAGTTTTAGTGAGCCAATCCATAAATGCTGTTGGATCTGCCTTAGGATTTGAAGGTACAGTTATGGTTCGATCAATGTAGTGAATTAAACCTTTTTCCATTAGTTTACTCCATGCACGTACTTTCCATGTACCATAATTATGTGCAGTTAAGAGTGGAACTTTAGATGAACCCATGATGGAATGAAAGAGCACAAGAGAGAAAATATGAACAATCACACAAGAGACACCCCCCCAAAATCACTCAATCAAAGTACCCCCCCACAAATAGATGATTTTGGCACTTTATAATGTAGTGCATGTACAATAGGCCACTTGCAACTTGGCTAAGTGGGCTTATGATTTCTGATTTACAACTTGCCAATAAAGAGGCCGATAACAGACTAGAACAAATAAGCAAAGACCTACATTCAGATCTATGCAATACAAGTGCCAAATAGGCCAAAAAGGACCATATGCTAAAAGTACAAAATCCACTCAAGATTGCTTCAAACTGATTGCAGATTCAAGAAGTAGACGAAAAATCATGCACTTTCAAAAGAAATGGCACCTGAAAAGGAGTTCGTATGAGCCTGAACGAAGCCTCTGAAGTTGTAGAAATGGTGACAAGATAGGTACAGTCATAAGAAACTGAAAATTCTGAAAAATCTGTCCACCAATATCAGAAACCGAGTACACCACCAAATTGGAGAAATTTTTAGATTTGGAGCTCCCGATGTTTGATTTGGATGAAATGAAAGGCGATCTCAATTGGAAACAACCTCTCGAACGCAATGGTGGACTTAGATTTGGCGTAGGATGCTCCAAAATGCTGCTACAACATAGATCTGAAAATACACCATTCTTCAAATGCACCAAGATCTCTCCAAATGGCGATCCAAAGACACTCCAATCACTTTGATACCATGTAAGAATTGGTTATGAAGGTAGCCACCCAAGATCTAGAGGCCTAATAGAAAGCACAAAAGAGAGAGAGATAGAATATGACAAGAATAAATTGTATTCAATGTCAATAATATGAGATAATGGTATGGTACTCAATACAATGTACATAGGAGACCCCTTGGATATATAGCCAAGGTGAGAATGTAGGAGGGCATAAGATTATGACAAGTGTCGTAATCTTATGACATGTGACAACAAGGAAAAGTTATCACTCCATCTAAAGTGGAAAAGGATAATGTGATAATCTCCACAAAAGGTGGATCTCCCACAAAAGGTGGAGATATAATCACATGATGTGTCCACAAAAGGTGGAAGTGATGAGGTATGACATGTCAAGTCCAACAAAAGTGGAAAATCTCCTACAACCTCCTATGTGGTCCCTAAGTAAACTTAACTAAGGTGTAATTATGACCTAGGACAAGGTACAAGACATTTAATTACACCAACAGATGGAACACAAAGAACATCCTCAAATTTCCTTCACCCACATCAACAGACCCTCTCCCATGCACTTCAACAATACTGTCATCATCCATTAATATGGTAGGCATAGAACATGGCTCTAAAGAGGTAAAAATATCCTTTGATGAGGGCATGTGGTGCGAAGCACCCGATTCAATGATCCAAGACTCTAGTTGTGAAACAACAACAACTAGGGCCTTGCCCTTTCCTTTCCCCTTACTTTTGTTTGTGTCCTTAGAAGACCCTTTTGATGAACTTTGTTTGACGGAATCAGGCATCTTAATATTGTTCTTTCCTAGAAGATGAGAAAGTTAATTGATTTTCTTCTTTAAAAATTTATGTTCATCATAACTAGGCCTCTTATAGTAAGAACACTTGACCTTCTCCTTCTTAGGTTGATCACCTTTTGATGAAGAGGTCTGATTATCTGCGTTTGAAGCAATAGGTTTTTGATCTTTCTTCTTCTCTCCCTGGTTCTTTTTTTTCTTATCCTTCTTGCTAGGTCCTTTCTATTATTTTGTGCCCTAATTGATAGCTAAGGCATGTAACTTATAGGGCTTAATTGTACCTATTATAACTAATTTTTCCTACTCCCTAGTGAACTCTGTAGCAAATTCATCTAGAGAAGGCATTTTGTAAGTTGAACATAGGGCACATTTTGTAGCATAGAATGTAGAAACAAATACAAAATAGTTAGGACCAAGCTTAGAAAAAATACTCAAGATCAGTTGCTTATCATCCTTCTTGATTCCACACTGTTCTAACTACAATTTATTGACCTTCTATTTTGTGACGAAATCCTGTATTGTGTCAAAACTGCTAGGACTTAACCCTATGAGTTCATTCTCTAACTGATGACCCCTTAACTCATCCTACTTACCAAAGAGGCTTTCCAATTTAGTCCACACATCATTTGGTGTTTTAGCAAACTTAATATGATAAAGAAGGTCAGGAGAGACTAACATGCACAGAGTACCAAAGGCTTCCTCACATTTGTTGAACCATTTAATCTTTTCTGCATCATCTTTTGGTTCAGTTTCAAGTCCCATTGTTACACGATGATATCCATCTCTTTTCAGATATATTATAATCTTAGATTTCCATTCAAAATTGGAAGTGTAGATGCATCCATGAGTGTAGAAAAGAAGATTACAAAGCAGAATGAAAAGTGCGAAAAAGAAGAACACTAGACACCCCCTCCTTTTTAACTAGTTTCTGAAATGACCCCCCCTGAAATTACAATGTTAGCAATTTATAATTAGTGCAATTACAATACAAAAAATTAGATCTTTCAGACTCTTACAAGGCCCAAAATGGCCAAGAAATTGAAACTAAAATTCAAGTACAATATGGGATCAAATTGAGAGCACCAATGTAGAGTACACAGAAAAATATGAACTCTGGAAAAAATGACACCAAAAATGAAGTCTGTTTGCACAAGTTATGGCTCTCAGAAGGTCTCAAAACAAGAACTGTGCAGTAAAGTCTGAGAGAATCTTCAATTTCTAAAAAATGGTGTATCAAATTAGAAAACCAACTTCACCACTATGTAGAGCACAAAATTCTACCCCAAAAAAAAAAATTGAACCTAAAAAGGCCTCTATATGGCTGAGAATGGGCCTTTCGAAGTTGACCTGCAAAACTCAAAAGCTCAACGGAGAGGGGGGCAAAAAATTCTTAAAATAGTGATGACGTGGAAATGATGTCTGCTATCCACATGGCTAAATTTGATGGTTATTTACCCATCATGTAGGAATATACTCCTCCCTCAGAGTATTCTTCATATTTGAATATGCCTGTACTATGCCAGAATATTCTCTCCACACTAGAATCTAGGTAGAATATTTTGTTGGTCACTAATTGACTTGACTGTGTGGGACCTGCAACTACTTGGCAGGCATTGAAGAACAAAAGGGTGCCATGGGGGAGGCTTCTAGTTGTCTATGACTAGCCAGAGGGTACAATGGGTACACTGGCGCAGAGTCTACATAGGTACTTGCGTACAGGTACACAATTTTTTTTTTTTGCAAAAAAAAACTTTATAATTTTTTTAAAAAAATTGACCAATATTTTTGTGACCCAATGCTTGTGACTGTCAACTGAGCCTGTAGACCTTCTGAGCCGTATGGATGGTACAAAAAACTGTATAGACAAGTACTGACAACGATTGCAGAAAAAAACCTCTAAAGCCCTCGGGGTCATGGTGACGAATTTCGACGAAAATATAGTCAACCTATAAAAATTTAGGCCTTCTGAGTGTGATGGTGAGGTACATTTGGGATGAAAGTGCTCCAATTTGACGGCTACCTCCAGGAACTATTCTAAAACCCCTATTTTGCAACTAGCTCCTTCGATCTCTAATTTCGGTGAATTGAAAGCCAATATTGACTTTCTCAGACCTTTTGGGCACTATGGAAATGTTGAAAACATCTCCATGATTACCAGAAAGTTGCAATCACCAAGATATCACAAGAACCAAATATGCAACCTAGATCATATAGATGTTTATTTTTCCTTTAAAATGTTTGTGTTAGAGGAAAATGCTAGTTTTGGATTAGTCTCAAATCTCTCTAAGAAATCAGATAATAAGAGTGAACTAAACCAAACAAACAGGCTCTGAAACCATGTTAGATTCTTTGAGAAGTGAGAATCGAGCTAGGATTCGATGTTGGTCGTAGATCACATGCAACTCCAATCAGCAAATCATCAAAGATCAAAATAGCAAAATGAAGAGAAAATCTAAAATGAGAGAACAATGGAGAAAAAGCAAGAGAATTTGTAGAATACTCTCAATACTCTCACCAATCGATCATTGAACTAGCTGGACTAGTGAAGGTGAGAGGAAAGTGCTCAATATATAGAAGAATAAGGGCAGATATATCCAAGAGGTGCATTAACTCATACTACCCATAGAAGGTAGGAGGCTATCACCTACTTGGTAAATGAAAAAACATGTGGCATAACCTCCTCAAGTGAAGATAGGAGAGAGGCAACACATAATCCTAGAAGAGGGTGAGAAACCCAACTACTCCATAAACTACTCAGGTAAAATTAGAATAGTGGTTATGAGAGGTGGCACAACAAGGCAAAAGAGGATGTGTAACTCAACTAGAGATGTGTGGGGAGAGAGTGACACATGTAGCTGATGTATTTTTCCATGTGTCCTCATATTAACCACTCCTAATAAACCTAAGAAAGCTTAAATAATATGTGTAGGAAAAAATAAATACCCCTAACATAAGGAAAATAAAAAACCTACACTAACAAGGTTGAACTCTTGTGATGGCGTAAGATGATAGCCTGTGTTAGGGGTTAGGTAAACAAGAGGAAAGGAATAGTTCTCAAGTAACAAAGACATAGTAGTTAATATCTTAGATGGTCATATTACTCTAAAATGGTAATAGAGACTATTGGTGAGAGCAACATGCTGACAATGTTGTAAAGTGTTATTAGTGTTTGCATGATGATATTTTCAAGGTAACCATGGTGAAATTACAGTGAGTGAGGTTACATAATGGAGAAATGGAAAGAGGTCAGTTTGTAACCTGATGGAGATTGTGAGATATAGGAAGAAGTCACAATCTATTTCTCATGATATGTGACAATTTCATAAATCATGATGGGGTTATGCCTGGGTGACAGTTTTTTTTGTCAAATAAATGAGACCTATGTGCTAATGATGGTCCATTTCCTAACACAATCATTGTTGTCACTAGGGACAATAGTCACCTTGTTAAAGGTGAGAAGATGATAAAAGAGCAACAATGTAAAAAAGTCCAATATCAAGCTTTTAGCAGCAAATGAAAAGGAGGTGCAAGCTATGTCCTTTACAGTGAGAGGAAGATCACAGTGGCTCATACTCAGTGGGAAGTTATTCATGCATTAGGAAGGGGCAGTCAATGTGAGGAGCAATATGCATTGGTGGTTATGCAACACAATAGATAGTTTTCTATGTGCATGGAATGGTGGCAAATAATAGGGCAATGAAGCCAAACCCTGTATAGTGAAATGAGAGGACAGTGGCTATCATGTGTTTGTACGTGTTGTTGTGATCAAGGAGGTAGTAGGGTAACCCTTTTAAGTTTCTTATGTACTCAAGCTTTGGACAATGGGATCTCATAAACATTTATAGTGACCGTGCAAAGTCCAGAAGCCAAGATAGTTAGTATTAGGTGACAGTTTCATGAAGTCATGAAGATTTATGTTTGGATTTTCTATGAGGGTTTTCATCAAAAGTAAATGGGGCAACTAGCTATGTGTGGCAAATCTCATTCTTTAAAAGTTGTAGTAGAATGCATGAATATGGAGAAGATAACAAATTGGAATAAGGTTAGTCATCATAGACAAGAATGAGAACTATGGTAAGGGTATATTTTGACTGTGATGATGCAGTCAAGGGTCTAGATGAATGAGCAAGGGGCAACTTGGTGAATTGGTAGTATCAAGAGGCCAGTTAGTCCATGAAGAAACCATTGAAGAATGCAAAGGGTGATGCATAAGGGTGACTATGGGTGAATAGAAAGGTCAAATGCAAGAGACTCAAAAGGTAGTCACTTTAATCAATCCTTTAAGATTTGTGGTTTTGAGATTAGAGAATAGTTAGTTAATAAGGAGGGAGGCAGTCACATAGATAGTGGTGTCATGTGCATGGTGTAGATGATCTCAAAGATATAGTGTAGAAGGGGGTGTACTGTTGTGCCCTTAGTTCATGACTTAAATATGAAATGAAGCACCATTTTAAGGAGACTAGTGGTATATATGAATTCTATGAGATACATATTAGTAGCAGTTCTAAGGATTGCATGATGAATAAAAGGTGAGCAAGTAATCATGAGTAATGTTTGATAGTATACAAAAGGTCATGGACAAAAAGCATGGTAGTTAAAGATAGGTAGACTATCAACATTGAAAATACTTGTCTCCAAGATCAAACCCTAGGTGATTTTTGTGCAACACATAATGCAATGAAGTTTTTTTTAGACATAGTGGTTGCATGATGGTTGATGGAAAAGTGATAATAAAAGGAACATTTTTTCCAGTTTTTATTATATATACACATGCGTTTCCTTAAAGACAAACACTTGGACAAATTTTTGAATGTTCCTTATCAAAGATAATTGTTTTCAAGTGGCATTGTTGGTTTCAAGCATTATGAGTAGAGTTTTTTCAAACTGGTCAAGACATCCAAAGATGACAAATGGTTTGTTGGAAGAGAAGTGATTACTGTTGATTTTCTTTTATTATATTTTTAGTTGTACTCATGCTTTATGCCTTGGGTGTGGAATCAGATTTTGAAATGATGGAAATCATGTAAGTTTATAGATTTGAGCAGATTTCCAAGAATACAATTGCTTGATTTGAGGGGCAGATTTTAGAATTTTATGTCAAGAGAATATTTCTTTGTCAAGGCAACCTTTCAAAGTTAGAAACACTAAGAAAATGGCCTGATTTGTAGGAGTTTTTCAATGATAAATGGCAAGGGCATAATTCATATGCAAAATGGAAACATTTCAATCATCTTCAGCTACAAAGAAGGGTGTCTAGTTTTGCAAATCAAGAGTTTCCTTCAATCTAGGAGCTGATTTCAAGGAGTTTGTAGCAGTTAAGGTCAACAACTAGCATCAATTAGGCTATATGATTGATTTTTCTTTTCCAAATTAATCAAAGATGAGTTTAGGAGTTGGATTTATTTATAAAGGCATCTCTAGGCCTTTATTTTCTCTTATTCTTGCTATCTTTTCATTGTCACAACAAAAATGATTGACCTTGTAACTCATTCTAAAATACATATTGTAAATAATCCTTTTGATTCAATAAAATAACGATAGAAGTTCTTTCTCAATCTCTTTTGTCTCATGTTGCAAATGAATTGTTAGATGATTAGTTGTGATTAGAGTTTTCAATCCTTCTTTTTGTCCCATTTTATGTAATGTTTTGGCAAATGATACATGTCTAAGTGCACTGATCATATGTTGTGTGTTAGTTGCAGCTGATTGTAGTTGTGAAAACTATTTTTCCTTCATGCAATAAGTTGAAACCAACACCTTCATATGAAATAATTATGTGCTTCATGGTTTGATTTGAGTTTTAAACAAGTCAAAACCTTATTGAGTCATATTGTGATACATTGCAACAGTTAAACATAAATATTTTGGTGCATCACCTCTTAGGAAATAGTTTTTAGTTTCAAGAAAATATTTCTATCCCTTTTCCCAGTCAAGTTAGTAGTTTTAGGTGATCCATAAAAGGGAACCAACCCGCTCTGTAGATTTATCATCATTATAAGAAACCCACAACTTGAGGATGTTTCAATGTCACACGGGATGGATAAGTTTCTCACTTAGCTAGGGTGTAGTCCTAAGTGATAACAATTTTTGGCACGCTCGATGGGACTGTGAATAGATTTTAGTCTATAAAGATCCTTATTTTCATTGTTGTCTAGTATGATTAGCAGTGATTTTAGCCTCTTTCGGTCAAAAAATATCATACTTGGCGACTCCATGCTCATGGTTTCAATTGATCTAGTGCATGCAACATATGAGAAGAGTTCAAACTAGGAGAAGTGCACCCCTATTTGGATATTTATAGCTTTCGCCACCTAGAAGACGGGTAGATCAAGAGGAAGGACTCCTATTTCATCTAGGACACAATCAACTCCTCCTAGTTTTAGAGTTGCAAAGTCACCTCCAAGAAGTCCAGTTACATCAAAATATGGTGGTAATCCTAGTAGTAATATGGCTCATCAAAATAGACCTTATGCATTTATGACTTTCAATGGTGGAAGCCCATTGAATCTTGCACAACATGATGATATTCTAGTATCAACCCTTAATATTTTTCCTTATTTCACTAGAGAAGATCAATCTACAACTATTGAATACATTAGAGATGTTGCAACTTTGTGTGCAATTCATAATATCACAGCTGAAAATGTTGCAGTGAGGTTGTTGGTTGCATCTCTCAAAGGAAAAGCTCTCCAATGGTTTAGAGGCTTGGCTGTTAATTCCATTGCTACATGGGATCAACTAGGTGATGCATTGAATAAATAATTTGAAGATAAATCTGGTTATCTTTATTTGGTTGAACAGTTGACTACCATAAAAAGGGCTCCACATGAACACATGATTGATTTACACTTTCATTTCTAGAAGACTTGGAATAGAATTCTAGCCACAATAAGGCCTTCAAATGATTATGCATTTTTGTATTATCTTAAGGCTCTTAACAATGATATTTCAGTAATGATCCAGTCTATGGGTGGTTACACATTACCAACAACCTTTGAAATTGCTATAAGGGAAGAAAATTGTCTTTTTCAAGCTGGCAGGATTGCTCCTAGACCTCCAATTCCCTTTTTCCCTAAAATACAACCACCTACTCTATTTCAAACCCCATCCATAGTTGTTGTCCCACTTGCTACAACATCAAACCAGCTAGCTTTACCACCACCAAATGTTGTCCCAACTGAATCCAATCAACTCCAAGAGGTCTATGGTGCATTAAAGACCTTTGGTAATGAAATAGTGAACCTCAAGAAGCAAAATGAGCAAAATTTCAAACAATACCAAGCCCCCTATCAGCCATATAAAGTGCCCAATCAAACTGATCCTCAAGCTCAAAAGAGGAATTTTAATGCAAGACCTTTTCTACCCTATAATCCAAATGCAACTAGCTCTTCTAGGGAGTTAGTTCAAGTGCAAAACAATATGGCTCATGATTATGATTGGTGTTTTCCTTGTAGCCAATCTCATAATTAGTCAGCTTGCTCTAATGGCATGCTAAATCAGGCACTCATGGTTCAAAACAATGTTGTTAGGCCTCACAAAATTCAGTGCAAGAAACTAGTAGTCAACAAGGTCCTCATTCTGAGCAAAGCAATCAAGGTGTTGATTTGATGAATTGGCAAGGGGAAGAGTTTTGCGGAGTTAATCATCAACAAGGTTCAATTCAGTCCTATACTCCTGTAGCAGCCAACACAAGGTCAAAAAAGAGGGATGTAGATATATGAAAACATTTTGATAATCAGAAAAAAAAAAGCTTCTACAAGTCAACAAGGTAATAGTGAACACCTCCCTACACAAAAAATAAAAATATTTTACCAAGAAATTAGAATGTGGTGAGAAAAGAGTAGCCTAAAAATCAGTCACAACCATTGCAAACACAAAATGAACTTGTTGTTATAAAAGGTAAGCCAAAAGTGAGCTCAACTTCTTTTAATATTTTGGAGCATATGAAGAAATCTACAATCAATGTTTCAATGCAGGATTCTTTGTCTCTTCCTGGGAAAAATGATTTTTTGCAAGAAGCTTTATCTAACCTTTCTGTGTCAAGTGAAGCTCCTAAGGAATAGTCTAAGGTTGCCTTTTCCAATAACCCTCAAGACAATAGTGAGAAAAAAAGGTAAAGTGACAAACCTTCTCCATTTTATGTCACTTTGATCATTGGTGACTGCTTGGTTCATAATTGCATAATAGATTTAGGAACTAGTAGCTCTATTGTGCCAAAGTCCATAGTTGATAAGTTGGGTTTGACATATGAACCTCTTTCCAAAGGGATTATTCAGTTAGATGGATCATCATTGAATACAGTTGGGATAATCAAGGGTTTGAGTCTTACATTACATGCTTGTCCAAATTTCTTTATCCAACAGGATATCTATGTCATTGACCTTCCAACTCACTTTTGCTTGTGTTTATCCAGATATTTCACTACGAAATTAGGGGGATACTTGCCATTTGATTGGAATCATTTGTTTTTCAAAACAAGATATGGTACAAAGATTACAATAAAAGCATAACCATATGCCATAAACTATGTAGAACCATATGTCCCATATGTTGTAAATGCAAATTTGTCCTTCCATGACCATGAAAAGCAACCTATTCCTTATCCTCACACCCCTACTAAAGGTATTCCTGATCTATTTTTGGATGAATGGGCAGTTGAAAACCATAAGGAGGATCCTTATAAACAGATTGAACAAGTTGGGATGGGTATTTACATGTTTCATGAACAATAAGTTGTTATCCCAAATCTAATTAAGCATGAAAAAAATAGTTAGAATGACAATCTAATCAACTTTAGAAACTTTACTTTGATGGTTCAAGGAGTAGAGTTGGTGCTGGTGGAGGTGCAATGTTAATTTCTCCTAAAGGTGAGAAGTACTACTCTTCTTTTCATTTTGCTTTCAGTTGTACTAACAACACAATAGAGTATGAGGTTCTAATTCATGAGTTAGAATGGGCAAGAAAGAGGAATATTAAGTGCTTGCAGGTGTTTGGTGACAGTGAGCTAGTGGTAAATCAGGTGAGAAACATCAATGTTACCAAAAATGATTTATTGAAAAATTATAAACATAGAGTTTGGGATATAATTGAGTTTGATTCCTTGAATTTTATGTTTATCGCAAGAAATCTGAATAAACAAGCTGATAAGTTGGATGCAATGGGAGCTGAGTTTGATATTCTAGCTGAGATAAAAAAAATGTTTAGGTACAACACTATGTTAAAGTAGAACTGTAAGACCTTCTATTCCTAATAATAATTCATACATTGGAAAGTGTTTGATAGTGATGAATAGATTGTAAGTTTTTTGATTGATGAGGCTAAGTTCTCAGCTTCAAACCAACAAAAGTTGAAGCAACAACATGGAGATCATATTCTTCAACTAAAGTAAAACAAGTTTCCAATGGGCTTGGTGACACTTGAGTCAATATTTAACTCAGATGATCAGGTAAATAAGGATAAAACCAACATGTTAGTTAAAGAGGGTCATTATGAGCCCACTAAGATATTCAAAGGTAAACTTTCAAAACTTGGCAAGATATGCACTAAGAAAAACATGCTTTTATTTTTCTTTGTCAAGAATTTGAAGATGTGTTTGCTTGGGAATATAGTGATTTAAAAGGTTTTAATCCCGAGTTAGCTCAACACACCATAGAGTTGCAGCCTGATGCAAAACCAATTAGACAAAAAAAAAGACCTTTGAATCCTAAATTAGAGCACCTATTGAAGGCTGAGTTAAACAAAATGATCCAGAGAAATATCATTTTTCCCATCAAACACACATCTTGGTTGTCCAATTTGGTTACTGTGAGAAAGAAAAATGTTGAAATCAAATTGTGTGTTGAGTTTAGGAACCATAATAGGGTGTCTCTTAAGGATCATTACCCGCTACCCTCAATGGAACAAATATTATAGCTTGTTTCATGTTCTAAGAGATTCTCACTTTTAGATGGATTTTTAGGTTATAATCAGATTTTGGTTAAGGAGGAAGATCAATTCAAAACAACCTCGACTTTAAAATGGGGAACCATGGCTTATAGAAAAATGCCTTTTGGGCTGTCCAATATAGGGGAAATTTTCCAAAGAGACATGAATATGGCCTTTAAGGGTCTTTTGAGCAAGTTTGTTTTGGTATGTCTTGATGGTATTATTGTTTTCTCTAAAGATGCTAATGATCATTTCATGCATTTGAGGTAAATTTTTGAAATATGCAAGGAGTATGGTGTCTCATTAAATCTAAAAAAGTGCATCTTTGTTCTTCATGAGGGTAAGTTGCTTGGTCACATTGTTTCGAAACATGGTATTAGCATAGTTTCTGAAAGAGTAAATGCAATTTTGGCTTTTCCATTACCAACTCATAAGAAGGCTCTTCAAAGTTTCTTGGGAAGAATCAACTTTGTAAGGATATTTATCCCTAATATTGCTTTTTTGTTAAAACCTCTAACTTCCATGCTTAGAAAAAATGTGACTTTCAGTTGGAATAAGGAAGGGAAAAGTAGTTTTGAAGAGATTAAGGAAGCCATAGCAACATCTCCTACACTTATTAATCCAAATTATGCAAAGGATTTCATCTTGTACGCCTTTGGTAGCATTGATACAATCTCAGCCATGTTGGTCCAACAAAATGAAGAGGGTTTAGAGAAGCCCATAGCATTTTTTAGTCAAGGTTTGGAGGATTATGAGCAAAGGTATTCATTTGTTGAAAAAAATATTTTAGCTATGGTTAGGAGCCTCAAAAAATTTAGATACAAGCTTTCAAATAATAAGATACACTTGTTGGTTTCTCATCCTAGTGTGAAAGAGTTTTGTTGAATAAGGATCTAAATGATAAAAGAGCAGGTTGGATTAAAAAAGTAATGGAATATGATGTAGAAATCAAGGTGACAAAGTTGATTGGAGGTAAAGGATTATGTGAGCAGTTTGCTGGTGATCAAGAAAGCATCCAAGAAGGTGAAAATCAGAATGTTTTAGTGCTCAATGATGATGAACAAACTGTTGTAACGACTCCTCCTACAAGTTGGATTCAAGAAATAGTGCATTACCTTTAGATTGGTGATTGTCCAAGTTTTCTAAATAATGCAAAACAAAGGTATTACAGGCTACAATCTATTCCTTATGTTATTATTGATGGTGTTTTGTTTAGAAAGGAATTTCATGGAGTATTATTAAGATGTGTTTAATTTGACCAGATTTATAAAATTCTTGAAGAGTTTCTTGATGGA
The DNA here is from genome assembly GCA_007258455.2 of Sequoia sempervirens. Lineage (NCBI taxonomy): Eukaryota > Viridiplantae > Streptophyta > Pinopsida > Cupressales > Cupressaceae > Sequoia > Sequoia sempervirens. Next base: position 777,119,536 of record VDFB02270651.1, read on the forward strand.
CAATCTGGTGGCCATTTTTCACCTAGGACAACTCTTAAGATTATGAGAGCTGGTTATTTTTTTCCTAACTTATATAAAGATGCATTTTCATGGGTAAAAAAGTGCAAGAAGTGTGCATTGTTTGCAGGTAAACAAATATTAGCAGCCCTGCTATTACATCTTGTACAAGTTGAGAAACCCTTCATGAAGTGGGTACTTGACTTCATTGGAGTTATTAACCCACCTTCTAGTGTTGGACATAAATGGATATTGACTACTATTGATTATTTCACTAAGTGGACAAAGGGTGTAGCACACAAGGAAGCAAATGAGACCGTTGTCCTAAACTTTTACCAAGATTTAGTTGCAAGGTTTGGTGTTCTTGAGTCAACTGTTGCAGATAATGCTTTGGCTTTTGTAATTCTGAAAGTGATCGATTGGGCTCTCAAAAATGGTATGCATTTGAATACTTCATCCAATTATTACCCACAGGGTAATGGGAAAGCTGAGTCTTCAAACGAAAATGTAATTAAAATCATTAAGAGGATAAATGAAGACAATCAGAGGACTTGGAAAGATAGTTTGAAGCTATCTCTATGGGCTGATAGGATAACACCTAAGAGATCTACAAGTAACTCACCTTATGTTCTTGTTTATGTCAAGGAAGCAAGGCTTCCTATTTCTATTGAGTTACCAACATTGAGTTTAATTAAAGAGCTTGAAATGATGGATGAAGAACCCATGGAGGTTAGGCTTGCTGAGCTAATGTAGTTAGAAGAAACAAGGAGAAAGGTATTGCAAAATTTGGAAATTCATCATGCTCAAATGAAAAGTACTTTTGACAAGAAGGCAGCTCCAAGATTCTTTAAGCAGGGTGATCTAGTTTTTAAATGGGATGAGTTGAAGAGAAATCCTAGAAAGCATTTCAAATTTAATGCTATGTGGGATAGTCCTTATGTGATCACTAGTTGTAAAATGAATAATTCCTTTCACCTTTCCAAGCTTGATGGAGAGGAGTTACCAATCCCAGCCAATGGGATTCACCTCAAATTTTGTTATTAAGGTGCTATTGTTCCATCTTGTACCATATTAGTTCAGGTTTTACTTTCCAATAAGGTGTTGTTGTACCATTGTTATGCTATTATATTTTCCTCCAAGTTCTTTGCACATGTTTTAGTTATAGTTTTCATTTTCTTTAAGTGTTGGTGCACAAGTTTTCTATTCTTTTTATGAGTTTTGCTAGCTATTAGTGCTCTTAATAGTAGAGTTACATGGTTTGTCTTGAATTGTTCCAGTCCTCCTTTGACTCCTTTTCCCAATGGATGCAAGTAGGCTACTGGTCTTTCATGTTTAGCAAGAAAATATCCCATGATGTCGCTAAAAATGTAATCCAAATTAGGTATGAACCTAATTTGTATTTTTGCAAACCTAATTTTTATCCTATGGTGTCAAACTGTCTTCCATTTTTGTAAAGTTCCAACATTTCCCAAGTTTTAACTTTGAGATCTCAAGCACTAGGTTTTAGACTTTATGTTATATCCTTTGCAAAAATAAGAAGGGGTGTATTTTATAGTAAAGGCATTATGGAAAAGAATTTTATGATTTTGAAGGCTTATTTCATTGAAAGCTACGTAAAAATGTGCATGAGATAAGGTTCAATTTTTTATTTTTGAAGCAAGGAAGGAAAACTCACATAGCTTTCCCTACAAATGAGAGTTTTCATTATTTTTTTGGGAAAAATTTGGAAGAAACATAGGTTTTTGTGGGAAAGATTCAGTTTTGTGAAGGAAGCTCCTTGATTGTTGCTTTCACCACTCCAAAATGGACACTATCTCTAATATTTGCTGCATTGAGGAGGAAAGTTGTAGTGTTTTGGGGTAGTCATTTGAGTTTCACCCAACCATGGTTGTGGAGAAACTTAATGGTAGTGTTTCCCAACATTTCCAACTTTCATTTGTATGGTTATTTGTTTCATTTGGCTCTTCTCTGCGCTTTTCAATCTTTTTGGGTTTTTTTTGCTTCTTTTTTGAGTTGCAGAAAGAAAAAAGAGGGGTTATTGTCTCCATTCTTGCATATGTGGGTATTTTTTTGTTGCTTGAGGGCTCTTTTCCTTGTACCCATGGGCTAGGGTTTCATTCTTGTGCCTTGAATGATTTTCCATCTAAAAGGTATGTCTTTTGCTTCCTCTGTTATATGGGATGTTGCATTAGGTGCTTGAAGTTTTCAAGGTTTAGATATTTAATAATGAGTAAGCTTTTGAATCCATTGTTTCATTTTTCATCAGGAGGAAACAATAATCAGATGGATGTTGATGTGTCTGAGTAGTTGCATGAGGGATTTGTCTCACTCCTAGTGACTGTGAGGGTTAATGACCTCCAGGTTTATGTTTCAATCAACGATATTGATGTGTTTGAATATGGGGATATTGTTTTGAACTTTAGTATTAAAGGTGTCCAAGTGATGATAATAGTGGTAACTTTGAACGAGCCATCACTGTAATGAGGGAAGAAAACACTAACATTTTAGTTTGACAGTGCAAAGTATGATGACATTCAATGGTAGAATGGAGGTAGTTTTATGGTAGTCCTATCATCATGAGCTTCATGCATTCAAGGGACAATCAAGTATTAGGTGGTAGCTTCATGAAAATATGCAAAGGTTGTATCATGATCAAGGTATCTTGATCATTGGAGCAAGAAGCAATAATGTAAAACACATGTTTGATGATTGCTTAGACTCGTTTTATGAATTGAGAAAGTAATACCCTTTTAGGTTATTGTTAGTGTTTGGTGTACTCTTTGTAATGTCTTTGTGCCAATTCATTACTTTAAGGAGACTTTAAGTCCTATCCAAATTCTTTACATGCTTCAAGGTCCTATGCACCAAACAATGATAGTCTATGGGAGAGTCCATCCAAGAATTTCATGACCCTTCACATCTACCCACCTTTCAATGACCCCATATGCCTATAAGTGATAGTGTATTCCTAATGAATCTTATGCAGAACTAGTCACCATAGTGATAGGACAGCATGATAAGTCTATCAAAGTCATGGTAAAGTCCAAAAAATAGTTCAGTGTTTCTTCAAAGAGCTAAATGCCTGTGTTAGAATAATTCACAAATTTGTAGAAAATAGTGAGGACAATCAATAGAAAGTAGCATCAAATCCTTGAAGAACTGTAAAAAACAATGCTAATGGATTGTAGAGGTTGAACTCTTGTGATGGTGTAAGATGATAGCCTGTGTTAGGGGTTAGGTAAACAAGAGGAAAGGAGTAGTTCTCAAGTAACAGAGACATAGTAGTTAATATCCTAGATGATCATATTACTCTAAAATGGTAATAGAGACTATTGGTGAGAGAAGCATGGTGACAATGTTGTAAAGAGTGCTATCAGTGTTTGCATGATGATATTTGCAAGGTAACCAAAGTGACAGTATAATGAGTGAGGCTACATAATAGAGAAATGGTAAGATGGAAGTTTGTAACCTAATGGAGATTGTGCGATGTAGGAAGCGGTCACAATCTAGTTCTCATGATATGTGATAGTTTCATAAATCATGATGGGGTTATGCCTGGATCATAGTTTTTTTGGTCAAATCAATGAGACCTATGTGCTTATGATGATCCATTACCTAACATAGTCATTTTTGTCACTAGGGACAGTAGTCACCTTGTCAAAGGTGAGAAGATGATAAAAGAGCAGAAATGTAAGAAATTTTAATATCAAGCTTTTACCAACAAGTGACAAGGAGGTGCAAGCTATGTCCTATACAGTGAGAGGAAGATCACAGTGGTTCATACATAGTGGGAAGTTATTCATGCATTAGGAAGGGACAATCAATGTGAGGAGCATTATGCATTAAGGATTATGCAATGCAAGAGACAGTTTTCTATGTGCATGGAATGGTGGTAAATAATAGGGAAATGAAGCCAAACCCTATATAGTGAAATAAGAGGACAATAGATATCATGTTTTTGTACATGTTGTTGTGATCAAGGAGGTAGTAGGGTAACCCTTTTAATTTTCTTATGCACTCAATCTTTAGACAATGGGATCTCACAAACATGTATAGTGACTATGCAAAGTCCAAAAGCCAGGACAATTAATTTTAGGTGATAGTTTCATGAAGTCATGAAGAGTTATGTTTGGGTTTTCTGTGAGGGTTTCCATCAAAAGTAAATGGGGCAACTAGCTATGTGTGGCATATGTCATTCTTTAAAATTTGTAGTAGAATGCGTGAATATGGAGAAGATAACAAATTGGAATAACGTTAGTCATCATAGACACACATGAGAACTTTGGTAAGGGTATCTTTTGAATATGATGATGTAGTCAAAGGTTTGGATGAATGAGTAGGGGGAAGCTTGGTGAATTGGCAGTATCAAGGGGGTAGTTAATCCATGAAGAAACCGTTGAAGAATGTAAAGGGTGATGCATAAGGGTGACTATGGGTGAATAGAAAGGTATCAAATGTAGGAGACTCAAAAGGTAGTCACTTTAATCAATCCTTTGAGATTGGTGGTTTTGAGATTAGAGAATAGTCAGTTAATAAGGAGGGAGGTAGTCATAGAGATAATGGTGTCATGTGCATGGTGTAGGTGATATTAGAAATATAGTGTAGAAGGGGGTGTACTGTTGTGCCCTTGGTTCATGACTTAAATATGAAATGAAGCACCATTCTAAGGAGACCAGTGATATATATGAATTCTATGAGATACAAATTAGTAGCAGTTCTAAGGATTGCATGATGAGTAAAAGGTGAGCAAGTAATTACGAGTAATGCTTGATAGTATACAAAAGGTCATGGACAAAAAGCATGGCAATTGAAGATAGGTAGACTATCAATATTGAAAAGACTTGTCTCCAAGATCAAACCCTAGGTGATTTTTGTGCAACACATAATGCAATGATTTTTTTTTAAACATAGTGGGTGCATTATGGTTGATGGAAAACTGATGATAGAAGGCATTTTTTTCATTTTTTATTATATATCCATATGCATTTCCTTCAAGGCAAACACCTGGATAGCTTTTTGAATGTGTCTTATCAAAAATAATTTTTGTCAAGTGGCATTGTTGGTTTCAAGCATTATGAGTAGAGTTTTGTCAAAATGGTCAAGACATACAAAGATGACAAATGGTTTGCTGGAAGAGAAGTGATTAATGTTGATTTGCTTTTATTATATTTTTAGTTGTGCTCATGTTTTATGCCTTGGGTGTGGAATCAGATTTTGAAATGATGCAAACGATGTAAGGTTGCAGTTTTGAGCAAATTTTCAAGTATATAATTGCTTGATTTGAGGAACAAAGTTTAGAATTTTATGTCAAGGGAAGATTTCTTTGTCAATGCAACCTTTCAAAGTTAGAAACACTACAAAAGTGGCCTGATTTGTAGGAGTTTGTTAGTGATAAATGGCAAGGATAGAATTTAGATGCAAAATAGAAACATTTCAATCATCTTTAGTTACAAAGAAGGGTGTCTAGTTTTGCAAATCAAGAGTTTCCTTCAATTTTGTGAGCTGATTTCAAGAAGTTTGCAGCAGTTAAGGTCAACAACTAGCATCAATCAGGCTATATGATTGATTTTTCTTTTCCAAATCAATAAAAGATGAGTTTAGGAGCTGGATTTATTTATAAAGGAATCTCTAGGCCTTTATTTTCTCTAGTTCTTACCATCTTTTCATGCTCATAGTAGAAAAGATTGACTTTGTAACTCATTCTGAAAAATATATTGTAAACAATCCTTTTGATTCAATAAAATGATGACAACAGTTCTTTCTCAATCTCTTTTTTCTCATGTTGGAAATGAATTGGTAGATGATTAGTTGTGATTGGAGTTTTTAGTCCTTCTTTTTGTCCCATTTTATGTAATGTTTTGGCAAAGGATGCATATCTAAGTGCAGGTCATATGTTGTGTGTTAATTACAACTAATTGTAGTTGTTAAAACTATTTTTCCTTCATGCAGTAAGTTGAAACCAATACCTTCATATGAAATACTTTTGTGCTTCATGGTTTGATTAGAGCTATGAACAAGTTAAAACCTTATTGATTCATATTGTGATACATTGAAGCAGTTAAACATAAAGATTTTGGTGCATCACCTCTTAGGAAATAGTTTTCAGTTTCAAGCAAATCTTTCTATCCCTTTTCCCAGTCAAGTTAGTAGTTTTAGGTGATCCGTCAAAGGGAACCAACCCGCTCTAGAGATTCATCCTCATTATAAGAAACCCACAGCTTGAGGATGTTTCAATGTGACACATGATGGCTAAGTTTCTCACTTAGCTAGGGTGTAGTCCTAGGTGATAACAACAATAGCCCTACTAGATGTGCATGTTCAACCTTGACTCACTGACACTCTAAGCATCTGGCTACGTACTCCACTACATCCTTCTTGAGTTTAAGCCAAAAGTATAGAGTTTTCAATTATACAATCATTTTGGATACTCTAGGGTGTCCTAAATAGGTGCATTATGAACCTCTCCTAGAACCAACTTCCTCAGCTCTCTAGAGTCTGGAATGTACATTCTTCTCTAGTATCTCAAAATACCATCCTATTTGATCTCGTACCCACCGAACTAATGATCTGATGGATTCTCTGCTAGGGAACTCTTCACTCTTTCATAGTGCTCATCCCCTTGCAAATTTTGTGTCACTTGTCTCAGATTATACCTTGTTGAGATCATGGATGCCATATGTCTTCGTCTACTAAGAGCATCAACCACTTTATTCTCTTTTCCTTTTATATACTCAATTCAAAATTCATACTCACTAAGGAATTCCAACCACCTTCTCTGTCATGCATTAAGGTTTGGTTGTGTAAAAATGTATCTCAATCCCAAATGGTTTGTCTTGAGCTCAAATGACTTTCCCAAGAGATAATGCCTCCATATTTTCAAGGCATGAAATATTGTGTCCAAATCTAAGTCTTGTGGTGCATAATTCATCTCGTGTTGTTTAAGCTTCCTTGATTCATACGCTACCACTTGTCCATCTTGCTCCTACTCCCTCTCCTAAAGAATCTATGATTATATTGAATATTCCATTAGGATTAGGAATGCTCATCACTGGTGTTGTCGTAAGCTTATCCTTCAGGAGTTAGAATGCCTATTCACACTTCTTGATCCATTCAAACCATGTTCCTTTTCTTTGGAGTGATGTGATTGGAGACTCTATCTGGGAGAACCCTTTCACAAACTTTCTATAGTATTCTGCAAGGCCCATGAAGCTATAGAATTCTGAAACATTTTGAGGCACTGACCATTCCACGATCACCTTGTTCTTCTCAGGGTCTATAGAGACTCTGTCAGTTGAAATAATATGGCCTAGATAGTGCACATTGTCTTGATAAAATGAGCACTTGGATAGCTTCCCAAAGAGTTTCTTCTCTCTCAGCTGCTGTAAAACTATCCTCAAGTTCCTATCATACTCTTCAACAAAATTTGAGTAAACTAGTATTTCATCAATGAAAATCAAAATAAAGTCAACCAAATAGTCTCTGAACACACTATTCATGAGGTTCATGAAAGTTACAGGTGCATTGGTCAAACCAAAGGGTACCACAGTGAACTTGTATGTCCATACTAGGTTTGAAAAGTAATCTTCAAAATATCTTCTTCCTTTATTCTCAACTGATGGTATCCTAACCTGAGATCAATTTTGGAGAACACTTTCACTCCCTTTATATGGTCAAACCACTCATCAATCCTTGGGAGTTGGTGTCGATTCTTGATGGTCACCTTGTTTAACATCCGATAGTCTATACACAGATGCAAGGTTCTATCCTTCTTTTTCACAAAGATAACTAGTGCTCCCCAAGGAGACACACTAGGTCTTATGAGCCCTTTGTTCAACAATTCCATTAACTGGGCCTTCAACTCATAGAATTCAGTAGTGTTCATCTAATAAGGTGCTTTTGATTAAGGCTCATCTCCTAGTACAAGGTCAATAGAGAAGTAAAATTCCAATTTTAGAGGTAACTTCGTGAGTTCATCGAGAAATACATCTTGGAACTCCTTGAGAATAGGGTATTCATCTAGATACGATTCCTTGTTAGGGTTACTAATATACACAACATAAATAGAACATCCCTTCCATCAAGCCTTCTTAAGCTACATAATAGAGATCTATCTAAGCTTTAAAGGTCTTTACATCCCACAAATATTGACTAGGTTTCCATAATCATCTAGGCAACTAACTACCTTATCCTCACAATTCACTATAGACTTATGCTTGGTTAACCAATTTATTCCCAAAATTACATCGTATGAGCCTAAGGGTGCAACATACAGGTTGACCTAGGTTTGGAAGGTTGGAAGCTATAACTCGCTACAAAAGAGATAGGTGTGTACCATTTGCTCTGCTTAGTTTCGATACTGGATTGTCCATGAGTTTTCCATGTATCCAGGTCTAATAAGTATCTTGGATATTACTCCAAGGTCAATGAAACATTTAGTAGCTTTGATATTAATTAAAATGGAAACAATTCAGTGATAGAGCTTACCCATCAGCTGTATTGGCAAAGCCTGATACTCTGCCTATTTTTTATCCATAGCAGCATGAATTTGATGATGTTGAGACTGTAGATAATTTCATTCCCTTCATGACTTCAACCACTATGAGAATTTAGAGGCATAATGATCACCTCCAAAAGTATAGCGCCCGTCACGAGGCCCTTTGCGACCTCCTGGATTTTCCTCTCTAAAGCCCTTATACTTTTGGTCATCTTTGTTTTTGTTGTTATTTGCATTCTTGCTCTTTCCACCATTACCATCTTCACCTTTCTCCTATGACTAATTTACCCTCTTTATATTATGGATCTGGTGGTTCTTATTTTCTTTATGAAACTTCTTGTTTACAAACTGACTTAGGATTTGAATTATTGCAGTAATTGGATAACTGCTACAATTTTTTCTCCTGTTTAGTGGCCTTCAAGTTGACTTCATTCATGGTGAGAAGATCATGCATATCCACTTCTACTCCAATGTTGGGCCTAAGTCCCAATGTGAACTTTTAGATATGGAAATGTTCATCTCCCTGATACTGGGGCACATACTTTAGTAGGTTGGTGAACTTTTCCCAATATTGGGTCACATTCATGCTCCCCTAAGTTAGGGTTTTGAATTTTGTCACCTTATTGTTAAGAAAGAGTTGTGGTAACCATATCTTCATGAAAGATTGGAGGAAGAGTTCCCAAGTAATCTCACCAGGCTAAAGATTCCTTTCTGTCTTTTCATTGTCCCACCAAGTAGTTGCTTCTCTTGAAAGCTGATACCTAGCCCATGTTGCTTTAGTCTAATTAGATAGTTTACAGACTCCAAAATATTTCTCCATCTCAATGATTCATGCCTTAGCTCTTGCTCTGATGACTTTTCCATCAAACTTAGGTAGTGCCACTCTTTTGAGATCCTTTCCAAGTTCTTCCTCAATTCGACCTCGAGGGCCTTCTCCTTGACCATCTTCTCCCTGATTAACTTCCACATTCCCATGAATCCAGTCCTCACATTCCACCTAAACCTCATGTTCTATGTGGTCCATACAAGCCTCTTACCTTTTCAAAACCTCCAAAATATGTTGCAGCCTCTTGTTTGGTCCATTATTTGACCCACTACCTCCCATCTCTTTCCTAGTGCTCACCATATTGGCTTACACCCACCATGCATCACATTTTACATCTACTGTAACTTAACACTGGGTTCTATGAGTAAACATTCTTATTCACATAACATTACATACACATGCACATATCACTCATTCATTAAATACATACACAGTCGTTCACAGTAAAGAATTTTTTGGAGTTCTTCACTTTGAACACACCAAAAATAACATCTTACTTTATTTAGATTAAGTGTGGGTCAATAGGCCCTTATTTACAAAAAATTATTGATACATTAGTTAGGTTTTCTCAGTCTCAAAGAGAGGAAACTCCTCGGGGTCCTCATTAGAGTTCACATCAATTTTCTTAGAAGAGGAGGGTTGAGCATGCGGGCTCTCCTTTTCCTCTTTAGTTAATAAGGGTGTGTTTGGTCCACACCCTAGGGGACAATATCTGATTGTAGAAATCTTCTTAACCTTAGGATTCCACTTTGACTCCTCAATCTTCTTTCCCCTCTCCAAATTAAGTCGAGGGCTTGAGCTAGAGTCTCATCATTGGGAATCTTGGGTTGAATCTCAGTCTTGGTGTTTTCTTCCACTACGGCTTTCTTGTTCAAGGTCCTAACGGTCTTCCCTTTCTTTCTTCTTGAATTAGACCTTCTCATACCTGCATTCAATCCAGGTTTGGTCGATTCTTAGGACAACTCAATTTGGTCAAGGGTCAACAATTCCCTAGTCATGGCTATTGTGGACTCAAAAGGCCTAGAGTTGAGCCCTAAGCTTTCATACTAAATGTAATAACCCATTCTAATTATTACTTAACAATATTATTGCAAATGACATTATGAATATCTAATTTTTAAAAGACATAACTAAGTAGCTATTTTTAATCATAGCAACACATGTCTAATTAAAATAAGAGTCATAATACTATGTATTCATTTCCAAATGTAAATTACAATATCCAAGTTGACTTGGCTCATTGGCCACAAAGTTAATACAATATACAATTTTACATCAAGGTTACATCATAGTCCATGATAATCATGAAAAAATACAAGGTTTCCTCTTGACACTTTCCTCCATTGGTGGATGAGAACATGGTTGAAGCGCTTTACTGCCCTGCCACGAAGCTTACGCTTCCCCAGAATTTTTCCAACTTGAAGAATACCTGACCCTGCACGGAAAGTTTTGCAAGATAACAATATGCAAGGTGGAATTTGGTGTGTGCCCAAACATCAACATGCATCTCTATCTATGATTAGCAAAATGCAAGATCTATGCTAGGAATGACAGAGAGTTTTATCACAAAGTCCATACATACATAATGGGCTAATTGCTTGGCCAAGCATAAAAATTAAGTTGCAACAACAAAAGATAGGTTTTGGATAAAGAAAAAAACTTTACTCTTTGTACTCCATTTCGGCACCCGTCCCGGAAGGTAACTTTCAAACATCATAAGTTTACTCCTTAGCAACTATCTACCCTCTAGCAACATCTACCCTGAGATGCTCTAGTCTACTTAGGTGTTGTTCTTCTCAACAAAGAATATATTCTTTACACACATATCTACAGAAAAGTAATTCAGTCTACTTGTTTCCTCTACTTAATAAAAACATAAAAAGATAATTTAGTGGATCTGTTCAATACATTATCCATTCATTTCATACTCATGTCACATGATTACATTCAACGTAACTCAATATTCATTAAAAATGAATTAAGTAGGTAACAAAAGACGGTATGTCACAAGTATGTGTATGTACGTAGATGAAGGTCTATGTGCATACACGTATATGTACCAACTTAAGTTATTGATTTATGCATAAATTTTGAAATAAAAACCAATATAACATATTGCTTTCATTCAAATAATGTTATAGATTTGTCATATGATTGACAATAATACAAGATGTAAATTTTCCTTTTTCTAAGATATAAAAATAGATCTCATTCGAAGAGTTTCCACATGCTGATGTGTTGTTTGTATCAAAACAATGTTGTTTGCATCAAAAGAAATGTTGTTTGAATTAAAATAATGTTATTTGCATCAAAAGAAATGTTGTTTGTAGAAGTTTACAAGTTACTATGCCAATATGTCTCGTTAACAGTTTCAATTTATCTAGTACATCATGTAAATGGTCAATGTTCTATCATTCTAGTTATACAATTATCTAAATAGTACTAATGTTCTTTTTTGTGCAAAAAAAAAAGGATAGAATGGCATGCTTGTTGTTTTCAATCACATACAAGTTGGAATATTCATAATACTATTTTGGGTTAGGAGATACCCAAGTTTTTATGGGTATCTGTTAAGGATATAAATTCAAGCTGCTGTCATTCTAAGAACAACTAATAGTTGAATGACTATTTGGTTTCATCACTAACATCAACATTAGCTGAACCTTGAAGAACTGTCAATTATCGGCTTACAATGTTTGACGACTAGTTGATAAAACACATTCATAGTAATTGTTCTAAGAATCATGTGTGCATGCAAATGGATTGGTGAAATCAATAGATGTGATCATCACATGTATGCAAAGAAATTTGGGATTATTCTATTGAACAATTAAATCTATGTACAAATAGTATACTGTAATTAATCTTAAGGATTAATGCCCACATAATAGAATGGAAACATGTAATTGTTCCTCCATCGTTCAAGGAGAACGAGGCAACATTTCTTAAAAAAATAGTGACGTATAAATATATGTACATCATTCTATGAATGATGTTAGTAGTCGTTGCACCCATTTCGGGTGACATATCTGTTCAGCCTAGCTAATAGGAAGATCCATAAATAATGAAAGAAAAATAATAGTAAAGATATAATCATTTTCCCTTTAAGGGAAACGATAAATATTTCAAAAAATTCAATACAAAACAATAATTCTAGTTATCGAAATCATCTGATTGACCATGAAATGGTTAATAACTTACATGCATAACATATCGATTTGAGGTGATAACAATAAATCATAAAAGGGATAACCAGGTTCGTCTATCATGCTGATAGAAGAATATGAAAAGATATGGTGCATGCACAGGTTGGTCTATGGGGCCTCTACAACATAAATCAAGAAATAATGAATTCTAAATCAAAAGCCTTGGTACTGAGCAAAATATGGCTTGCAATAGATGGGAATCTTATGATTTGTAACCAAGCTCAAATGAAATCGACATAATGGAAGGAAAATGAAAGTTTTGAATAGTTTACATACTAAAAAATCATACATATTCTGCATCAAAACAATGATTTTTACCTTTGTTCGTGGCTTTTCTCGGCTCTTTCTTGCTGTAGACACATAAAAATGGCCTCAACTTGCAAATCATATTTTCTATGATGACCATGCTTCTCCCTCACATAATTCAATTATTTAATCACATCCTAATGTCATAATTATTCCTCTGTGATTATTTAAATAAATAAATTACACTTATTTATTTAAATACGTCACTAATTAGTTCTTATTCCCTCTAATAATTAAATAAACTTTTGATTACCAACATTACCATTTTTCCTTCAATTAAACAAATGTATTTATTTAACCCACTTTCCATCCCACCAAATAAATAATTAAAACAATTATTTATTGTCTTTTGTCTCATTCCCATTTATGAATTAAACCATTATTTAATTCATAAGTCAACATTCCTCCATAAATTAAATAATTTATATTATTCCAACTACCTCTTTTTCTCCACCATTGATTTAATTGCTTTCAATAAAATCTCAACCCTTCATTTCAAGGATTGCCCTAACTTTAACCTAATGTTGCCCTAACCCTAATCTTCCTTATGACATTGGTTATTGGCCTTTGATCTTAGGGCTTCACCAACTTTTAATCCTAGCCATCCATTCTCAATTTGACATTCTTTAAAATGCCTTCTCTCAAGTCATTTTACACACACACACAAGAGTTATACACAACATGCTTGAGAGCTTTTGAGTACTTGCGCAATCACATTACTTCAATATTTTGCTTGTCTTTGGCATAGGTTATAGTTGCACTTCAATTCTAAGGGCAATTATACAAGTTTTCAGCAAGATGGAGAAGGCCAATGGAGGTCAACCAATGGAAGCTTGAGGACTAGGTGATATTGTTTCACTACTCTTATACTTCTTGTTTTCATTGTGCTCTATTGTTGATTGGGAATTAGTTTTATGTTATTTGCAATCTAACTTGAAAACTATTTCTCTAATTACACTTGCTTTTCCCAATGAATCGATGCAATGGCTTGCCTTTTTCCTAATTTTGTGTTGCCACTACTAGACCCCTGCCGATTTCTTCCCAAGTATTTTTGTGTTCCTAAAATGGAAAATGCATGTTTTCCATACTTTTTCACAACATTATGGGGCCATTTAATTCATAATTGACATTAATTTGGCTGCCCGACTATTCAAATTTGAATATCTTGCCTTAATTCGAATGCAGGCCACGATTTCATAAGATCTTCCTTATGATATTATTTGAATTCAATCAATATTATTTTAATAATTTTGATTCCATATTAAATTTTTAAAAGGAATATGTTTATATATAAACATGCATATATATATGTATGCATGTATGTAACATCTCGCCATGCAACCCCAAAGGAAACAATAACAACTAACATTTATAGCACAATTTTTTTTTTTAAATAACTAACATGCATCATAATAATCATATATCACATGAAATGAAACTATACATGAACAACATATAACAAATCTCTTGGGGTTACATGATGGCATTACTTTTGTATCAATATCATTACATCATGTGAAAGAAAAATAACATGAGCATGATCAGTAAATTAATATCATGAAGATACAATGCTCAAGGATTACATCATTACAATAGTACTTCCCAACATGTACGAGAATAGTATGATAGCATGGAATGATGCAATGATATGTTAGAGTACAAATCATGAAGACTGGTTCCAATACTTGAATATCTCTGGTGTCACTGTAGCTGGCTTCAACACTCCACAACTCGATCAATGACTAGGGACCCAACGGGGTGCATAGCACATTCCACCCGACCACGTGGACCCAAAGGCCCACCCCCCATGCTAGGAGATGACAAGGACTCCCAATGAAACCATCAAATGAAACAAGGATTACAAGACTTCACAACAAGATCAACAAGCACATAAGGTAACCTCCAACACAAGAATAACCAAAACAAAATGTAAGCAACATAAGAAATAACCAACACAAGACAACATAACAAAGCATCAAAATAAACATGACAACATCCGCTTCTAGAGGCCTAAGAACAACAAGAGGGGAACAACAATATACAAGGTTGTTAAAGGGTGGAGTGTCATCGCATAATTGGTCATAGGTTATCCAGGTAGATCTTTCTAGGCCTCGACCCCCATCTTGAGTTATCCTGGTAGCCTCTATCGATCTCCGACCTCTCATGCCAACTTATGCAGAATCAACATACTTCTCTTAGAGATGAGGCAATTGATTTTTCCATTCCAGGCCTTCTCACTCATCCCAAGCCTAAATGAGCACTTGGGCCCATGAGTGAGGCAACATTATCTGAATTAATGTGTGGATACTACCCAACCCCCCTAATTTAATTAATTAAGTTATCACTTGTTTACACAACTTCCACATGGGTTATCTAGGTGCCCCTTTGTTCATCGGCTCCCATTGGAAGCCACTCCCCCAACTAACAACAATATCTCAATATCACAAATGGCAAGCCAACTTGTACAAGGAACCAAATCCAACAAAATAACATCAAGTGAGGCATGCACCATCTCAAGCTAGAACTTTAGAGTAACGAAAAGCACATTCAAGTGCAAGGCTCAAGCCACATAACCACAAACCAAGTGTAAAGGTCAACCATCATCAAATAACAAATCAAGAGATCACCCCCTTACCGGTGAAACAACATAAAAACTCAAATAAATGCATCAAGCTTGGTATGGGTTATCCAAGGTGAAACCTCCCAGGTCACCGACCCACACACAAAATCTTGCAAGAAGAAACCATATCCCCTCCAACCTCTGGAAGACCAAAAAATCACTATCACATTGGTTTCCCATCAAAGAAATGTCAACAATAACAAATCTCAATGAATTATTTTCAATCCACAATAATCGTGTCAACAAGTATAAGATAGTGAGTGGCAACATCCCAAACATAAAGTCAAAATCCTCTCATTAACCCTTAGGCACAAAAGTTTCCTCCACAAAACAAGAACCACAATCATCACCATGCCACAACCAACCATAATAATCAAAATCATCTCAAGATCAACAACCGTGACATCAATAGAAAATTCCACCAATTCATAACTCAATAATACCACATGAACGAATAA
>VDFB02270651.1:777135542-777218123 GCA_007258455.2 Sequoia sempervirens
CTCTCACCAATCGATCATTGAACTAGCCGAACTAGTGAAGGTGAGAGGAAAGTGCTTAATATATAGAAGAATAAGGGCAGATATATCCAAGAGGTGCATTAACTCATACTACCCATAGAAGGTAGGAGGCTATCACCTACTTGGTAAATGAAAAAACATGTGGCATAACCTCCTCAAGTGAAGATAGGAGAGAGGACACACATAATCCTAGAAGAGGGTGAGAAACCCAACTACTTTGTAAACTACTCAGATAAAAACAGAATAGTGGTTATGAGAGGTGGCACAACAAGCCAAAAGAGGATGTGTAACTCAACTAGCCATGTGTGGGGAGAGAGTGACACATGTAGCTGATGTATTTTTCCATGTGTCCTCATATTAACCACTCCTAATAAACCTAAGAAAGCTTAAATAATATGTGTAGGAAAAAATAAATACCCCTAACATAAGGAAAATAAAAAACCTACACTAACAAGGTTGAACTCTTGTGATGGCGTAAGATGATAGCCTGTGTTAGGGGTTAGGTAAACAAGAGGAAAGGAATAGTTCTCAAGTAACAGAGACATAGTAGTTAATATCTTAGATGGTCATATTACTCTAAAATGGTAATAGAGACTATTGGTGAGAGCAACATGCTGACAATGTTGTAAAGTGTTATCAGTGTTTGCATGATGATATTTTCAAGGTAACCATGGTGAAATTACAGTGAGTGACGTTGCATAATGGAGAAATGGAAAGAGGTTAGTTTGTAACCTGATGGAGATTGTGAGATATAGGAAGAAGTCACAATCTATTTCTCATGATATGTGACAGTTTCATAAATCATGATCGGGTTATGCCTGGGTGACAGTTTTTTTTTGTCAAATAAATGAGACCTATGTGCTAATGATGGTCCATTGCCTAACATAGTCATTGTTGTCACTAGGGACAATAGTCACCTTGTCAAAGGTGAGAAGATGATAAAAGAGCAACAATGTAAGAAAGTCCAATATCAAGCTTTTAGCAGCAAATGACAAGGAGGTGCAAGCTATGTCCTTTACAGTGAGAGGAAGATCATAGTGGCTCATACACAGTGGGAAGTTATTCATGCATTAGGAAGGGATAGTCAATGTGAGGAGCATTATGCATTGGTGGTTATGCAACACAAGAGATAGTTTTCTATGTGCATGGAATGGTGGCAAATAATAGGGAAATGAAGCCAAACCCTGTATAGTGAAATCAGAGGATAGTGGCTATCATGTGTTTGTACGTGTTGTTGTGATCAAGGAGGTAGTAGGGTAACCCTTTTAAGTTTCTTATGTACTCAAGCTTTGGACAGTGGGATCTCATAAACATGTATAATGACCGCGCAAAGTCCAAAAGCCAAGATAGTTAATATTAGGTGACAGTTTCATGAAGTCATGAAGATTTATGTTTGGATTTTCTATGAGGGTTTTCATCAAAAGTAAATGGGGCAACTAGCTATGTGTGGCAGATCTCATTCTTTAAAAGTTGTAGTAGAATGCATGAATATGGAGAAGATAACAAATTGGAATAAGGTTACTCATCATAGAAAAGAATGAGAACTATGGTAAGGGTATTTTTTGACTGTGATGATGCAGTCAAGGGTTTGGATGAATGAGCAAGGGGCAACTTGGTGAATTGGTAGTATCAAGAGGCCAGTTAATCCATGAAGAAACCATTGAAGAATGCAAAGGGTGATGCATAAGGGTGACTATGGGTGAATAGAAAGGTCAAATGTAGGAGACTCAAAAGGTAGTCACTTTAATCAATCCTTTGAGATTGGTGGTTTTGAGATTAGAGAATAGTCAGTTAATAAGGAGGGAGGCAGTCACATAGATAGTGGTGTCATGTGCATGGTGTAGATGATCTCAGAGATATAGTGTAGAAGGGGGTGTACTGTTGTGCCCTTGGTTCATGACTTAAATATGAAATGAAGTACCATTTTAAGGAGACCAGTGATATATATGAATTCTATGAGATACAGATTAGTAGCAGTTCTAAGGACTGCATGATGAGTAAAAGGTGAGCAAGTAATCATGAGTAATGTTTGATAGTATACAAAAGGTCATGGACAAAAAGCATGGTAGTTGAAGATAGGTAGATTGTCAACATTGAAAATACTTGTCTCCAAGATCAAACCCTAGGTGATTTTTGTGCAACACATAATGCAATGAAGGCTTTTTTTAGACATAGTGGTTGCATGATGGTTGATGGAGAAGTGATAATAAAAGGAACTTTTTTTCCAGTTTTTATTATATATACACATGCATTTCCTTAAAGACAAACACTTGGACAAATTTTTGAATGTGCCTTATCAAAGATAATTGTTTTCAAGTGGCATTGTTGGTTTCAAGCATTATGAGTAGAGTTTTTTCAAAATGGTCAAGACATCCAAAGATGACAAATGGTTTGTTGGAAGAGAAGTGATTACTGTTGATTTTATTTTATTATATTTTTAGTTGTACTCATGCTTTATGCCTTGGGTGTGGAATTAGATTTTGAAATGATGAAAATCATGTAAGGTTATAGATTTGAGCAGATTTCCAAGAATAAAATTGCTGGATTTGAGGGGCAGATTTTAGAATTTTTTGTCAAGAGAAAATTTCTTTGTCAAGGCAACCTTTCAAAGTTAGAAACACTAAGAAAATGGCCTGATTTGTAGGAGTTTGTTAGTGATAAATGGCAAGGGAATAATTCAGATGCAAAATGGAAACATTTCAATCATCTTCAGCTACAAAGAAGGGTGTCTAGTTTTGCAAATCAAGAGTTTCCTTCAATTTGGGAGCTGATTTCAAGGAGTTTGTAGCAGTTAAGGTCAACAACTAGCATCAATTAGGCTGTATGATTGATTTTTATTTTCCAAATTAATCAAAGATGAGTTTAGGAGTTGGATTTATTTATAAAGACATCTCTAGGCCTTTATTTTCTCTTATTCTTGCTATCTTTTCATTGTCACAACAAAAAAGATTGACCTTGTAACTCATTCTAAAATACATATTGTAAATAATCCTTTTGATTCAATAAAATAATGATAGAAGTTCTTTCTCAATCTCTTTTGTCTCATGTTGCAAATGAATTGTTAGATGATTAGTTGTGATTAGATTTTTCAATCCTTCTTTTTGTCCCATTTTATGTAATGTTTTGGCAAATGATACATGTCTAAGTGCACTGATCATATGTTGTGTGTTAGTTGCAGCTGATTGTAGTTGTGAAAACTATTTTTCCTTCATGCAATATGTTGAAACCAACACCTTCATATGAAATAATTATGTGCTTCATGGTTTGATTTGAGTTTTAAACAAGTCAAAACCTTATTGAGTCATATTGTGATACATTGCAGCAGTTAAACATAAATATTTTGGTGCATCACCTCTTAGGAAATAGTTTTTAGTTTCAAGAAAATCTTTCTATCCCTTTTCCCAGTCAAGTTAGTAGTTTTAGGTGATCCATCAAAGGGAACCAACCCACTATGTATATTTATCATCATTATAAGAAACCCGCAACTTGAGGATGTTTCAATGTCACACAGGATGGCTAAGTTTCTCACTTAGCTAGGGTGTAGTCCTAAGTGATAATAGTTTTTGGAACGCTCGATGGGACTGTGAACAGATTTTAGTCTATAAAGATCCTTATTTTCATTGTTGTCTAGTATGATTAGCAGTGATTTTAGCCTCTTGCGGTAAAAAAAATATCATACTTGGCGACTCCATGCTCATGGTTTTGATTGATCTAGTGCATGCAACATATGAGAAGAGTTCAAACTAGGAGAAGTGCACCCCTATTTGGATATTTACAGCTTTTGCCACCTAGAAGAAGGGTAGATCAAGAGGAAGGACTCCTATTTCATCTAGGACACAATCAACTCCTCCTAGTTTTAGAGTTGCAAAGTCACCTACAAGAAGTCCAGTTACATCAAAATATGGTGGTAATCCTAGTAGTAACATGGCTCATCAAAATAGACCTTATGCATTTATGACTTTCAATGGTGGGAGCCCATTGAATCTTGCACAACATGATGATATTCTAGTATCAACCCTTAATATTTTTCCTTATTTCACTAGAGAAGATCAATCTACAGCTATTGAATACATTAGAGATGTTGCAACTTTGTGTGCAATTCATAATATCATAGCTGAAAATGGTACAGTGAGGTTGTTGGTTGCATCTCTCAAAGAAAAAGCTCTCCAATGGTTTAGAGGCTTGGCTGTTAATTCCATTGCTACATGGGATCAACTAGGTGATGCATTGAATAAATAATTTGAAGATAAATCTGATTATCTTTATTTGGTTGAACAGTTGACTACCATAAAAAGGGCTCCACATGAACACATGATTGATTTACACTTTCATTTCTAGAAGACTTGGAATAGAATTCTAGCCACAGTAAGGCCTTCAAATGATTATGCATTTTTGTATTATCTTAAGGCTCTTAACAATGATATTTCAGTAATGATCCAGTCTATGGGTGGATACACATTACCAACAACCTTTGAAATTGCTATAAGGGAAGAAAATTGTCTTTTTCAAGCTGGTAGGATTGCTCCTAGACCTCCAATTCCCTTTTTCCCTGAAATACAACCACCTACTCTATTTCAAACCCCATCTATAGTTGTTGTCCCACTTGCTACAACATCAAACCAGCTAGCTTTACCACCACCAAATGTTGTCCCAGCTGAATCCAATCAACTCCAAGAGGTCTATGGTGCATTAAAGACCTTTGGTAATGAAATAGTGAACCTCAAGAAGCAAAATGAGCAAAATTTCAGACAATACCAAGCCCCCTATCAGCCATATAAACCACCCAATCAAACTGATCCTCAAGCTCAAAAGAGGAATTTTAATGCAAGACCTTTTCTACCCTATAATCCAAATGCAACTAGCTCTTCTAGGGAGTTAGTTCCAATGAAAAACAACATGGCTCATGATTATGATTGGTGTTTTCCTTGTAGCTAATCTCATAATTAGTCGGCTTGCTCTAATGGCATGCTAAATTAGGCAATCATGGTTCAAAACAATGTTGTTGGGCCTCACAAAATTGAGTGCAAGAAACTAGTAGTCAACAAGGTCCTCATTCTGAGCAAAGCAATCAAGGTGTTGCTTTGATGAATTGGCAAGGGGAAGAGTTTTGTGGAGTTAATCATCAACAAGGTTCAATTCAGTCCTATACTCCAGTAGCAGCCAAGACAAGGTCAAAAAGAGGGATGTAGATATATAAAAACATTTTGATAATAATAATAAAAAAAGCTTCTACAAGTCAACAAGGTAATAGTGGACATCTCCCTACACAAAAAAATAAAAATATTTTGCCAAGAAATTAGAATGTGGTGAGAAAAGAGTAGCCTAAAAATCAGTCACAACCATTGCAAACACAAAATGAACTTGTTGTTATAAAAGTTCAGCCAAAAGTGAGCTCAACTTCTTTTAATATTTTGGAGCATATGAAGAAATCTAACATCAATGTTTCAATGCGGGATTCTTTGTCTCTTCCTAGGCAAAATGATTTTTTGCAAGATGCTTTATCTAACCTTTTTGTGTCAAGTGAAGCTCCTAAGGAATAGTCTAAGGTTGCCTTTTCCAACAACCCTCAAGACAATAGTGAGAAAAAAAGGTAAAGTGACAAACCTTCTCCATTTTATGTCACTTTGATCATTGGTGACTGCTTGGTTCATAATTGCATGATAGATTCAGGAACTAGTAGCTCTATTGTGCCAAAGTCCATAGTTGATAAGTTGGGTTTGACATATGAACCTCTTTCCAAAGGGATTATTCAGTTAGATGGATCATCATTGAATACAGTTGGGATAATCAAGGGTTTGAGTCTTACATTACATGCTTGTCCAAATTTCTTTATCTAACAAGATATCTATGTCATTGACCTTCCAACTCACTTTTGCTTGTGTTTATCCAGATATTTCACTGCGAAATTAGGGGGATACTTGTCATTTGATTAGAATCATTTGTTTTTTAGAACAAGATATGGTACAAAGATTACAATAAAAGCATAACCATATGCCATAAACTATGTAGAACCATATGTCCCATATGCTGTAAATGAAAATTTGTCCTTCCATGACCATGAAAAACAACCTATTCCTTATCCTAACACCCCTACTAAAGGTATTCCTAATCTATTTTTGGATGAATGGGCAGTTGAAAACCATAAGGAGGATCCTTATAAACAGATTGAACAAGTTGAGATGGGTATTTACATGTTTCATGAACAATAGGCTGTTATCCCAAATCTAATCAACTTTGGCAACTTTACTTTGATGGTTCAAGGAGTAGAGTTGGTGCTGGTGGAGGTGCAATGTTAATTTCTCCTGAAGGTGAGAAGTACTACTCTTCTTTTCATTTTTCTTTCAGTTGTACTAACAACACAATAGAGTATGAGGTTCTAATTCATGAGTTTGAATGGGCAAGAAATAGGAATATTAAGTGCTTGCAGGTATTTGGTGATAGTGAGCTAGTGGTAAATCAGGTGAGAAACATCAATGTTACCAAAAATGATTTATTGAAAAATTATAAACATTGAGTTTGGGATATAATTGAGGAGTTTGATGCCTTTAATTTGATGTTTATTGCAAGAAATCTAAATAAACAAGTTGATAAGTTAGATGCAATGGGAGCTGAGCTTGATATTCTAGTTGAGATAAAAAAATGTTCAGGTACAACACTATGTTAAAGTAGAACTGTAAGACCTTCTATTCCTAATAATAATTCATACATTGGAAAGTGTTTGATAGTGATGAATAGATTGTAAGTTTTTTGATTGAGGAGGCTAAGTTATCAGCTTCAAACCATCAAAAGTTGAAGCAACAACATGGAGATCATATTCAACTAAAGTAAAACAAGTTTCCAATGGGCTTGGTGACACTTGAGTCAATATTTAACTCAGATGATCAAGTAAATAAGGATAAAACCAACATGTTAGTTAAAGAGGGTCATTATGAGCCCACTGAGATATTCAAAAGTAAACTTTTAAAACTTGGCAAGATATGCACTAAGGAAGAAAAACATGCTTTTATTTTTCTTTGTCAAGAATTTGAAGATGTGTTTGCTTGGGAATATAGTGATTTAAAAGGTTTTAATCTCGAGTTAGCTCAACACACCATAGAGTTGTAGCCTGATGAAAAACCAATTAGACAAAAACAAAGACCTTTGAATCCTAAATTAGAGCACCTATTGAAGGCTGAGTTAAACAAAATGATCCAGAGAAATATCATTTTTCCCATCAAACACACATCTTGGTTGTCCAATTTGGTTCCTGTGAGAAAGAAAAATGTTGAAATCAAATTGTGTGTTGAGTTTAGGAACCATAATAGGGTGTCTCTTAAGGATCATTACCCGCTGCCCTCAATGGAACAAATATTATAGCTTGTTTCAGGTTCTGAGAGATTCTCACTTTTAGATGGATTTTCAGGTTATAATCAAATTTTGGTTAAGGAGGAAGATCAATTCAAAACAACCTTGACTTTAAAATGGGGAACCATGGCTTATAGAAGAATTCCTTTTGGGCTGTCCAATATAGGGGATAATTTCCAAAGAGCCATGAATATGGCCTTTATGGGTCTTTTGAGCAAGTTTGTTTTGGTATGTCTTGATGATATTATTGTTTTCTCTAAAGATGCTAATGACCATTTCATGCATTTGAGGTAAATTTTTGAAATATGCAAGGAGTATGGTGTCTCATTAAATCTAAAAAAGTGCATCTTTGTTCTTCATGAGGGTAAGTTGCTTGGTCACATTGTTTCGAAACATGGTATCAGCATAGTTTCTGAAAGAGTGAATGCAATTTTGGCTTTTCCATTACCAACTCATAAGAAGGCTCTTCAAAGTTTCTTGGGAAGAATCAACTTTGTAAGGATATTTATCCCTAATATTGCTTTTTTGTTAAAACCTCTAACTTCCATGCTTAGAAAAAATGTGACTTTCAGTTGGAATAAGGAAGGAAAAAGTAGTTTTGAAGAGATTAAGGAAGCCATAGCAACATCTCCTACACTTATTAATCCAAATTATGCAAAGGATTTCATCTTGTATGCCTTTGGTAGCATTGATACAATCTCAACCATGTTGGTCCAACAAAATGAAGAGGGTTTAGATAAGCCCATAGAATTTTTTAGTCAAGGTTTGGAGGATTATGAGCAAAGGTATTCATTTGTTGAAAAAAATATTTTAGCTATGGTTAGGAGCCTCAAAAAATTTTGATACAAGCTTTCAAATAATAAGATACACTTGTTGGTTGCTCATCCTAGTGTGAAAGAGTTTTTGTTGAATAAGGATCTGAATGATAAAAGAGCAGGTTGGATTAAAAAGTAATGGAATATGATGTAGAAATCAAGGTGACAAAGTTGATTAGAGGTAAAGGATTATGTGAGCAGTTTGCTGGTGATCAAGAAAGCATCCAAGAAGGTGAAAATCAGAATGTTTTAGTGCTCAATGACGATGAACAAACTGTTGTAACAACTCCTCCTACAAGTTGGATTCAAGAAATAGTGCATTACCTTTAGATTGGCGATTGTCCAAGTTTTCTAAATAATGCAAAACAAAGGTATTACAGGCTACAATCTATTCCTTATGTTATTATTGATAGTGTTTTGTTTAGAGAGGAATTTCATGGAGGATTATTAAGATGTGTTTAATTTGACCAGATTGATAAAATTCTTGAAGAGTTTCATGATGGGCAATCTGGTGGCTATTTTTCACCTAGGAAAACAACTCTTAAGATTATGAGAGCTGGTTATTTTTTTCCTAACTTATATAAAGATGCATTTTCATGGGTAAAAAAGTGTAGGAAGTGTGCATTGTTTGCAGCTAAACAAATATTAGCAGCCCTGCCATTACATCTTGTACAAGTTGAGAAACCCTTCATGAAGTGGGTACTTGACTTCATTGGAGTTATTAACCCACCTTCTAGTGCTGGAAATAAATGGATATTGACTACTATTGATTATTTCACTAAGTGGACAAAGGGTGTAGCACTCAAGGAAGCAAATTAGACCGTTGTCCTAAACTTTTACCAAGATTTAGTGTCAAGGTTTGGTGTTCTTGAGTCAATTGTTTCAGATAATGCTTTGGCTTTTGTAATTCTGAAAGTGATCGATTGGGATCTCAAAAATGGTATGCATTTGAATACTTCATCCAATTATTACCCATAGGGTAATGGGAAAACTGAGTCTTCAAACGAAAATGTAATTAGAATCATTAAGAGGATAAATGAAGACAATCAGAGGACTTGGCATGATAGTTTGAAGCTATCTCTATGGGCTGATAGGATAACACCTAAGAGATCTACAAGTAACTCACCTTATGTTCTTGTTTATGTCCAGGAAGCAAGACTTCCTATTTCTATTGAGTTACCAACATTGAGTTTAATTAAAGAGCTTGAAATGATGGATGAAGAACCCACGGAGGTTAGGCTTGCTAAGCTGATGTAGTTAGAAGAAACAAGGAGAAAGCTATTGCAAAATCTGGAAATTCATCATGCTCAAATGAAAAGTACTTTTGACAAGAAGGCAACTCCAAGATTCTTTAAGGAGGGTGATCTAGTTTTTAAATGGGATGAGTTGAAGAGAAAACCTGGAAAGCATTTCAAATTTAATGCTATGTGGGATGGTCCTTATGTGATAACTAGTTGTAAAATGAATAATTCCTTTCACCTTTCCAAGCTTGATGGAGAGGAGTTACCAATCCCAGCCAATGGGATTCACCTCAAATTTTGTTATTGAGGCGCTATTGTTCCATCTTGTACCATATTAGTTTAGGTTTTACTTTCCAATAAGGTGTTGTTGTACCATTGTTATGCTATTTTATTTTCCTCCAAGTTCTTTGCACATGTTTTAGTTATAGTTTTCCTTTTCTTTAAGTGTTGGTGCACAAGTTTTCTATTCTTTTTATGAGTTTTGCTAGCTATTAGTGCTCTTAACAGTAGAGTTACATGGTTTTTCTTGAATTGTTCCAGTCCTCCTTTGACTCCTTTTCCCAATGGATGCAAGTAGGCTACTGGTCTTTCATGTTTAGCAAGAAAATATCCCATGATGTCGCTAAAAATGTAATCCAAATTAGGTATGAACCTAATTTGTATTTTTGCAAACCTGATTTTTATCCTATGGTGTCAAACTGTCTTCCATTTTTATAAAGTTCCAACATTTCCCAAGTTTTAATTTTGAGATCTCAAGCACTAGGTTTTAGACTTTATGTTATATCCTTTGCAAAAATAAGAAGGGGTGTATTTTATAATAAAGGCATTATGGAAAATAATTTTATGATTTTGAAGGCTTATTTCATTGAAAGCTGCATAAAAATGTGCATGCTAGATAAGGTTCAATTTTTTATTTTTGAAACAAGGAAGGAAAACTCACATAGCTTTCCCTACAAATGAGAGTTTTCATTATTTTTTTGGGAAAAATCTGGAAGAAACATGGGTTTTTGTGGGAAAGATTCAGTTTTGTTAAGGAAGCTCCTTGATTGTTGCTTTCACCACTCCAAAATGGACACTATCTCTGATATTTGCTGCATTGAGGAGGAAAGTTGTAGTGTTTTGGGGTAGTCATTTGAGTTTCACCCAACCATGGTTGTGGAGCAACTTCATGGTAGTGTTTCCCAACATTTCCAGCTTTCATTTACATGGCTAGTTGTTTCATTTGGCTCTTCTCTGTGCTTTTCAATCTTTTTGGGTTTTTTTTGCTTCTTTTCTGAGTTGCAGAAAGAAAAAAGAGGGGTTCTTGTCTCCATTCTTGCATATGTGAATATTTTTTTGTTTCTTGAGGGCTCTTTTCCTTGTACCCATGGGCTAGGGTTTCATTCTTGTGCCTTGAATGACTTTCCATCTAAAAGGTCTGTCTTTTGCTTCCTCTGTTATATGGGATGTTGCATTAGGTGCTTGAAGTTTTCAAGGTTTAGATATTTTATAATGAGTAATCTTTTGAATCCATTGTTTCATTTTTCATGAGGAGGCAACAATAATCAAATGGATGTTGATGTGTCTGAGTAGTTGCATGAGGGATTTGTCTCACTCCTAGTGACTGTGAGGGTTAATGACCTCTAGGTTTATGTTTCAATCAATGATATTGATGTGTCTGAATATGGGGATATTGTTTTGAAATTTAGTATTAAAGGTGTCCAAGTGCTGATAATAGTGGTAACTTTGAATGAGCCATCACTGTAGTGAGGTAAGAAAACACTAACATTTTAGTTTGACAGTGCAAAGTATGATGACATTCAACGGTAGAATGGAGGTAGTTTTATGGTAGTCCTATCATCATGAGCTTCATGCATTCAAGGGACAATCAAGTATTAGGTGGTAGCTTCATGAAAATATGCAAAGGTAGTATCATGATCAAGGTATCTTGATCATTGGAGCAAGAAGCAATAATGTAAAACACATGTTTGATGATTGCTTAGACTCGTTTTATAAATTGAGAAAGTAATACCCTTTTAGGTTACTGTTAGTGTTTGGTGTACTCTTTGCAATGTCTTTGTGCCAGTTCATTACTTTAAGGAGACTTTAAGTCCTATCCAAATTCTTTACATGCTTCAAGGTCCTATGCACCAAACAATGATAGTCTATGGGAGAGTCCATGCAAGAATTTCATGACCCTTCACATCTACCCACCTTTGAATGACCCCATATGCCTATAAGTGACAGTGTATTCCTAATGACTCTTATGCACAACTAGTCACCATAGTGATAGGAAAACATGATAAGGCTATCAAAGTCATGGTAAAGCCCAAAAAATAGTTCAGTGTTTCTTCAAAGAGCTAAATGCCTATGTTTAGAATAATTCACAGATTTGTAGAAAATAGTGAGGACAATCAATAGAAAGTAGCATCAAATCCTTGAAGAATTGTAAAAAACAATGCTAATGGATTGTAGAGGTTGAAATATTGTGATGGTGTAAGATGATAGCCTATGTTAGGGGTTAGGTAAACAAGAGGAAAGGAGTAGTTCTCAAGTAACAGAGACATAGTAGTTAATATCCTAGATGATCATATTACTCTAAAATGGTAATAGAGACTATTGGTGAGAGGAGCATGGTGACAATGTTGTAAAGAGTGCTATCAGTGTTTGCATGATGATATTTGCAAGGTAACCAAGGTGACAGTACAATGAGTGAGGCTACATAATAGAGAAATGGTAAGATGGAAGTTTGTAACCTAATGGAGATTGTGCGATGTAGGAAGTGGTCACAATCTAGTTCTCATGATATGTGACAGTTTCATAAATCATGATGGGGTTATGCCTGGATGATAGTTTTTTTTTGTCAAATCAATGAGACCTATGTGCTAATGATGATCCACTACCTAACATAGTTATTGTTGTCACTAGGGATAGTAGTCACCTTGTCAAAGGTGAGAAGATGATAAAAGAGCAGAAATGTAAGAAATTTTAATATCAAGCTTTTACCAACAAGTGACAAGGAGGTGCAAGCTATGTCCTATACAGTGAGAGGAAGATCACAGTGGCTCATACACAGTGGGAAGTTATTCATGCATTAGGAAGGGACAATCAATGTGAGGAGCATTATGCATTGAGGATTATGCAATGCAAGAGACAATTTTCTATGTGCATGGAATGGTGGTAAATAATAGGGAAATGAAGCCAAACCCTGTATAGTGAAATAAGAGGACAATAGCTATCATGTTTTTGTACATGTTGTTGTGATCAAGGAGGTAGTAGGGTAACCCTTTTAATTTTCTTATGCACTCAATCTTTAGACAATGGGATCTCATAAACATGTATAGTGACTATGCAAAGTCCAAAAGCCAGGACAATCAATATTAGGTGACAGTTTCATGAAGTCATGAAGAGTTATGTTTGGGTTTTCTATGAGGTTTCCATCAAAAGTAAATGGGGCAACTAGCTATGTGTGGCATATGTCATTCTTTAAAAGTTGTAGTAGAATGCGTGAATATGGAGAAGATAACAAATTGGAATAAGGTTAGTCATCATAGACACACATGAGAACTTTGATAAGGGTATCTTTTGAATATGATGATGTAGTCAAAGGTTTGGATGAATGACCAAGGGGAAGCTTGGTGAATTAGCAGTATCAAGGGGGTAGTTAATCCATGAAGAAACCATTGAAGAATGTAAAGGGTGATGCATAAGGGTGACTATGGGTGAATAGAAAGGTATCAAATACAGGAGACTCAAAAGGTAGTCACTTTAATCAATCCTTTGAGATTGGTGGTTTTGAGATTAGAGAATAGTCAGTTAATAAGGGGGAGGTAGTCATAGAGATAATGGTGTCATGTGCATGGTGTAGGTGATATCAAAAATATAGTGTAGAAGGGGGTGTACTGTTGTGCCCTTGGTTCATGACTTAAATATGAAATGAAGCACCATTCTAAAGAGACCAGTGAGATATATGAATTCTATGAGATACAGATTAGTAGCAGTTCTAAGGATTGCATGATGAGTAAAAGGTGAGCAAGTAATCATGAGTAATGCTTGACAGTATACAAAAGGTCATGGACAAAAAGCATGAAAATTGAAGATAGGTAGACTGTCAATATTGAAAAGACTTGTCTCCAAGATCAAACCCTAGATGATTTTTTGTGCAACACATAATGCAATGATTTTTTTTTTAAACATAGTGGTTGCATTATGGTTGATGGAAACGTGATGATAGAAGGAATTTTTTTCATTTTTTATTATATATCCATATGCATTTCCTTCAAGGCAAACACCTGGATAGCTTTTTGAATATGTCTTATCAAAAATAATTTTTGTCAAGTGGCATTGTTGGTTTCAAGCATTATGAGTAGAGTTTTGTCAAAATGGTCAAGACATACAAAGATGACAAATGGTTTGTTGGAAGAGAAGTGATTAATGTTGATTTGCTTTTATTATATTTTTAGTTGTGCTCATGTTTTATGCCTTGGGTGTGGAATCAAATTTTGAAATGATGCAAACGATGTAAGGTTGCAGTTTTGAGCAAATTTTCAAGTACATAATTGCTTGATTTGAGGGACAAAGTTTAGAATTTTATGTCAAGGGAAGATTTCTTTGTCAATGCAACCTTTCAAAGTTAGAAACACTACGAAAGTGGCCTGATTTGTAGGAGTTTGTTAGTGATAAATGGCAAGGGTAGAATTTAGATGCAAAATAGAAACATTTCAATCATCTTTAGTTACAAAGAAGGGTGTCTAGTTTTTCAAATCAGGAGTTTCCTTCAATTTTGTTAGCTGATTTCAAGAAGTTTGCAGCAGTTAAGGTCAACAACTAGCATCAATCAGGCTATATGATTGATTTTTCTTTTCCAAATCAATCAAAGATGAGTTTAGGAGTTGGATTTATTTATAAAGGAATCTCTAGGCCTTTATTTTCTCTAGTTCTTTCCATCTTTTCATGCTCATAGTAGAAAAGATTGACTTTGTAACTCATTCTGAAAAATATATTGTAAACAATCCTTTTGATTCAATAAAATGATGACAACAATTCTTTCTCAATCTCTTTTATCTCATGTTGGAAATGAATTGGTAATGATTAGTTGTGATTGGAGTTTTCAGTCCTTTTTGTCCCATTTTATGTAATGTTTTGGCAAAGGATGCATATCTAAGTGTAGGTCATATGTTGTGTGTTAATTACAACTGATTGTAGTTGTTAAAACTTTTTTTCCTTCATGCAGTAAGTTGAAACCAATACCTTCATATGAAATACTTATGTGCTTCATTGTTTGATTAGAGCTATGAACAATTTAAAACCTTATTGATTCATATTGTGATACATTGAAGCAGTTAAACATAAAGATTTTGGTGCATCACCTCTTAGGAAATAGTTTTCAGTTTCAAGCAAATCTTTCTATCCCTTTTCCTAGTCAAGTTAATAGTTTTAGGTGATCCATCAAAGGGAACCAACTTGCTCTGGAGATTCATCCTCATTATAAGAAACCCACAGCTTGAGGATGTTTCAATGTGACACATGATGGCTAAGTTTCTCACTTAGCTAGGGTGTAGTCCTAGGTGATAACAACAATAGCCCTACTAGATGTGCATGTTCAGTCTTGACTCATTGACACTCTAAGCATCTGGCTACGTACTCCACTACATCCTTCTTGAGTTTAAGCCAAAAGTATAGAGTTTTCAATTCTACAATCATTTTGGATACTCTAGGGTGTCCTAAATAGGTGCATTATGAACCTCTCCCAGAACCAACTTCCTCATCTCTCTAGAGTCTGGAATGTACATTCTTCTCTAGTATCTCAAAATACCATCCTATTTGATCTCGTACCCACCGAACTAATGATCTAATGGATTCTCTGCTAGGGAACTCTTCACTCTTTCATAGTGCTCATCCCCTTGCAAATTTTGTGTCACTTGTCTCATATTAGACCTTGTTGAGATCATGGATACCATATGTCTTCATCTACTAAGAGCATCAACCACTTTATTCTATTTTCCTTTTATATACTCAATTCAAAATTCATACTCACTAAGGAATTCCAACCACCTTCTCTGTCATGCATTAAGGTTTGGTTGTGTAAAAATGTATCTCAATCCCAAATGGTTTGTCTTGAGCTCAAATGACTTTCCCAGGAGATAATGCCTCCATATTTTCAAGGCATGAAATATTGTGTCCAAATCTAAGTCTTGTGGTGCGTAATTCATCTCGTGTTGTTTAAGCTTCCTTGATTCATACGCTACCACTTGTCCATCCTGTTGCTACTCCCTCTCCTAAAGAATCTATGATTATATTGAATATTCCATTAGGATTAGGAATGCTCATCACTGGTGTTGTCGTAAGCTTATCCTTCAGGAGTTGGAATGCCTATTCACACTTCTCGATCCATGCAAACCATGTTCCTTTTCTTTGGAGTGACGTGATTGGAGACTCTATCTAGGAGAACCCTTTCACAAAATTTCTATAGTATTCTGCAAGGCCCATGAAGCTATAGAATTCTGAAACATTTTGAGGCACTGACCATTCCACGATCACCTTGTTCTTCTCAGGGTCTATAGAGACTCCGTTAGTTGAAATAATATGGCCTAGATAGTGCACATTGTCTTGATAAAATAAGCACTTGGATAGCTTCCCAAAGAGTTTCTTCTCTCTCAGCTGTTGTAAAACTATCCTCAAGTTCCTATCATACTCTTCAACAGAATTTGAGTAAACTAGTATTTCATCAATGAAAATCAAAACAAAGTCAACCAAATAGTCTCTGAACAAACTATTCATGAGGTTCATGAAAGTTACAGGTGCATTGGTCAAACCAAAGGGTACCACAGTGAACTTGTATGTCCATACTAGGTTTGAAAAGCAATCTTCAAAATATCTTCTTCCTTTATTCTCAACTGATGGTATCCTAACCTAAGATCAATTTTGGAGAACACTTTCACTCCCTTCATATGGTCAAACCACTCATCAATCCTTGGGAGTTGGTGTCGATTCTTGATGGTCACCTTGTTCAACATTCGATAGTCTATACACAGATGCAAGGTTCTATCCTTCTTTTTCACAAAGATAACTAGTGCTCCCCAAGGAGACACATTGGGTCTTATGAGCCCTTTGTTCAACAATTCCATTAACTGGGCCTTCAACTCATAGAATTCAGTGGTGTTCATCTAATAAGGTGCTTTTGATTGAGGCTCATCTCCTAGTACAAGGTCAATAGAGAAGTAAAATTCCAATTTTAGAGGTAACTTCGTGAGTTCATCAGGAAATACATCTTGGAACTCCTTGAGAATAGGGTATTCATTTAGATATGATTCCTTGTTAGGGTTACTAATATACATAACATAAATAGAACATCCCTTCCATCGAGCCTTCTTAAGCTACATAATAGAGATCTATCTAAGCTTTAAAGGTCTTTACATCCCACAAATATCGACTAGGTTTCCATAATCATCTAGGCAACTAACTACCTTATCCTCACAATTCACTATAGACTTATGCTTGGTTAACCAATTTATTCCCAAAATTACATCGTATGAGCCTAAGGGTGTAACATACAGGTTGACCTAGGTTTGGAAGGTTGGAAGCTCTAACTCGCTACAAAAGAGATAGGTGTGTACCATGTGCTCTGCTCAGTTTCCATACTGGACTTTCCATGAGTTTTCCATGTATCCAAGTCTAATAGGTATCTTGGATATTACTCCAAGGTCAACGAAACATTTAGTAGCTCTAATATTAATTAAAATGGAAACAATTTAGTCATAGAGCTTACCCATCAGCTGTATTGGAAAAGCCTAATACTCTGCCTATTTTTTATCCATGGCCGCATGGATTTGATGATGTTGAGACTGTAGATAATTTTCTTCCCTTCATGACTTCAACCACTATGAGAAATTAGAGGCATAATGATCACCTCCAAAAGTATAGCACCCGTCGTGAGGCCCTTTGCGACCTCCTAGATTTTCCTCTCTAAAGCCCTTATACTTTTGGTCATCTTTGTTTTTGTTGTTATTTGCATTCTTGCTCTTTCCACCATTACCATATTCACCTTTCTCCTATGACTAATTTCCCCTCTTTATATTATGGATTTGGTGGTTTTTATTTTCTTTATGAAACTTCTTGTTTACAAACTATGACTTAGGATTTGAATTATTGTAGTAATTGGATAACTGCTACAATTTTTTCTCCTGTTTAGTGGCCTTCAAGATGACTTCGTTCATGGTGAGAAGATCATGCATATCCACTTCTACTCCAATGTTGGGCCTAAGTCCCAATGTGAACTTTTGGATATGGAAACGTTCATCTCCCTGATACTGGGGCACATACTTTAGTAGGTTGGTGAGCTTTTCCCAATATTGGGTCACATTCATGGTCCCCTGAGTTAGGGTTTTGAATTTTGTCACCTTCTTGTTAAGAAAGAGTTGTGGTAACCATATCTTCATGAAAGATTGGAGGAAGAGTTCTAGATTAATCTCACCAGGCTAAATATTCCTTTCTGTCTTTTCATTGTCCCACCAAGTTGTTGCTTCTCTTGAAAGCTAATACCTAGCCCATGTTGCTTTAGTCTGATTAGATAGGTTACAGAGTCCAAAATATTTCTCCATCTCAATGATTCATGCCTTAGCTCTTGCTCTGATGGCTTTTCCATCAAACTTAGGTAGTGCCACTCTTTTGAGATCCTTTCCAAGTTCTTCTTCAATTCGACCTCGAGGGCCTTCTCCTTGACCACCTTCTCCCTGATTAACTTCCACATTCCCATGAATCCAGTCCTCACATTCCACCTGAACCTCATGTTCTATGTGGTCCATACAAGCCTCTTACCTTTTCAAAACCTCCAAAATATGTTCCAGCCTCTTGTTTGGTCCATTATTTGACCCACTACCTCCCATCTCTTTCCTAGTGCTCACCATATTGGCTTACACCCGCCATGCATCACATTTTACATCTATTGTAACTTAACATTGGGTTCTACGAGTAAACATTCTTATTCACATAACATTACATACACATGCACATATCACTCATTCATTGAATACATACACAGTCATTCACAGTAAAGAATTTTTTGGAGTTCTTCACTTTGAACACACCAAAAATAACATTTTACTTTATTTAGATTAAGTGTGGGTCAGTAGGCCCTTATTTACAATTTTTTTTTGATACATTAGTTAGGTTTTCTTAGTCTCAAAGAGAGGAAACTCCTCGGGGTCCTTGTTAGAGTTCACATCAATTTTCTTAGAAGAGGAGGGTTGAGCACGCAAGCTCTCCTTTTCCTCTTTAGTTAATAAGGGTGTGTTTGGTCCACACCCTAGGGGACAATATCTGATTGTAGAAATCTTCTTAACCTTAGGAGTCTACTTTGAATCCTCAATCTTCTTTCCCCTCTCCAAATTAAGTCGAGGGCTTGAGCTAGAGTCTCATCATTGGGAATCTTGGGTTGAATCTTAGTCTTGGTGTTTTCTTCCACTACGACTTTCTTGTTCAAGGTCCTAACGGTCTTCCCTTTCTTTCTTCCTGAATTAGACCTTCTCATACCTGCATTCAATCCAGGTTTGGTCGATTCTTAGGACAACTCAATTTGGTCAAGGGTCAACTATTCCCTAGTCATGGATATTGTGGACTCAAAAGGCCTAGAGTTGAGCCCTAAGCTTTCATACCAAATGTAATAACCCATTCTAAATATTACTTAATAATATTATTGCAAATGACATTATGAATATCTAATTTTAAAAAGACATAACTAAGTAGCTATTTTTAATTATAGCAACACATGTCT
This sequence comes from Sequoia sempervirens, assembly GCA_007258455.2. Taxonomy (NCBI): domain Eukaryota; kingdom Viridiplantae; phylum Streptophyta; class Pinopsida; order Cupressales; family Cupressaceae; genus Sequoia; species Sequoia sempervirens. The sequence continues at coordinate 777,154,712 of VDFB02270651.1, forward strand.
AATTAAAATAAGAGTCATAATACTATGTATTCATTTCCAAATGTAAATTACAATATCCAAGTTGACTTGGATCATTGGCCACAAAGTTAATACAATATACAATTTTACATCAAGGTTACATCATAGTCCATGATAATCATGAAAAAATCCAAGGTTTCCTCTTGACACTCTCCTCCATTGGTGGATGAGAACATGGTTGAAGCGCTTTACTGCCCTGCCACGAAGCTTACGCTTCCCCAAAAATTTTCCAACTTGAAGAATACCTGACCCTGCACGGAAAGTTTAGCAAGATAACAATATGCAAGGTGGAATTTGGTGTGTGCCCAAACATCAACATGCATCTCTATCTATGATTAGAAAAATGCAAGATCTATGCTAGGAATGATAGAGAGTGTTATCACAAATTCCATACATACATAATGGGCTAATTGCTTGGCCAAGCATAAAAATTAAGTTGCAACAACAAAAGATAGGTTTTTGATAAAGCAAAAAACTTTACTCTTTGTACTCCATTTCAGCATCCGTCCCAGAAGGTAACTTTCAAACATCATAAGTTTACTCCTTAGCAACTATCTACCCTCTAGCAACATCTACCCTGAGATGCTCTAGTCTACTTAGGTGTTGTTGTTCTTCTCAACAAAGAATATATTCTTTACACACATATCTATAGAAAAGTAATTCAGTCTACTTGTTTCCTCTACTTAATAAAAACATAAAAAGATAATTCAGTGGATCTATTCAATACATTATCCATTTATTTCATACTCATGTCACATGATTACATTCAACGTAACTCAATATTCATTAAAAATGAATTAAGTAGGTAACAAAAGATGGTATGTCACAAGCATGTGTATGTACGTAGACGAAGGTCTATGTACATACACATATATGTACCAACTTAAGTTATTATTTTATGCATAAATTTTGAAATAAAAACCAATATAACAGATTGCTTTCATTCAAATAATGCTACAGATTTGTCATATGATTGACAATAATACAAGATGTAAATTTTCCTTTCTCTAAGATATAAAAATAGATCTTGTTCAAACAATTTCCACATACTGATGTGTTGTTTGTATCAAAACAATGTTGTTTGCATCAAAAGAAATGTTGTTTGAATTAAAATAATGTTATTTGCATAAAAAGAAATGTTGTTTGTAGAAGTTTACAATTTACTATGCCAATATGTCTCGTTAACAGTTTCAATTTATCTAGTACATCATGTAAACGGTCAATGTTCTATCATTCTAGTTATACAATTATCTAAATAGTACTAATGTTCTTTTTTTGTGCAAAAAAAAGGATAGAATGACATGCTTGTTGTTTTCAATCACATACAAGTTGGAATATTCATAATACTATTTTGGGTTAGGAGAGACCCAAGTTTTTATGGGTATCTGTTAAGGATATAAATTCAAGCTACTGTCATTCTAAGAACAACTAATTTAGTTGAATGACTGTTTGGTTTCATCACTAACATCAACATTAGCCGAACCTTGAAGAACTGTCAATTATCGGCTTACAATGTTCGACGACTAGTTGATAAAACACATTCATAGTAATTGTTCTAAGAATCATGTGTGCATGCAAATGGATTGGTGAAATCAATAGATGTGATCATCACATGTATGCAAAGAAAATTAGGACCATTCTATTGAACAATTAAATCTATGTACAAATAGTATACTGCAATTAATCTTAAGGATTAATGCCCACATAATAGAATGGAAAGATGTAATTGTTCCTCCATCGTTCAGGGAGAACGAGGCAACGTGTCTTAAAAAAATAGTGACATATAAATATATGTACATCATTCTATGAATGATGTTAGCAGTCGTTGCACCCATTTCGGGTGACATATCTGTTCAGCCTAGCTAATAGGAAGATCCATAAATAATGAAAGAAAAATAATAGTAAAGATACAATCATTTTCCCTTTAAGGGAAACGATAAATATTTCAAAAAATTTCAATACAAAACAATAATTCTAGTTATCAAAATCATCTGATTGACCATGAAATGGTTAATAACTTACATGCATAACATATCAATTTGAGGTGATAACAATAAATCATAAAAGGGATAACCAGGTTCGTCTATCATGCTGATAGAAGAATACGAAAAGATATGGTGCATGCACAGGTTGGTCTATGAGGCCTCTACAACATAAATCAAGAAATAATGAATTCTAAATCAAAAGCCTTGGTACTAAGCAAAATATGGCTTGCAATAGATGGGAATCTTATGATTTGTAACCAAGCTCAAATGAAATCGACATAATGGAAGGAAAATGAAAGTTTTGAATAGTTTACATACGGAAAAATCATACATATTTTGCATCAAAACAATTATTTTTACCTCTTTTCATGGCTTTTCTCGGCTCTTTCTTGCTGTAGACACATAAAAATGGCCTCAACTTGCAAATCATATTTTCTATGATGACCATGCTTCTCCCTCACATAATTCAATTATTTAATCACATCCTAATGTCATAATTATTCCTCCGTGATTATTTAAATAAATAAATTACATTTATTTATTTAAATACGTCACTAATTAGTTCTTGTTCCCTCTAATAATTAAATAAACTTTTGATTACCAACATTACTATTTTTCCTTCGATTAAACAAATTTATTTATTTAACCCACTTTCCATCCCACCAAATAAATAATTAAAACAATTATTTATTGTCTTTTGTCTCATTCCCATTTATGAATTAAACCATTATTTAATTCATAAGTCAACATTCCTCCATAAATTAAATAATTTATATTATTCCAACTACCTCTTTTTCTCCACCATTGATTTAATTGCTTTCAATAAAATCTCAACCCTTCATTTCAAGGATTGCCCTAACTTTGACTTAATGTTGCCCTAACCCTAATCTTCCTTATGACATTGATTCTTGGCCTTTGATTTCAGGGCTTCACCAGCTTTTAATCCTAGCCATTCATTCTCAATTTGACATTCTTTAAAATTCCTGCTCTCAAGTCATTTTACACACACACACAAAAGTTATACACAACATGCTTGGGAGCTTTTGAGTACTTGCACAATCACATTACTTCAATATTTTTCTTGTCTTTGGCATAGGTTATAGTTGCACTTCAATTCTGAGGGCAATTATACAAGTTTTCAACAAGATGGAGAAGGCCAATGGAGGTCAACCAATGGAAGCTTGAGGACTAGGTGATATTGTTTCACTACTCTTACACTTCTTGTTTTCATTGTGCTCTATTGTTGATTGGGAATTAGTTTTATGTTATTTGCAATCTAACTCGAAAACTATTTCTCTAATTACACTTTCTTTTCCCAATGAATCAATGCAATGGCTTGCCTTTTTCCTAATTTTGCATTGCCACTACTAGACCCCTTCCGGTTTCTTCCCAAGTATTTTTGTGTTCCTAAAATGGAAAATGCATGTTTTCCATACTTGTTCACAACATTATGGGGCCATTTCATTCATAATTGACATTAATTTGGATGCCCGACTATTCAAATTTGAATATCTTGCCTTAATTCGAATGTAGGCCATGATTTCATAAGATCTTCCTTATGATATTATTTTAATTCAATCAATATTATTTTAATAATTTTGATTCCATATTAAATTTTTATAAGGAATATGTTTATATATAAACATGCGTATATATATGTATGCATGTATGTAACGCCTCGCCATGCAACCCCAAAGGAAACAATAACAACTAACATTTATAGCACAATTTTTTTTTAAAAAATAACTAACATGCATCATAATAATCATATATCACATGAAATGAAACTATACATGAACAACAAATAACAAATCCCTTGGGGTTACATGATGGCATTACTTTCGTATCAACATCATTACATCATGTGAAAGATAAATAACATGAGCATGATCATTAAATTAATATCATGAAGATACAATGCTCAAGGATTACATCATTACAATAGTACTTCCCAACATGTACGAGAATAGTATGATAGCATGGAATGATACAATGATATGTTAGAGTACAAATCATGAAGACTAGTTCCAATACTTGAATATCTCTAGTGTCACTGTAGCTGGCTTCAACACTCCACAACTCGATCAATGACTAGGGACCCAACGGGGTGCATAGCACATTCCACCCGACCATGTGGATCCGAAGGCCCACCCCTTGTGCTAGGAGATGACAAGGACTCCCAATGAAACCATCAAATGAAACAAGGATTACAAGACTTCACAACAAGATCAACAAGCACAAAAGGTAACCTCCAACACAAGAATAACCAAAACAAAATGTAACCAACATAAGAAATAACCAACACAAGACAACATAACAAAGCATCAAAATAAACATGACAACATCCGCTTCTAGAGGCCTAAGAACAACAAGAGGGGAACAACAATATACAAGGTTGTTAAAGGGTGGAGTGTCATTGCATAATTGGTCATAGGTTATCCAGGTAGATCTTCCTAGGCCTCGACCCCCATCTTGAGTTATCCTGGTAGCCTCTATCAATCTCCGACCTCTCATGCAAACTTATGCGGAATCAACATACTTCTCTTAGAGATGAGGCAATTGATTTTTCCATTCCAGGCCTTCTCACTCATCCCAAGCCTAAATGAGCACTTGGGCCCATGAGTGAGGCAACAATATCTGAATTAATGTGTGGATACTACCCAACCCCCCTAATTTAATTAATTAAGTTATCACTTGTTTACACAACTTCCACATGGGTTATCTAGGTGCCCCTTTGTTCATCGGCTCCCATTGGAAGCCACTCCCCCAACTAACAACAATATCTCAATATCACAAATGGCAAGCCAACTTGTAAAAGGAACCAAATCGAACAAAATAACATCAAGTGAGGCATGCACCATCTCACACTAGAACTTTAGAGTAACGAAAACCACATTCAAGTGCAAGGCTCAAGCCACATAACCATAAACCAAGTGTAAAGGTCAGCCATCATCAAATAACAAATCAAGAGATCACCCCCTTATCGGTGAAACAACATAAAAGCTCAAATAAATGCATCAAGCTTGGTATGGGTTATCCAAGGCAGAACCTCCCAGGTCATTGACTCGCACACAAAATCTTGCAAGAAGAAACCATATCCCCTCCAACCTCTGGAAGACCAAAAAATCACTATCACATTGGTTTCCCATCAAAGAAATGTCAACAATAACAAATCTCAATGAATTATTTTCAATCCACAATAATCGTGTCAACAAGTATAAGATAGTGAGTGGCAACATCCCAAACATAAAGTCAAAATCCTCTCATTAACCCTTAGGAACAAAATTTTCCTCCACGAAACAAGAACCACAATCATCACCATGCGACAACCAACCATAATAATCAAAATCATCTCAAGATCAACAACCGTGACATCAATAGAAAAGTCCACCAATTCATAACTCAATAATACCACATGAATGAATAATCAAAACAACTTACAATTCGGCTAAAAGAAAACAACAACCACAACATCAATTGCAATCAATAAAACATTATTCTATTCTCCTGACAAAACACGTTTCCTAATCATTCAATCATCACATTTAAATCCAAGAAGATATAACTTCATAGAACCACTAAAATCAACTATTAAAGTAACTGACACCTCAAAATAATTAAGAACATATGGAATATTCCAATATATTTGATTTATATATCGATTATGAAATCATTTAAATCACTAAAGAAAACTTTATAAACTTACCTTAATTCTACTCATATTATTCAAGTTATAGGATATTTAGCTTAATTCAAAATTTGATATTCTCTTGCTTTAAATTAACTAATCTTTCATTTCCCCAATATATATACATATATAATAGATTAAGTTACAGTTTTATTAATATAAAATCAAATATTAAAAGGATAAGATCTTTCTATCATCAAGATCCATCACCTGCTAAAGCTTCTATACTCTTCTCTTTGACTTGAAGTAAGGAGTAAGTAAACTATCCTATGAAGTATTTTTCTATAAAACCAAATACCTTTATTCCTAAATTATAAAATACATGATCTAAACATCTATATGTATAGACATGGATTTAAAATTCCCAAGCAAGGAATTGAATTATAAACAGTAAACTTTAACCATCGAACAACATAAAAGAACCATCCATCGAACAACATAAAAGAACCATCGCCATGAAATGATACAAGCTTTTTGCGAAGGAGATAGATCACTTATTTAGTGCTGGAAGTAGAATCTATAGGCAAGTTTATATTCATTACATCGAATAAGCAGAGTCGAGTTTTTAGAAAATATAATACATCCAACAAATCATCTATCCAGACTGTGGCAACGTCCACAAGGAAAACTAATTCTGTAATTTATATAAATTTCGTTCTTAAATCATATGCTCATAATAATCCCTTGGAACCCAAGTCAAAGACGTCTAATTTAATCGATTTGCATAAAAAGTCTTGAATATTACAGACTTGAGGATTGGTTTCTCAATAACATTGTGGATAAAAAAGGAACTAATGATAACACAACTAGAAAATCATTTATATTCTACCATTGTTGATTCTTGTTAAAAATATGCTACATATATGTCATCTATGAGAAGAAATAAATGGTGTCACCATTTGGACCTGGTAATTAGGCTTTTGTACTTCTAAATTTTACTAGTTTATATATATCTTGCTCTAACCTTGTTTGCCTGTAATGTGTAGATGATCATAAAGACAAGCATGCACACAAGCACCATCACCTATATGATAGCGTTGTTTCTTTTGTAAGCATTGTTTGTGATGAACTCTAGATCTTGATGAGGTAAAATGTTTTATTGTCTTATGCTAAGCTTAATATTTTAATTCATTCTGAATATGGTCAACAAGTATGTTCCAAAAAAATTTACAGCCCTAAAACTCATAAATCTATTTGCTAATTGAAGAACTAAATGTGTAAATTGAAGGAAAATCGAAGGAAGCATAGGAAAAATACGTGAATTGTTTGACAGAATACCTCAAGAGATACAATCACACAAAATATTGTAAGGCAGAGTACACACATTTCGATTTGCAAGCTATGGCTTATAGTCAAACATGTTGTTAGACCCCCAAAAATACTTGATATTTTGAGGTCTCTTGTCCTTGATATCAGCTTTGTATGTTGATTGCACACAAGGTTTAGGGTTTCAGCTTGAATGAACTTGCCATCCAAATTTCTCTTTTTAGCCCTCGAATGTTCTATTTCTATGTTGACCTGTCGGTCTAGTTGCCAGTGATATAAGTTGCCTCTCGAGTCATGGTTCCACATTTCTTATCAACCCCTTCATTTTAAGCTGTTCGGTAAATCTCGGTCGCATAATCTCTTTAAAAAATCCCTAAAGTCGACCTGTAGTCTTTGCATACAAATGACTTACGCTTAAGTCATGGATTCCTGAGGGGTAAAGTCTTATCGGCCTAGTCAAGGCCCCTTTTTTAAGATTAATTATTAAGTGTTTGTGTAGGTTTGTTGATCATGAGATTCAATTTGAACCGTTCCCCACTGGCTTGCCCGTTTGAAATGATTACAGTTTAATTGTTGCGAGGTTAGCAAAACAATGCCACGTGTATGTGGCCCCAGTCGATGTCTCCCATCGCAATGCCCAAAATTTTGAGATCAACGGTGCTAAACAAATGAAGAAGGTTGATCGCAACCATTCCCTGCTAGCTTGTAGAAGAAAGATGCAGGTTCATTAAAAGAAGTGAGACTTGCGAGATGTTGCCACATGCATTCTATGGCTACCAGTGGGTGGGACACTCTCGTTCATGGGGAGAGTCTTGTTAGCGAATTCCTATTGTTCGTTCGTCTGAGCTGGAATGGTGATGTGGATTCAAGTGAGTTTGACTCATTCTAAGTCGTTCAAGGTACTTAGGTCAACCATGAATCAACGACATGTATTAAAAAATGCAAGTATGCTCGTTGCAATTCTTTTGCTTCACGCGAATGAACATTAATGGTAGAGGTGGCTCGTAAACCTATTCAATTCCCTTCAGAATTGTACATGCGGTCGACGCTTTCTTATTTGGGATTTGAAGACATGTCCAAAGCAAATACAAGGAGCTAAGAAGCAAATTGCAAAAAATATCTAGGAAAAATTAGGATTTGTTACAATCGAAAGCAGTAAGTACCGTAATCACAATTTTGTGCCTTTTCAGTTTTTTGAGTTAGGGCTTGCTTTTAATTTGTTTTAAAACAAGTGTGTTTCTTCGTTTTTCTTTCATTGCTTTAAAGTTAGGGTTAATCTTTTCTTTTAAACGTCATAGCCCTAGAAATTTCCCAAATTTAGCCCTCGTCCTCGGTCATAAATTGTAATTAGGAGTTGAATAGTTAAAATCCCTCTGAAAGAACTCTTGCATACCCAAGCCCATGGCTCCCAAAATTCAAGGTGCTTCTTCCTCTACTCAGTCTAGAACCCTTTCGCAAGTTGTAATTTATTTGCTTCCCTAGTCTACAAATTAGAAACTAGAGGGAAGGTCTTGTTCTATGGCCCTGTTGTAAAAGAGGGTTTGATAGATAAAGCTTGTTTCATCAAGGATGTCGAGGTACCCTACACGGGATGGCAAATGTTCCAACATTGGTTTGGAAATAGAAATCTTGGGTTTCCTTTTAGTAACCTATGGGATTTGAATATGGGGAGACTGATTGTCCCCAATGTATATATGGATGTGGACCTCCTAAAAGATATTGCATCAGAGCATATGATGGGGTGGTTATGGTGAAAATAACTAGTGAAGAAATTGAAAAGGTTTTTGACCTGCATGAAAGGAATTCAAATATGCTCCCTTTGGATATGGATACTATTAGAGAAGAGCATAAAAGGACCAAGGTATTCATTAGGTCAAAAATTTTTCCCCTACATACCGAAGTGGTTAGGACTGGGAAAAAATGATTGAAGGTTACAATTGATGATAGAGAGCTCGAACCTTTCCCAATGAGATATTTTACCAGTTACTTCAGAAAGATCATATACTATCTTTACCAAATTGTACATGCGCCAATCCACTTGACACACTACAAAAGGAGTATAGTTACCTGGACACACATATGCAACATCCACCATATAGTATAGTTTATGATTATGCAACCTACCTGGCTGATCACATCCATGAAGACTTAGTTGAATTGCAAAGAGGAAAACAATGGGTGAAATTTTGGTGGTACTCATTGTTAATGTATATGTTCTTGTATAAGGGACATAAATCCTTTGAGAAGGATATTACATTAGAAAGGAAAAGGGATGTTGTTGACTTACCTGTTCAGTGTTGCACCCGTATCCTGGATAAAGATGATAAAAGGTACAATTTTGTAATGTTTAGAAATGAATTTGCATCTAGGATAAGGAGGGCCTTGATAGTTGAACCACCTAGGATTCCTAAGGAAATGCATGAGTTTTTGAGACCCAGAGAGTTAAGGCCAAACTTGAATTTGAGCCATAACTGGGGAGATTTGATTTTGTATCATGATAAGACAAATTTCAGGATATATGGTAGTGGTTTGGGACGATATGTTTTTCCTTCAAATGTTCCTTTGAGAATAGGATTCCTTGAAATCATGAGGCACTTGGGAGTTGCACAAGAAGCACATCTACCTAAGTCAGCAAGGAAGGGGTCATTCTTCCTAGAATGGATTGTATTTATAGATTACATTGTGACAAAAGGGGCAGTGAAGGAACTAGAACATCTCCTAACTCCTTATGAACTGATGACTGTGAACCTGAGGAATCAAGATCCTGAAGGCTTCTTCAGTAAACTCAAAGTGGCTAAGAAAATGGGTGTCTTTGTACATTATTTTGATTACCCCGAGGATATTATCAAGAATATCTTCAACTTTGAGGAACAAGATGAAAGAAAATCCAAATACCTGGATTATAGAAAGATGGTGGAAGCTAAGAAGAAGAATAATCCTCAATATGATCCTTTTCCAAATATACATGGTGATTTTAGTAGGGCCATGTATGTCATGGACAATTTTGAGAATGTTGTTGGTATTTTGAGAGAGCAACGGGATGTTCCTAATAAAAGAAAGGCAATGGTGGTTGAAGAAAGTGTTGAATTGACATTAGAAGAAAGACCTACATATCAAGCACCCAAACAGCTAAGGATTTATTCTAGCAGGAAGTGAATGGTGAGTGAGGAAAGAAGCTCGATGGCCCTTATCACCTCTGAAGAATTGAAAGTAGATTCTCCCAAGAGTGCAGTGCTAACTCCTCCTACATAGGCCTCTTTACCTGTAATTGATATTGATTCACCTCCTGAGAGTTCTTCTCCTTTTGATCAACCACCTCAAAAGAAGCAAAAAACTGAAACAAAAGGAGTGGTTGATTATTCTAACACCGATGAAGATGATATTTTTGTCACCCCTGAAGAAATGGAAATAGGAATGCCTCCTCATGAAAGAGCAGTTGCTTCAAGTTCAGGACAGTGCATTCTTAGACTAGGGAAGCTTGACATTTGTGGATTGAATACTGTAGATGACTTGAGGGTAGAGGCCAGTAAAGAGTTTATGGAAGATGACTCATTCATTGAAACCTCTGCATTTCAAGAATTTTGGTGGAAATACAAGATTGTAGATTATGCAGAGAAGGTGGCTATTGAAAGAAGCTTGCACCCTGAATCGCTTGAAAGTGTCATTGAGGTGAATGTAAGAAGTATTATGAAAGATGAGTTCAAAAAGATTGATGCCAAGCAAGGTAGAGAACTTGTAAAGAAAAGTGGTTTGTTGTTATTTCTAGAGTGAAATATTGTTGATGCTATTGTTTTAGATGCTATAAGAAGGGCTAAGAGATCACTTGTACAAACTGGAGAAGAACTAGAAATGGCCCTTCGAGGTTCATCCTTCAATGAAGATTGGGATGCATTGGCAATATGGTCATTGTCTTCAGAACCTAGGAAACCAATCCTAACAGAGCCATCAAAGGTTAGTGGATAACTGCTTGTAAAAAGAGTTGTTGATACTCTAGCTTTGGAAGCTACAGACATGGTTGTTAATGTTTCTAGGTTTACCCAATCAATTGTGGAAGGTATCACCTTGGAAATGGATAATCTCAGAGTTAAATACAATGAACTACTGAATGATTATGATAGTATCCAACAGAAAGTGGCCACATTGGAAACCAAATTGGCATTCTACAGATAGAGAGAGGAAGTACAGAAAGAATGAGGTCATCCTAGCTCAAGTCACCCATCTTCAGTCTCTCCAATGACATCTATGCAACACTTATTTCATAGCTAGGGTCTAGTAGTAGTACCATAGAATTAGGGACAAGAATCAATTGCAGAGGAAGAAATAAGTAGACCAAGCTCTAGCTCATCTGACAAAGATCAATTTCTTTTGAAAATTGAGGTATATGAGAAGTTGCTAGAAAAGGCTCAAGACATGATGTATAAGAATATATCAAAGGTTGTCAACACTACCTTAAAACATTTGAATGAGAAGATTCTGGATAGACTTAATAGCATGCATGATAGCTAAGCTTTGATGGTGCATGCAATGAGGTTGTCTCAAAAGGATAAACTGTTGGCCATACCAACCTTGAACGAATGGGTTCCAAGAGTTGAGAGATTGAAGTTGATTTTAGTGGGAGCTAGCCAGCATGAAGATAAGTACCCTCTAGTGCTTCCAGTTTATGATTTTGTGTATGAGTTGAGCGAGCAGAAGTTTCAGGGATATGCAGCCCCACTTGAGCAAAAGATAATAGAATTATTATCTCAATACACTCACACTGATTTAGCACCACTGTCAAATATTAAGGTTACAAACTATGAAGTGAAACCATTGCAGAAATGGAAGAGAGAACTGGATGAGGTTATTGATCCCAGGTTGGTGAATTTTGCAAAGAAGTTAATATTGATATCTTCAATAACACCCTGGGGAGGTTAACATTTCTTGTCAGCTTTTTGGAGGATTTTGAAAGGGAATCCAATGCAGTCTTAACCAAGTATTCCCCGTACAGGAAGGCCATGGAAAAAATAATGGATTTTGATTGGCCATCTGAGGAAGAGTACAAAGAATGGGGAAGGTTGTATGCTAGAAAGATTGGTTTGTGAAACATATACTTGGCCATGTATTGTATAGGTTTGGCCTTTGGGATTACAAAGTTAAAACATATGTTTCACAAAAAAGTATTAGTTGTTGATGATGTAGGATGCTGATTGATGTGCTGACTCATCTATGGCCTACATCATTTTGTCATCTTTCTCAATGAATTGGACATGCTACTTTTGATGTCTTTTGGAAAGGAAAAGTTGCTTTGTATTGCAAATGTAAATATTCTTTGTCTTATATGTATTCCCTCCATTTTTGACGATTGCAAATATAACTGAATTTGGAATATACCTTCTAGCGGTCCAATTCGATATTGACATGTGTACACTTGGCTCGAGGCTTGTTTTTTATCCCTTATGCTATAAAAGGGAATTCAGGGCCATTTGTGCGGATCTTTTGTTGAAATTCTAGAGCTACATTGAGAGAATTAGAAAACACAGGGCAAAAATGTTGAGTCTTTATCTAATGTTTTGAGTGTAGATAGTAAATTTAGTTAAATGTATGGTTTATTAGTATATTTGAATGATAATGGAGATTTTCTTAGTCTTTAGTCTCTCCCTTTGGTTTTGTATTAGATTTATTAATGAAAATATTGATCAATGATCATTTCATTAATTTTCATCGTGTTATGCTTTGATATGTGATCTGGTTTTGACTTTTGTTCATGGAATGAGTTAAAATTCTTGAATTAGATCATCGGTTCTTATATGAAATCATTTGGATTTGATAAGTAGTCTTTAGTATTTAGTCATTGATTTGTGAATTGCAAGGTGATATCACTAGATCATAATTGCTTAGAATTAAACATGCCTTATGTTTCAATTTGCGTACACTCCTAACCCATAGATAATGGCACTCATCTTTAACCCATTTGACCTTTCCTGAGGTTTCAGTCCTTCGACTTAAGAGAAATATTTTAAAATAATCATTGACCCACTTATTGTTTGTTGTTTTTTTTCATTCTCATCTTAAGATGCATAATTAACTCAAAGAATTTCCACCTTTGTGATTGATTTCATCTTATTTGCAATAAATGAGAATATGTCTACCTTGATTTACAATGTATGTGTAAATTTTTGAAATGAGTTATCTATTTAGCATTGTGGGAACACCCTCCCAGGCCTGGCAGAACCCAAAGTGGAAGAGATAAAGAAATATACTCTTTATCTCATGTGTTGGCCACTCGTCTAGCAGGTATTTGAGAATTGAGTTTGGTAGATTCATATATTTGCTAAGGCCTGCTTGGTTTGTTAAAATTAACCAACAAAATGGTGACTTTGCTAGGGAGCTTTCAAAACTTTTAGTGTCTCTAGTGCAAATCTAGTACAGTTAGAGTCAAGTATTTATCATCGTTTATGAATTAAGTTGCCATTCACTCTTAGAAGTCGCATACGTCATTTTTTTTTTCATGCATCAAATTTTGGTCAGTTATGTCACTTTATGCTAGGTTATGTTTAAAATTCTCTCTGAAGTTGCAAATAACAAGTCTCGATACAATCAAATCTTATTTCCCAGTATTCTGGGTGGTGACTCTGAATTTTCTCACACTAGTGCGACAAGTACATCTCACAAAGAACCTGATAAGGAGAAATTGGATAGCTCGGCAAGCATCATGAGGAAAACTAGAAGTCAGTTGAAGAAAGCTCTTGAACAAAAAGCCAAATTTGAGCCTGCAAAGGATAAACAACCTCTATGGAAGAAGAAAGCTGTAGAATCTGGTAAGTCTCTCGATTCTCTTCGTCGAGCATCTCTTACTTTCAGTAATGAAGTAATTAGTGCAAATACTGCTAAAGATTCAAGTAATAGTGGGGCAATTGAGGGAGGACAAGGTAGTTTCCCTTATGAACAAGTATTTGATAATCTCAGAATTTCTAGAGAAGAAGATAAGTGGGAATTATGGGGTAAGAGTAAAGCGCCTTTAGATCCACTGACACTCGGGATGGGATCTGTATTTCATGGGGAAAATTTTAATCCTAGAGGAGAAAATACTAATCTACCAGTGCTTACTTTCCTTGCAGAAGAAGTTGTGGATCAAACATTCCATACTCCAGCTCAGAGTGAGTATGGGAATTTCCTTGAAGATGAGGACGATGTAAAAAAAAAAATACAATCCATGGATGAAGAGGTTGAATGGTTGGTTGAACAATCAGAGAAAAGGGCTCAAAAACAAAAGGAGGATAGAATTAAGACTAAGCAGCTGGAAAGGGATGAAAAGAAGGAAAGAGTGGAGAAAATGAGAGAAGAATATGCTAAGCAAAGAGCCTTTGAAAAGGCCACTCAAGAAAAAATGGCCCAAGAAAAGGCTACTCAGGAAAAGGTCATTAAGGAGAGAGCTACTAAAGTAGCAGCCCACATTGTCCCTAAAGCCCCAAAGATCACAATCCCGATGGGAAATTCTGCTGCTAGTATCTAGACATCAACCATTGTTGCTACCAAATCTTCTGACCCTCCTAAGAAAACATCCTTCGTAGATCATGGGAAAAGGATGGTTGACTATTCCCACCAAAGTGTCCCCAATGCTCTTGATACCAATACCAACAAAAATATCCTTACCTCGATCGCCAAAATGCTTACTATCAATCATGAGGTCAATCCCAACCCATCTGCCGCACCTTTAGACCCTAACACTTTGAAGTTGCAATTGAAGAGTGAGAAGTTGGAAGAAGAAATGAGGAGGGTAGAGATAGAAGCACATAATGTAGAAGTGTCTAGAAGAATTTCTTTCCTCAAAATGTCAATCCCAACCCCGAAGCCTTCAAGTTCTAGAAAGAGTGATAATGCACCTCATGAAAATAAGCTTGGGAGACATACTATTGGTGGAGGAGGTGGCAATAGAAGTAGTAATTCTTATTTTGATGAAGAAGTTAGGAATAAGAATGACAGTAACAAAGGAAATGGGAAGGATAAGGAACGTGATCAAATGGATATTAAGAAAAATGATGCACAAAGGGATACTCATAGGGATAGGTGTCCCGGGCGGGCACCTCATAATGACAGATATAAGAAAATATGGTTTGACAACATCCCTGGTTACCCAAATCTTGTCCCAAACAATGCTAGGAAGCATCTCCCTAAATTTGTTGGAAATAATGCTCTTAGTGGAGAAGATCATCTAAAAGCCTTCCAAAGTTTTGTTGAGGATTTCAAATTATGGGAAGATGATGCAGCAATGAAGTATTTTATGCAATCCTTGGTTGAGGATGCAAGGTATTGGTATAGAGAATTACCTAATGGAAGTATTGATTCAAAGGAATCATTCTACCAAGCCTTTAGGGAACAATATGGGGATCAAACTGATCCTAGATTCAGATTGAATGATTTCAATAACATCACCAAAGGACATAATGAACTAGTTTTCAAATTCAACACAAGGTTTCAAAAGTCTATGAACAAAGTACCCGCTTATTTGAGACCTAACCCTAATGCATGTTTGGTAACATATTGCAATGCTTATGATTCTAAGATGTGTTATTTACTTAGGGACAAGAATCCATGAACTTTTCTTGAAGCATATAAAATGGTTGTGAACATTGAGAATAATAGGAGGGCTTCTGGTAAGGTAGGAAGGAGAGATGACCCTAAACTTCTAAAGAATTACAAAGCTCAAAATGAGAAGTACATCAAGGCTACGACTCTTGATGATAAATGGGATCAAGTTATCAGTCTGTTACAGAAGCAAGAAAAAAAAAACCTCAATTTCAGAGGAATGATAGGCCTCCTAGACTTCAAGATTTCCCTTATCGTACCAATTGGCATAATGGAAAGCTAATTCAGAACAATAAGAAGAATTACCAAGTTACACCTGATCCTCTACTTAAGAATACCACAAACATAGTTGAGGATTTTCCATGGTGTGAAGTGTGTGAGATGCCTCACGCATCACAATAGTGTACTGTAGCTAGATCTATGTTAGAAAACCAACAAGATGAAGGGGAATCCCATTCACCATGCAATCTAGATGAATCAACAAATGCGTTCATGACTAGGTCAGATTTGGAATGTGGTGGTTATTCTTCTAGTGATGATGCTAATACAAATGATGTGGATACATAGAGGAGGCAAGCAAGTATACACCATCAATAGGTGCTCTTGGATGAAGATAGGGAAGATGAGTATACTGCTTACAATCTTGAAACATCAAACTTTTCTCTGAGAAGACCTTCAAATGAGGAGATAGAAAGATATACAACTACCTTGGTTGCAAGGGCTCAAGAACGAAGTGATCTACACTTGAGAAATAGAGTGGTGAGTGGAAACCAAGGAAATTCTGGAGGTTTATTCATAAAAGAAGGCAATGCAAATAGCAAAGGAACTGAGGCAAAGAACAAGAATGAAGAAACCAAGCTTAAGGAGCCACAAGAAATAAGAATTTGGGCAAAGAAAGGTAGTAAAGGAAAGGCTAATGCTGAAGGTACACATCATGACCCAAAGACCAAAGAATTGAAACTAACCTCAGAGGTAGCTGACAAGAAAACTAACAAAGTAGCCCCTTAGGAAATAGTATTTCCTGAGATGCCTAGTTATTCACCCATTGATATGTTTCAAGTCTTATCCCAAATCTAGGTCACAATATCACTCCTTGAGATGATGAGGATTGATGATCATAAAAATAAAACTGTGGTTGTCATCAATAGTATTGCAGGAGGAAATAAGCATAATGCAGAAGCTGATGTACTTGACACAAGTGCTGGTCAAGCAAAAGATACTAAATTGGAAGCTATTGTTAGTGAAAACCCTGAGATTTACTTAGGAACTACTATTACAACAAACCCAAGTTTGATCAACCCTTTCTTCTTGAGTTTGATCATTAATGGAAAGATACTCAGAAATTGTATGATTGATTCTAGGGCATCTAATAATGTCATGCCTGCTAAGATCATGCAAGAGATGGGCTTGAAAGTTGATAGTACAAATGGAAAATTTTATGCCATGGATTCAAGGGAGGTCACTGCCATTGGTGTAATCTATGAAGTTCCATATAGACTGGCTGCATTTCCTGAAAAGGAGTTAGTTATGAGTGTCACAGTAGTGGACATCCCCCCTACTTATGGGATGCTGCTATCTAGACAATGTGTGCCTCCATGGGGGGAAGCATGCAATGTGATTTATTATTTTCCACCTTTTCCATTGACCATAAAGATGTTAAAATTACTAGAGAATCAAGATTTTGACATATGATCGAGTTAGTGGAAGAATCAGAGGAGCCCCCAATAATTAATGTTGTAGACACAGGTCCTGACACTTTCTGTCTAGAGGAGTTGAAACAAGAAGATGAAGAAGCGAAGCCTACTCCAATTGCTAAAGAAATTGCACAAACATCCCAGGAAGATGCTTTGTGGATGCTGTATTTTGATGGAGCATGTTCAAAAGAAGGTTCAGGTGCTGGGGTCATTCTTATCTCCCCTTAGGGTAAGATGTTTAAATACTCCTTGTTATAGTTTGCATGCACTAATAATGTGGCTGAATATGAAGCCTTGTTACTTGGTCTAAAGTTAGCTTCTAAGCATGGAATAAAGATGTTAAAAGTATTTGGGGACTCTGAGTTAGTGGTATCCCAAGTCAGGTCTAGATTTGTTGCAAAGGATAAAAGATTGAGGTAGTATAGGAATGAGGTATGGGATACTATTGAGTCATTTGATGCCTTTGGGATAGATTTGGTAGAAAGGGGATAGAATGTCAAAGCGAATCTATTGGCCAATATTGTTGTCAAGCTTGATGATGTAACCTTTGATGGTGTCTCAAGTATTGAGGTACAAACAAGACCAACAATACTTGACAACATCTGCAACAAGCACGTGTTCAATAATGAGAATGACATATTGAGATTCCTGCATTGTGAGTACAAATATGAGAGTCATGAGATTTATTTCAATGCCCATGTAGTGGAAGTGGATGGAAAGGAGACACTATTCAATAATGAGATAATTCAACTTAAGACCAATAAAATTCCTAAGGGTTTAGTTGCACTTGAGCGGGTTTTTGATGGCCTTGATATATGCAATGTTAAGAAATCAAGTACACATAAAGAAGACCAGAGGAAATCAACTTGGGAAAAAATATTGCCCCTAAGAAGGTATATATAGGGAAAAGGATGAAGCCGCATGTGAGGACCATGTTGATCACATTATTGGGAAAGTATAGACATGTGTTCGCCTGGTCTTATGATGATTTGAAATCTTATAAGGAGGATTTATTTCAACATGAAATTCCATTAAAGCCTGATACAAAACATTTTAGGCAGAAACAAAGGCCTATTAATCCTACCTTAAGGCCCAAGATGCAAGAGGAGCTCACCAAGTTAAGTGATGCAGGAATTATCAAGCCAATAAGACATTCCTCATGGGTATCTAACCTGGTTCCTATCAGAAAGAAAAATGGCGACTTGAGATTATGTGTGGATTTTAGGAACCTAAATGTTGCATCCTTGAAAGATAATTACCCTTTACCCAACATGGAAGCAATGCTACAGAAGGTCACTAGTTGTGAATTACTTTCTATGATGGATGGATTCTCTGGTTACAACTAGGTCATGGTAAGGGAATCTGAAAAATACAAAACAACCTTTACAACCCCTTGGGGGACTTATGTTTATGTTAGGATGCCGTTTGGTTTGATAAATGTTGGTGCCACCTTCTAGAGGGCCATGGATGTGGCTTTTTCTGATTTTATAGATTTATTCCTTGCCATCTATCAAGATGATCTTACTGCCCATAGTAAGA
Source organism: Sequoia sempervirens (assembly GCA_007258455.2). Lineage (NCBI taxonomy): Eukaryota > Viridiplantae > Streptophyta > Pinopsida > Cupressales > Cupressaceae > Sequoia > Sequoia sempervirens. The sequence goes on from VDFB02270651.1 coordinate 777,173,467, forward strand.
AAGAAGAGGACCATTTCTCACACCTTGAGAAAATATTTGTTAGGTCCCTGGAGTATGGTATCTTGTTAAATCCCAAGAAGTGTGCTTTTGGGGTTAAGGAAGGAAAGTTGTTGGGACATATTGTCTCAAATGAAGGAATCAAGATTGATCTTGAAAGAGTAGCATCCATTGACAAGATCACACTGCCAAGGAATGTCAAAGACATTCAATCCTTCTTTGGGAAAATAAATTTCCTAAGGAGATTTGTCACTAATTTTGCAGAAATAGTTAGATCTATATCAAAGATGCTCAAAAAGGGAGAAAAGGTGGCATGGTCAGAAGAGCCTTTTAAAGATTTTTAAGCTATCAAAGATGTTATTAAGGCTACACCTATCCTAAAGACTCCTGATTATGCCAAGCCCTTCCAATTATTTACATTTGCCTCTTTTCACACTATAGCTGGAGTATTATTGTAGAAAAATGATGAGGGTTATGAGCAACCAATCGCATTCTTTAGTAAATCCTTGCAAGCAACCGAGCTGAAATATGATACCACTAAGAAGTAGGATTTTGCTTTAGTTAAGGCTGCCAAGAATTTCAAAACATATTTGACTGGTGCAACAGTGGTGGTTTATGTCCAAACTGCAGCGGTCAAGGACATCTTTACTCAGGAAGAAACTATGTGTAGAAGATGTAGATGGATAAATAGGATTCAAGAATTCAACATAGATATTCAGATTACCAAGTTAGTAAGGGGCCAAGGCTTAGCTAAAATTATGGCTGAATCTAACCTAGAAGCCAATCAAATCAATGAGGTGGAGTTGGAAATGTCTCTCCCATTTGTGATATGCAAACATGTGGTTGGTACAGAAGAATTGTTGAATACTTGTAGACCATAAAATGCACGGATGGCATGCCAAAGAATGAAAGAAGAACTTTGAAGTTACATGCAATTAGGTATGTTATCATTGATGTTGAACTTCGGTGGAGAAGCCCAGAGGGTGTGCTCCTAAGATGTGTGGACGGTGACCAAGTGAAAGATCTTCTTATTGAAATGCATAAAGGAGTGTGCAAAGGCCATTATATGGCCAAGACAACAAAAAACAAGATCTTGAGGGATAGGTTTTGGTGGACTACAGTATTTAAGGATGCACACTAGCTTGTGCAAAAATGTGATGCTTGTCATAAATTTACAAGAAAACTAAAATTCTTAGGTAATTTACCACTCATACCGATTTCAACACCAACCCCCTTTCATTAGTGGGGTATTGACTTTATCAGAGAAATGGTGGTAAAATCTAGTGGAGGACATGCTTGGATCTTAGTTGCTACTGAATACTTCACAAAGTGGGTTGAGGCCATCCCCACCAAGAAGGCTACTAGTAAAGTAGTTATTGACTTCTTGATGAAGAACATCCTAAGCCGATTTGGCGTTCCTAAAAGAATTGTCACAAACAATGCAATGTGCTTTAGATCAGAGGAATTTATGAATTTTTGTAATGAGCATGGTATAAATGTATCATATTCATCTCCATATCATCCCCATGGAAATGGACAAGCTGAATCTAGTAATAAAATCCTCATAAAGAATATTAAACGAGTGCTTGATAAGAATAAGAAGGCTTGGGATTCGAAATTGCAATTAGCCTTGTGGGTAGATAGAATCATAGTCAAGAAAGCTATTGGGATTTCCACTTTCAAATTGGTCTATGGAGTGGAGGATAGGATCCCACACAATAATTTGTTGAAGATGTATAAGTTTGTTCAGGGACATGATACTGAAATTTGTGATGAGATGCAAAATAGGATGAATGAATTGGCTGAGCTTGATGAGTTGAGGAGAGAAGTTTAGAAGAAGAATGAGAAGATGCAACTTCAAGTTAAATATTTACATGACAAGTGAGCTATCCCAAGGAAATTTGAGGTGGGATTTATGGTATTGATGTGGAATTCCATATTGGAGGATAAAGGGAAACATGGGAAGTTTGATCCCCTTTGGCTCGGCCCTTAGTTGCAGATATTCATGGGGAAGATTCTTACTTCTTGCAGTCACTTGTAGGTGAATTCCTAGAACTACCAGTACATGGGCAGTTCCTGAAACCCTATTTATCCTCAAATAGGTTTGATTCTATGTACATTGTATAGTTCTATAAATTGTGTACATAGGGTTTGGTGTGTTTACTTTCGGTTGTGTCTGCTTGCCTTGTCTGGGCAGGTTCCTGCCGTTTGATCCCTTTGTGTTTGGTCTGCTCCACCAAGAGATATGTTTCTTACCATAACCACCAGGGGTATGTGTCCCCGAGCATGATCCATTGTTAGACCCCAAAAATCCCTTGATATTTTGAGGTGTCTTGTCCTCGATATCAGGTTTGTATGTTGATTGCACACAGGGTTTAGGGTTTCAGCTTGAATGAACTTGCCATCCAAATTTCCCTTTTTAGCCCTCAGATGTTCTATTTTTGTGTTGACTTGTCAATTTAGTTGCCAGTGATATAAGTTGCCTCTCGAGCCATGGTTCCACGTTTCTTACCGGCCCCTTCATTTTAAGTTGTTTCATAAATCCTGGTGGTATAATCTCTTAAAAAAATCCCCAAAGTCGACCTTTAATCTTTTGCATACAAATGACTTACGCTTAAGTCATGAATTCCTGAGGGGTAAAGTTTCGTCGGCCTAGTCAAGGCCCCTTTTTAAGATTAACTATCAAGTGTTCGTGCAGATTTCATATCACGAGATCACGAGATTCAATTTGAACCATTCCTCGCTAGCTCACCCATTTGAAATGATTATAGTTTAATTGCTATGGGGTTAGCGAAACAACACCACGTGTATGTGGGCCTAGTCGATGTGTCCCATCTCAATGCCTAGAATTCTGAGATCGACGGTGCTAAGCAAATGAAGAAGGTTGATCACAACCATTCCCCACTAGCTCGTGGAAGAAAGATGTAGGTTCTTTAAAAGCAGCGAGACCTGTGAGATGTCATCACATGCATTTTGTGGCTACCAACGGGTGGGACCCTCTCGTTCACAAGGAAAGTCTTGTCAGCGAATTCCTATTGGATGTTCATCTGAGTTGGAATGGTAATGTGGATTCAAGTGAGTTTGACTCAATCTAAGTCGTTCAAGGTACCTAACTCACCCATGAATCGATGACGTGTATTCAAAAATTCAAGTATGCCCATTGCAATTCTTTTGCTTTGTGCGAATGAATATTAATGGCAGAGGTGGCTCGTAAACCTATTCAATTCCCTTCAGAATTGTACATGCAGTTGATGCTTTCTTATTTGGGATTTGAAGACGTGTCCAAAGGCAATACAAGGAGCTAAGAAGTGAAGTGTAGAAATTATCTAGGCGAAATTAGGATTTGTTACGGTTGAAAGCAATAAGTACCATAATCGCAATTTTGTGCCTTTTCAGTTTTTTGAGTTAGGGTTTTCTTTTAATTTGTTTTAAAACAAGTGTGTTTCTTCGTTTTTCTTTCACTGATTTAAAGTTAGGGTTAATCTTTTCTTTTAAAAGTCATAGCCCTGTAAATTTCCCAAATTTAGCCCTTGTCCTTGGTCGTAAATTGTAATTAGGAGCTGAATAGTTAAAATCCCTCTGAAAGAAATCTTGCATACCCAAGCCCATGAATCCCAAAATTCAAGGTGCTTCTTCCTCTACTCAATCTGGAACCCTTTCGCAAGATGTAATTTATTTGCTTCTCCAGTCTACAAATTAGAAACTAGAGGGAAGGGTATTGTTCCATGGCCCTGTTGTAAAAGAGGGTTTGATAGATAAAGCTTGTTTCATCAAGGATGCCAAGGTACCCTACATGGGATGGAAAATATTCCAACATTGGTTTGGAAATAGAAATCTGGGGTCTCCTTTTAGTAACCCGTGGGATTTGAATATGGGGAGTTTGATTGTCCCCAATGTATATATGGATGTGGACCTCCTAAAAGATATTGCATCAAAGTATGATCCAGTTTCTAGGGTAGTTAGAGCATATGATGGGGTGGTTATGATGAAAATAACTAGTGAAGAAATTGAAAAGGTTTTTGACCTACATGAAAGGAATTCAAATATGCTCCCTTTGGATATGGATACTATCATAGAAGAGCATAAAAGGACCAAGGTATTCATTAGGTCAAAAATGCTGCCCCTACATACTACAGTGGTTGGGACTGGGAAACAACAGAGGAAGGTTACAATTGATGACATAGAGTTCGGACCTTTCCCAATGAGCTATTTTACTAGTTACTTCAGAAAGACTGTATACTCTTTTTACCAAATTGTAGGCGCCAATCCACCTGACACACTACAAAAGGAGTATAGTTACCTAGCCACACATATGCAACATCCACCATACAACATAGTTTATGATTATTCAACCTACCTGGCTGATCACATCCATGAAGACTTAGTTGAATTGCAAAGAGGAAAGCAATGGGTGAAATTCTGGTGGTACTCATTGTTGATGCATATGTTCTTGTATAAGGGACATAAAGCCTTTGAAAAGAAGATTACCTTGGAAAGGAAATGAGATGGTGTCAACTTACCTGTTCAGTGTTGGACCCGTATCCTGGATAAAGATGATAAAAGGTACAATTTTGTAATGTTTAGAAATGAATTTGCATCTAGGATAAGGATGGCCTTGATAGTTGAGCCACCTAGGATTCCTAAGGAGATCTATGAGTTCTTGAGACCTAGAGAGCTAAGGTTATACTTGAATTTGAGCCATAATTGGGGAGATTTGATTTTGTATCATGATAAGGCAATTTTCAAGATATATGGTAGTGGTTTGGGCCCATATGTTTTTCCTATAGATGTTCCTTTGAGAATAGACTTCCTTGAAATAATGAGGTAGTTGGGAGCTGCGCAAGAAGCACATCTACCTGAGTCAACAAGGAAGGGGTCATTATTCCCAGAATGGACTGTATTTGCAGATTACATTGTGACAAAAGGGGCAATGAAGGAACTAGAACATCTGCTAACTCCTTATGAACTGATGACTGTGAACCCAAGGAATCATGATCCCAAAATATTCATCAATAAACTCAAAGCAGATAAGAAAATGGGCGTCTTTGTACATGCTTTTGATTACCCTAAGGATATTATTAGGAATTTCTTAAAATTTGAGGAACAAGATGAAAGAAAAGCCAAATTCCTAGCTTATAGAAAGATGGTGGAAGCTAAGAAGAAGAATAATCCTCAATATGATCCTCTTCCAAATATACATGGTTATTTTAGTACGACCATGTATGTCATGGAAAATTTTGAGAATGTTGTTGGTATTTTGAGAGAGCAGCGGGATTTTCCTGATAAAGGAAAGGCAATGGTGGTTGAAGAAAGTGTTGAATTGACATTAGAAGAAAGACCTACATATCAAGCACCCAAATAGCTGAGGATTTATTCTAGGAGGAAGAAAATGGCGAGTGAGGAAAGAAGCTCAACAGCCCCTGTCACCTCTGAAGAACCAAAAGCAGATTCTCCCAAGAGTGCAGTGCTAACTCCTCCTACACAAGCCTCTTTACTCGTAATTGATATTGATTCACCTCCTGAGAATTCTGCTCCTCCTGAGAAACCACCTCAAAAGAAGCAAAAAATTGAAATCATTATTGCAGGCATTATTGCAGGCATTATTGCTCATGATACAAGATATTTTCTATTATTGGCTTACCAGGTAGTGGGATTTATATATATATATACTACTTCTTCCTTCCAAAAATGAGTTTGGAAGAGACAAAAAAATTAGAGAAAAGACACCAGGCCTTTTGTATTGCTTTAAGATTATTGTATAAGACTTTCAAACTATGCCATTGTTCGGCCTTTCTATTTTCTTAAGCTATTTGATAAAACATTATACTGTGCCATTGTTGTCTTGGATTATTTATTTGCAGAACTTCTATGATTTAAATACAAGTTTGTTGGTTCAGATCATGTCTTTGACTCTTCTTTTTAGTAAATGTGTGTGAGAATTATTTTATGTCATTAAATGAATTATTTAGGTTTCCATCTTTGATTTCTTTTATTCCGGGACATAGCAAATTGTTGAACGAGCCCTTAAATCGCATCCAAAAGATAGATTTATCATGCCTTACATCTAAATCTTGGCACATTGCCTTAGTTAGATTTTTATTTTTTATATCTCCTTCCTTTTCCCATTCCAAAACCCCAAATACAAAAGAAGCTGACTTCTCTAAAATTCCAAAGGTCACTCAGTTTAGCACAATTGGTCCCCCATTAATTGAGTTTCCCATAAAGGTTGTTACCTTGCTAATTTTTTGCATCAATACTTTCTTTTTTTTGGCACGCCCGATGGGACTGCTTAAATGAATCTAAATCCAAAGAGGGTGTATGAGCTATTGACATGTTACTAGATCCCAAATAGCGAATAACCATGGTTTGTTAGTGCCGCCACTAGAAACAGTACAAGCCTCGACCTAGATAGTGAACGTTCTACTTCCTCCGCCCCTTCCTCTTCTAGCACCAATAGCACCTATCGTTGGGGCCCCTATCTTAGTTTATAATTTAAAACCTATACCTAAATTTACCAGAGATGGCTCAAGAACACCATCCGAACATCTGCAAGATGTGGAAGATGTGTGTCTAGTACATGAAGTTACAAACCAAAATATAGCGCTAAGGTTGCTCGTAACCTCTTTTAGGGGTAAAGCATTGGATTGGTACCACACCCTACAAGCTAATACTATCGCTACCTGGGATCAACTCAGAGACCCTTTCTATGAAATATTCTCAAATGATGGAGATGGGTCTTTGCAATATCATCAACTGTCAGTCATAAAAAGGGCCCCATATGAAGCCATGATAGACTTCAACACCCTATTCCATATAGCTTGGAAAAGAGTTCAGGTTGTTATCTGCCCACCAATTGAGTTGGCATTCATGTTCTACTTAAAATCCATCAATGCCGCCATCTCGATGATGATCCAGTCTCTTGGTGGAACCACACTACTAGATGCATACAACCTCGCAGTCAAGGCATAAAACAATTTGATAGACACCAAAGGGTTGTCGCCTCAACCCATCATGCATATATTTCTTAAAATGTCAGTTCCTGCCCAAGAGATGTTGTCTACCAGTGCGCCCGCTCCTCCTTAATCTATGTACACATATCTGGGCACACCACAAAATGTTGCTTCCACATCTGGCTCTTTAAAATATGAGATGAGCGACGTCAAGGAAATATTGTGGACTATCACCAATGAAATAACTATCATCAAGTGGAACTAGTTTATGCCTTCGAAGCCAACCTATCAAAATTATCAAGGTGAAAGATCTTCTTACCAACAAAACCAGTTCCAAGGAGGCGTGCACACAAATCCATAGGCACAAACAACTAATCAAATAGTACTAGTGCCTTCTCCACTACAGAGTGCTAACCCAAGCTCAAGTAGAGAACTAACAATAGGGAAAAAAATTTAGTTGATGACATCAACCCCTGGTGCTTCCCTTGTGGTGACACACATATGCCCTGAAACTACCCGTGCAGCCAAAGCACGACATCAGACCATGGAGGTTATGTATATGCCTCTCCGCAAATGGAAAACATGGTACTCACCATACAAATACAAGGGATGTCCCTGGAGCAAGAAATAGATATTGCTCCTGACCACACACTCTTCTCATGGATGGAAGAAGAAGAGGTGGTGTTTGCAAATGATGCCTCCACATCAAAAACTTTACAAGTGTAGTCTGATTACAACACTCACTCAAAGAGGAGATAAATGGGTGAAGCAGTCATCCCATAACCAGTCAATCCGCAACCCAAACGTGCTTCTGAGCAGAAACCCAATACCTCTGTAGTGGCACAACAATGTCCACCATGAAGAGAAATTGTTATAACCAGATGTAAGGAGCAGAATCCTCAAAATACACTACTGTTTAATGTGGTGGAACAATTGAATAAATTATCTACTAATGTGTCTTTTTGGGATATCTTAGCTATTCTGGAGCAGAAGAAATTGCTACAGAAGGCTCTCTGGGAGGATCCAATCATTGATCCAATAGAGAAATCGCTCAAGGGAAAGGATGTTAATACATCACCTCTTGCCAAAGTCCTCACAAATAGTACAGAGGAAGCCTCTACCAAGGTTAGAGATAAGCCAAAGCTGAAATCCTTCTTCATAACTCTTATTTTGGGAGAGAGATTATTACACAATGCCATGATTGACTCTAACACTAGCACCACTGTCATGTGCAAACAAATAGTTAAAGCCTTAGGACTTAGCTATGAACCTTTAAAGAGGGGGGTTATGCAGCTTGATGGGAACAAAGTCAAAACTATAGGTGTCATCAAAGACCTTCCCTTGACTCTATTCTCCTGCCCTAGCATCATAGTTCTGCAAGATAATATGATCATAGATGTTCCTCCTATGTTCGGCCTTTGCTTATCCTAGGAATTCACTTCAAAGATAGGAAGATATTTGTCTTTGGACAGGTCACAATTGATCTAAGGACCAAGCACGAAGCTAAAATAAAAATAGTTTCTGAGCCTTTGCATTCGAAAGATGTGGACGATGAAGCCATGATCAACTTTGAGGCTTCCCATACCTCTTTCACCATGGAGGAAATGTATTGCACCAAGTTACTAGAAGAAGAAAAGGTCACTGAAGATTGAACCAACTTAGAGGAAGTTCTCTTGAGAAAATATATAGATGTTGATCCTTTTGGAAACTATCATGCTACCAGGATAGGCACCTATGTCATCTATGATGAAGAACAAATAATTTAGAAGGTCATGAAGAAACCTGAAAGGGATCAAGCTTTAGAGCTATGGATGCTACATTTTGATGGAGCAAGATGCAAAGTTGGTGTAGGATCCGGGATATGTTTTAAATCCCCACATGATGAAAAGACACTGAGGTCTTTCTACTTCTAGTTCGCTTGTTCGAACAATGAAGCTAAATATGAAGGACTAGTGCAAGGCCTAAGCCTTGCAGAGAGGATGGGCATCAAGTAATTAATGGTGTTCAGAGATTCTGAACTAGTAGTCAACCCAGTCTAAGGTGTCTCCGCTACAAAGAATGTTCGCATGAGATCCTATAGACATAGAATCTGGGACTTGATTGAGGGTTTCAAAGCCTTCAACATCCAGACAGTGCCCCAAGAATAAAATGTTGATACAAATAGTAAGGACACAATCGTATCTCAGTTTGACCCTATCTCCGACCTAATTCATAACAAACACTGTGTATGAGTGATAGTCTGGTCAGAAATTCTAGATAATGATCAGAGCTAGAAAGTGTTTGACAGTGATGAACACATCGCCTCATTCATCCAACAGTCAAGAGATTTTGCTTACCAACTCCAACCAAAGATTGCCAAGGCCTACAATGGGCAAATCATTCAACTAAGATCCAACAAGCTTCTGAAAGGACCAACCACTCTTGAAAACTTATTTGATTGTGACGATGTGAGGAATAATAAGAGGAAGTTTGTAGTGAACAAAAATGATTATGTGGACCTTAAGGTCGGAGATGGAAGAAAACTCAAAGTCGGGAAGGATTTTCCACATCATGATAAAGAAAGGTTTATCAACCTCTGCGAGAAGTATGAAGGAGTGGTGGCCTAGTCATATGATGACCTTAAGGGATACGATTCCAACATTATCCATCATACAATAGAGATGATGGAAGGTGCAATTTACCAGTCTACCAAAAATAGAGGCCAGTAAATCTGAAGATCAAAGCCTTGATTGCACAAGAGTTGACAAAGCTAATTTAGTCTCAGATCATCTTCTCGATCAAACACAACACATTGGTATCCAACCTAGTTCTAGTCCAAAAGAAGAACAAAGATATCTTCCTATGTGTTGACTTTCGGGACCTTAACAGAGCATCCCTAAAGGACCACTACCCACTGCCTTCCATGAAGTCAATCTTTCAAACAGTGGCAGGATCAAAAATGTTTTCTCTGCTGGATGGCTTCTCCAATTACAACCAAATATGGGTCAAAGAGGAGGACTAACACAAAACGACATTCACTACCAAGTGGGGAACATTCGCATATGCTACAAATGTATTTTGGCCTCTCAAATGCGGGAGCCACTTTCCAACAGGTGATGGAAATTTATTTTAGTGAATTGATTAACAAGATTATACTAATCTATTTGGATGATCTGACTGTATTCTCTAATTCAAAGGATGATCACTTTGATGACCTAGAGATGGTTTTCAAAAAATGCCAAGAGTTCGGGGTATCCCTGAACTTGAAAAAATGTGTCTTTAGATTACCGCAGGACAAGCTATTGGGACATGTAGTGTCCAAAGAAGGAATTGCAATTGATCCTGAGCGGGTGAAAGCAATCAGAGAGCTTCCCCTATTGATCAACAAGAAAGGTGTCCAATCTTTTTTGAGGAAGGTTAACTTTGTGAGCAAATTCATTTTGGATTTTGCAGGACTAATTAGACCAATCACCCTTATGCTGAAAAAGGATCAATTATTCAAATGGAATAAAGAAGCTAGAGAAGCCTCCAAGAAGGTTAAGGACATTATTTCCTCAACTTCTATACTGGTCAATCCAGACCTATCGAAGGACTTTATAATGTATGTATTCAGTAGCAATTCAAGCATCCCTACTGTCTTAACTCAAAGGGACGATGAAGGAAAGGGAGAACATCCGATAGCATTTCATCATGGACCCTAAAGGAATATGAGACAAACTACAACTTGATCGAGAGGCAAGCATTCACAATTATTAAGGGAATCAAGAAGTTTCAATATCTAATATCTTGCAACAAGGTGACTGTTTATGTCACACATTCTAGGATGCACAAGTACATTATGGAAGGAGAAATCACTGAAAAGAGGGCCAATTGGATCATGAAGATCCTTGAATATGACATTGAGGTCAGGCCTACAAAGACTATCTGAGGAAGAGGATTGTACAAATATATGGTGCATGATAAAGAAATGACAGCCGAAGAAGAGAAACCAAAGCTAGTTCTAACGAATGAGTCTAAACTTGAAGGATGTTGGTTGGCGAATAGAGTGAGATTCATGCACACCAGAAGGTATCCACCAGCCCTTACTTCTCAAAAAAGAAAATTCTACTGATTGCAGAATAGAGGGCATGTGCTCATCAAAGGGGTCCTTTTCAAAAGGAACTTCAACAATGTTCTATTGTGGTGTGTCACCATGGAGCAAGTGAAGAGAATTCTTGATACTTTCCACAATAGTCCCATGGGCGGACACTTCTCTGTGAAGACCACCACCATCAAAATCATGTGCGTTGGGTATTTCTAGCCTACGCTATTCAACGACTCATACTCCTTGGTAAAAGCCAGCAAGGAATGCCAATTCTTCACAGGAAGAAGAAAGAACTTTGCAATGCCTCTCAACTCGATAGTGGTTGATGAGCCATTTACATAATGGGGCCTTGATTTCATCAGAATAATGAATCCTGCCTCTAGTGCTAGACACAAATAGATGCTTATGGCTATGGACTACTTTACCAGGTGGACCGAAGCCATGCCCCTAAAGAATGCAACATAGGTAGAGATAGTAGACTTCCTTGAGAGACTGGTGACGAGATTTGGCCCACCCAATATCATCATCTCTGAAAATTCCAAGGCTTTTCTAGGCTCTAAGGTATGTCAATTCGCACTCATGCATGACATACTCTTGAAAATGTCATCAAACTACTCCTTGCAGGGGAATGGCTTGGTTGAATCAACTAACAAAAATTTAGTTTGACTCATCAAAAGAATTGGGTTAGAAGACCATAGAGAATGGCACAAAAACCTTCAGGTAGCACTCTGGGTAGACCACATAACTCCCAAGCAAGTCCTCAAGACTTCACCATATGAGCTAATGTATGGAAAGGAAGCGCTTTTGCCTATCTCATTTGAGATTCCTACACTACAACTACTCAAATCTCTTGAGGTAGAACCAAACAATGCCATGGAGGTATGGTTGGCCGAGTTGTTGGAAGTGCAGGATAAAAGGGAAAAGGCACTAATAGCCATGTGCAACTGTGAACAAGTGGTTAAGAGATGGTTTGACAAGAAAGCCTCAAACCAAGGTCTAAAGTGCGGGGACCTAGTGTTTAAATTCAACGAAAGGGTTGCAAATCCAAGCCAACATGAAAAGTTTGACAGTCTGTGGGAAGGCCCTTTCAAAATAATTCAATGCAGGCAAATACAATGCATTTGAATTAGAAAATATGGAGCAGGAAGCATTGGGTATTCCAGTTAACATAATTTACCTAAAATTGTTTAATTAAGCTTCAGTATTATCATGCCAGTATAAATATGTGAATAGTGTAATTATTATTATTTTTCTTTCATGTTCATCAACCGATCTTTCAATAGTTTTCATCCATAGTGCAAGGAAGTAGAGAGAACTAACTTGCGACCCATGAAGTAGAAAAAGCAACTCATATGCAAAATTGAAATGAACACATATGTGCAGAAAAAGAAAAAAGAGCCCATATTGCAAAACCGCAAGAAAAAGAGACAAGAAGTTTAGTATAAGCGATATATTCATTATATATATGCTTTGATAAGTACATTGTCAAAATGGCTCTGAGGCCATACGTTTAAAAGTATATCTATATATACTACAACTTCTTCATATCTATATACGATAGAGGCCTTTTTTGAGGTGTATATACAAAAAATAAAAGAACAAAGTGATGATTTATTAAAAAAACATAAAAAAGTTTTTAGTCTTGACCAGGAGCAACAAAGGCATCAACAACAACATTTGGAATAACTTCATCAGCAGGACCAACAACAACATCCGCAGGAGCAATGGCAAGTGGCAGAGGGAACACCAAGTTCCTAAAGTTGATGTACTAGTCAATGTCGTAGAAGGGAACCACATTGTAGCAGCAAAATAGGAAATCGCAGGCATAGGTCACCCTTTGACAATGCTCTTCATGGGACTGGATGCAGAACCCACTCAAGAAGGGCACCCATGGTACTACTGTGTCTTCTTCAATGTACTTTTGAAGGTCACTCGTCGTTGGCAAGCCCAACCCAAACACAACATTTTCCCCCACCTCGCCAAGGCCACCAAGGTACTTCTTTAGAAATACTTCAAGCACTAGGTGAAGAATCAAGGGCTTGGGAACCTAGATGTCAAGCATAGACGTGATGAAGTGAGAACACACATCAGTATTGACCTGGTATTTTTCTTCATACTGAAGGCAGTCCCTCTCCAAAACCCATTTCATGGCTATGATAGCCAGTGAATGCTTATTCTTGGTCATTTTTTCTAGTCACCTATTCGAGATTTCACCTAGGAATGTTTTCTAGGACTTGTTGTAAACTAACCTGATAGGGGTATTCATGGTAGCAAGCTCTATGCAACTATCTAATACTGCTCTACACAAACTGCCTAAGTCTAGCTCTATGCAAATTCTACTCAGTTGCCTAATGCTAAATTCTGCTCAAATTGCTAAGTGTGATTTTGCTATTGCCTAAGCGCCAATTTATAGAAATATCTAGGATATACATGGTAATTTTCATGCCATAACCATGATGCAAATCGAGTACCAACTCAAAAATCTCACCAGAGCTTCCTCGAATTTCCCACCCAGTTATGTCTACTAGGTACAATTTGCTGCATGCAAGATTAATAAGAGCTAATTAATTAACATAAGCTGGTGGCAATCATCGGTGGTAGTTTGCACGGAAAAATGCTGAGGTGTTGTGTTGTGGGAATTTTTCAAACTCCAAAGAAGAACTTGTATCTTTTCAAGTACTTATTGCATATTTGGGCTTAATTATTCCTTTTAGGATATTAATTGCCAAATCGTGTGAAAGCCTAGGCTACCTTCAAATGCCAAATCAATTTCCAAGAAAATTGCACCGTAGGACATCATTACCAAATGTCATTAAGAATTCTTATCATTTCAAAATGACAAGAAATTCATTTCGCACAAGCAAATAACTGGCGGTACATGTTGAATTTAATGCTAAAAGGTGAGCATTGTTGGTTACCCCAAGAAAGAAATAACTAAGTATTACATGGAAGAAGCTAACATTGTGAAATATTTTTGAGCATGCTACCTAGAGCAAGAGTGTTGAGCGCAAACAAAGCCAAAGCGAATTGCTAAAAATTTAAGCATATTAGAGATCTACAGCAAAAAGAAAATGGCAGAAAGTTCTCAAATAGAGGTGCAAGGAGAGGCAACACAAAGTTTGTTTGATGCCATGCATGCAGTACTAGCCACCTATGTATTTGAAGACATCTCTTACACTTCACCTGAGATACCAGAGAAGCCAGAGTGGGTAAACACGTGGGCCTCAGAAAAGCAAAAGACCCATAGAGACCAAAGCCAAATAAAAGAGAAATAGGATAACATTCATGATCCTATCCTCACAAAGAACCTTAAGACTTTGAGGGAGGTGGCCTATGAAAGGATGAAGAGAGTTAGCAACCCATATTCTTTGGAACAAAAGCTATGGTTCAGTGGGCTCCCATAGTATATGGTCCCATTTGTGCACTATTTTCTGGAACTAGTCGATGAGGCCATTAAACATTTCAACCTGGGAACAAACACCATCAAGGGTTGGGAGCTGAAAGTTAATATCTACCCAAAAGCTATCTGGAACATGCTATGCATCCCTAACCAAAGCTCTTGCGCAAAAACAATAGAGCCATTCAATCCAACAAAGGGGGAAGAAATATGGAGAACAAGAAAATTGGCTCTAGATTTTTATAACAAAGAAACTCAAAGGCCCATGGAAGATCAAAAAAATCCACCAAAGATTTCGGCCATGCACAGTGCCTTCCCCATGGACATGTAGGAAGCCTTCTCAATGATGGCATTTGTTTGTGTCCTGAACACTGACAAGTATGTTCAAGAGTTTCAATTGTGTTTGGGGTTTTAGTTGCATAGGTACCATTCTTTTTTCTAGTATGAATTCACATAATTCATCATTGAGGAGATGTTGAGGCAGATAAGGGACTACAAAATGCAACAGAGGTTCAGGTTTCCTTCCTTCCTTTCCCACATGTTTTTGCATCAGAACCCTGACTTCTTCAAAAAACATGTGAGATTGGTGATATTTAATGAAAAGGGAAGAAGAAGGCTAGTTTATGTATGGACTCCTCTCCTCTCCTCTACTTATGATTATTATGTAGTTTTGGATTATTTTTTTACTTTGATTCTACAAGATTTGAGTGAAGATGGCGGTCTTTACTGGCTCATCATAGACTAGACATAATATATGCAAAATTTCACTCCAAAATGCAACTGGTTTCCGGGAGAATATTTCACATTCATTTGGATGCACGACTTTACTAGGGAACCATTCTGGCTTCTGACATGTCTCACAAACCAGGTGTTTTCCCTTGAAATTTTTTGGCAAGTATCAATTATTGACTATACCTTTTCGAGAGGACCAGCCAAGAAGAAAGGATTTTTCACTTGCCCACTAATCCTTAAATCAGTGATTATGGCCAAGAAGAACACTCATAAGCTTTTAGAGGTGAAGCTAGTTCATCTAGAGCTGGTATGGATTTGTGAAAAATGGAATTACAATCCTGGCAATGACTTACCAAATGAACATGTCAAGGTAATGCACAACCCCCAGCCATACTAGGAGAAGCGGCAGAGTCCCCTGAAGGACTAGGATGATGTATTGGTCAACTTAATTCACATTCCCATAGATGATAGTAGGCAACCATGGCTTAAGTGCTACTTCCCTTCAACAAAGTATAATGAGAAGCTTCGCATTGAGGCCACTCTTTGCAATGAGTTGTCAAGAAAAGAAAATTGGAGCGAGGAAAAAATCAAGGATTTCTAGATCTACTGAAAATAAATCCAATGCCTTCATGCCCCTTATTAGAGCGTGGAGATGAATGATAGATTCAATAAATTGTGGAACGAAGCACATACTGATCCTGATGCAAGTGATGATGAAGATGTCAATTCAGAGGAGGCTGAAACATATATCAGGAAAGGAAAGGAGAAGGAAGTAGAAGCACAGACGACTCCAACGTAGCCTATCAAGGTCTGTTCAAATGTGCGAGTGAACATATCATGTGCAAGTGCCTTGATAACTCACACTTGGAATAAAAAAAGAACTAGGATAACCTCACAACAACTGTTAGAGGCATATGATTCCCCACTTGTCAAATGGTAGTGCACAAAAGCAGTTTCTGGAGAGAGTTCACAAGAGCTCGCAGCATGCCAGGAGGCCGCAGTGAGCTAGGAAATGAAATCACTTGGACATGTAACTTTTGCTCCCTCTTCTCTTACTTCACAATCTTTTGTGTCCCCTACTATCTTTGTGTCACCCATCACTTCAAGTGTTGGCCCTTCCTTCTCCACTTCTGTCACAATGGTCACAGGAGGTTTCTCTTAGTTCTCCCAAGTGAGACCATTTCACCTTTCACCTCTGTCCAATGCACATCCACTATCGCTTCACTTTTTGCATCCATGACCACCATTGATACCCCTCTTGCTACTACTACATTGGGTCCAACTCAGTTCGCCCAACAAATGGAATCTGCCATGACTCTGCTATCACTACCACTTCCCATGAGTCCTCCCACTAGTTTGCAAACTGGGTTTTGGCATATTCTTCCTTTCTCCCCACAAACAATCAATCTTTCAAAGAATAAAACATCTGTAGCTACTACCCTCCCATTCCATTTTTCCCTTCTTCCTAGTGCACCTTTTGCAGGTGGGCTAGTTCAGTCACCAACCCAATTTATGGCGTAGGGCGATAAAATAAAGGAAGCACGGGCTATCAGGATATAAAAGCAAAAGGTCAAAGATTCCAAGAATTCGATGGAGCCAAAGGTGCATACTATTTTCAATGAAGCTCAATAATCGCTGCATTTCGCAACCATGTACCCGACCATCATCAAACCACAGGAGGAAATGTAGCCCGATGATTACAACATGTTTGCTATGGGACTCAATCTAAGCATAGCTCGGCCATAGGACAAAGTTGAGCTCGTGGAAGAAACACAACAAGTGGTGACCACTAACTTCCTCAAGTCTGGTCACTAGCTAAAGAAAAGGGAGGAGGAACTGAAACTCATAAAGGATATGATTGAGGTCCTAATGGAAAAGGACAAGGAAAGAGAAGCAGAATTCGTGCACTTATCAAAGAAAGCGCAGACAAAGAAAAAAAAATTGAGAGGAACTTGCAAAGTTCCAATCCTTTGACCCCAACCGAGTCGCCGAGTTATGACAGAAAAATAAAGAATTGCAGGACTGGTTGGCTCGGGTGGAGCAGGAGATGCAAAGAAAAGATGAGGAGTTTGAATGTCAACATGCTCAATTCAAACAAAAAATACAACAGAAGGATGCATACTTTGAGGACTGAAGGACTCAATTGGAGAATGAGCTCTAGGGGATGAAGCTTTCCCTAGAGACGGAATCAACAAACAAAAACTAGGCTGAGGAAAAATGGCTCGCCGAATGGAAGACCTTGTCAGAGAAAATTTTGGCCACAAACAAAAGGATTGCAGAACTGACACAAGATGTTGGTACAAAGGATGCAGAGATTGCCCTTCTGAAGAATGCTCCCCAACCCCCTGTTGCCTAGTCAAACTTCCTTCCAGTGGCTCAACAATTATACATTTCATATGGGGAAAAATTCAAAGCATTCTACCTGACCATTTAGTTTCTGCTCCAATTTATGGCAGAGGTAACAAGTTTGGGTAGGGACATTCATGGAGGAATTGAGCGATTCCCGCAAATCATTACAGAGAAGGTTCCTGAGGCAAAAAAAATGTTGGATAAGCTATACAAGGGCTTAGATGAGGAATTATCAAACACAAGGATCGAGGATAGGAATACCACTGCCAAAATAGTAAACAGGTTCATCCACTACCGTGCGGACATCCTCCATGCTAACGAGTGTGTTGCCACACTTGAACAAACCATGAATAGCATGCGGGCTAGGTTCTCCCAACTAACTTAGATGGGATTACCTTCCCTATTTCTTTCCAATGACTTGGTGGCTACTATGGAGAAAATTTTGGCAAAGATAGAAAATTAGTAGGACACATCCACTTTCCATAGCTTCAATCAACCCCTATTGCAGAAGATATTAAAGGCGTCACTCGTCAGATTGCGCGACTGCTCTTCCAACTTGAGTCGGGGGTTGGTATATTTGCGAAACTGTATTACAATGAAATGATCAATTTGAGTAGAGCACAAGAGAATCTATGCGACGTATCGACACCATCTGAGGCTGACTGGCTACCTCTGTAGACCGCTCTCTCTAAGCTTTAACTTCGTCATGCAATGGATGGGACTCTGGTCTACAAGCCATAAATTTTTTTTTGGGTTCCTTGCTCTATAGGTGAAACTCCCCTGGTAGTCGCCAAAAGTTGTAAATGTTAAATTCCTCAAGCTCCCTCTGGGTGGTTTTTGTTTTTGCTAAGCACTGGACCATACCTCATTTATTGGAACATCATTGAGCCCTTTTTTGTGGAACTTCATCCGTTTCCGCCACGCGTCCACCAAGGGATCCTAGCGGAAAGTCCTTCCTTTGCTCCCCTACCAGCTTCTGCCATGCCTCCACATGTCTTCATCGTGGGAATTTGAGTGTTGCTTCCCTTGACCTTTCAATCGAGCCCCGTCCGCATGCCACGTAATTTCTATCCGTGTTCACTTTTTGGAAGACCCCACAATCAACGCCAGTAGTAAAGAATTACTCCACGTGTCTTCACCGCGAAGATTTTCATCACCGGAGGAGGAATCAATGAATGGGATCCAACCTCTTTCCATGTGTCTCTTTCATGGGGACTTCATCAAAGGGAAGGTGAAAGCAAATAGCGAGCCCCGCTAGATTGCCACATATTCTAAACTGCCTTCATGGGTGAATGACACATGCATAGGAATTTGTTGGGACCACTGCCATCATTTGGAGGGGATGCATCTGTTCAAGAAGTGACTATGTTCCATGGCCCGAATCTTTTATGTTACAATGACTAAACGAAATCATTGTTGTAGGCATCATTGCTCATGATACAAGATCTTTTATGTTATTGGCTCGCTAGGCAGTGGGAATTTTGTCTATATATATTGCTTCTTCCTTCCAAAAATGAGTTCGAAAGAGATAAAAAAATTAAAGAAAAGACACCAGGACTTTTGTATTGCTTTAAGATTATTGTATAATATTTTTAGACTAGGCCATTGTTCGGCCTTTCTATTTTCTTAAGCTATTTGATAAAACATTATATTGTGCCATTGTTTTGCTGGATTGTGTATTTGCAAAAATTCTATGATTTAAATACAAGTTTGCTGGTTCAGATCATGTATTTGACTCTTCCTTTTAGTAAATGTGTGTGAGAATTATTTTATGTCATTGAATGAATTATTTAGGTTTCCATCTTTGATTTTTTATTTATTTTGGGACATAGCAGATTGCCAAACGGGCCCTTAAATCACATCCAAAAGATAGATTTATCGTGACTTACATCTAAATCTTCGCGCATCGCCTTAGTTAGATTTTTATTTTTTTATATCTCCTTCCTTTTCCCATTCCAAAACTACAAATACAAAAGAATTCGGCTTCTTTAAAAATCTGGAGGTCACTCAATTTAGCACAATTGGTCCCCCATTAATTGAGTTTCCCATAAAGGCTATTACCTTGCCAATTTTTAGCATCAATAGGTATATGACATCACAAAAGAAAACATTGTGGGGACTGCAGATTACATGTTGAGCCAAGCAAGGGACACCTTTGAAAAGAGGTATGGAACATATAATGAAAATTCCATGAAGTTGCACATGGTTTAGAGACAAACACAGATAAAGAATATTATTGAGAAGATGACTGCAACAGTTAGAGAGGCATTTGGACTAAAGGAGGATGTAGAGAAGGCTAAAGTTTTGTCTAATGCTCTGGGTGGATCATCAAGTATAAGGAGATCTGGTAGAATAGCTACCACTCCTCTTGTTACCCCAACGTCCTCCAAGACTAAGATTGCTATAGAGAAAAGAAAAGAGCCTATAAGCACTCTGATAAAGGAGAAAAAACCTTTGGTAAAACAACAGAAAGGGATTGGAAAAGAACAGGTTGCTCCGGTAGCACAGAAAAAATAGCCCCTATGAGAAGAATAATGTAGACTAAAGCCACAAGGGGAAAGTACATGGGTGCATTTGTGGAAGATGAGGAAGAAGAAGGAGCACAATTGATCCGGAAGAGATTTGGTATGTATGAGGAAGGGTCCAATGCAAAAAGAAAAAAAGTAGACATTGTTGATAATGATGAAGAGGCAGAAGTCAAAAAATAAAAAACAAGCCTTTGTGATTCACATGAGAGAAAAGAAGACAAATTACAACAAGAATAAGATACTGGAAGACAAGAAAAAGACTCTAGTAAGTGGTCATAGTTTTATGAGGTTGGATGCTCTATACAATGGAATTGTGGAACATGAAATGTTATAGAAAACAACTTCTCTGTATATTTATGTTGATGAGGTTGACAAGGCCACCATTGAGGAAGAAATTGTAAACTACATAATTTCTTTTGAAGTCAACATGAAGAATACTAAAAAGTAATTGCCTGAAGACTTAAGGACTACACAATATGCCAAAAGGCACAAAGCTATTGAGGAAGAGGAAAAATTGAGAGCTCATGCCTTAGAAAATATCAGTGCACCTCTCTCCATAGAAAATAAAGCCACATTAGATACATTGGACAACAAAGAGTTCGAATGAAGAAAAGGGTGACCATCCGCATGAGAATAGATCAAAATGATCTTGAAAGGCTCTGAAACAAGACAATGAAGAAGGTTGCAGAGTTAGCACAAAGATTAGGAATGACTCTAGATAGCACAAAAGAAATACATGTTGATATAGCAGCTCTAGATGTAAACATTAAAAAGGAAGCACAACATTATGATGCTCAACATGAGCATGAAACTGAAGAAGGAAATGTGTAGGGTAATGTTCTTCCAAAAGTGGAAGAAATTGTAGAAAAGAATGTTGCTAGTGAGGAGAATGTTGCAGTTGAAGATGCAACAGATAATGCTCCTTCAGTAGGAGATAACACCACTACAAAAGAGATAGGTACAAAAGCTCAAAAGGAGGATATAGCCACTGGTCATAACACACCTCCTCCAATATCTGAGGCAAATGTAGAGGAATCTCAAGCCCACCCAAAGAAAAATATGTCATTGGATAACAAAGTTCAATCTACTAGTGAAGATGTACCTGTAAATATAAAAACAAGTGATGAGAAGAAGGATGAGGATGCATTTGGAAATGAGGAAAATAAGGATATGGAGACACCAATTAATATTGGTGACAAGGAAAAGGTTTTCAAGGAGAAGACTGCAGAGGAGAGTGCAAAGGCTATTAGAGAATATTTTGGTACATGCGGAGATTCATTAAAGAATTTATTAAATATGCAACTCCAATTCCAACCAGTAGTGTTTTCCCAACTACTACAACTTCTGATGCAACAAGGGCATGTGGACATGGATAAGATCTTTCCATTGCACAAGCTTCATTTGGGTGATGTGTTTCATGCTTTTGTACGTTTTTTTTTTAGATACATCACAAGAGTACAAAGATGATTGATGAATGTAAGGAAGCTAAGGTAGCAGAACAACTTCCTACACTAATCTTGAGAGGAGAATAATACAAAACATTTACAAATATTTAGTAGTTACAAAAACTTAAACATAAATATCATGCATACCACAACACAGTGATTTACATGGAGAAATTTTTTTTGAGAGAAAAACTCCACACTCCAAAATCCGCCCAATATACTTTTTAGAAATCTGATACAGACCTAGGGGTGTGACCAAATATCCAACCTCAATTTGATTTAAATACAAACAAAGTTTCTACTTTCAACACAATACCCTCAATAGGCTACTAGGCCTCAAATCACAACCTTTGATGAAATTATTGAATGAGGCTATGCAAAAGCCACCAATTCATGGATTAAGCATTGAAAAAAGTCCCTAAACCCTGTCTTAACCAGTTTCATAAGGTTACTTTACAACATTCATGTGTTTCATTAGACTGTCCTACCAAAAGGCTACAAAATTACCCCTATTTTACAAACGAAAGCCCTTCCAACCTATTCTACTCCACAACTTGTTGAAAAAGATTTTTTATGTCACAAAACATCAGATCTCACCATTGTTTGACCAATCCATGCTCCTTTTTGTCAGTGTTCAACAAAATCCTCCATTCTTCCTCAATACACTAGGGTTTTAGAGAAACACCATATACTTGACCTCCTAAACTCAACTATTGTCTTCAACACATTAAAATCATCCTGCAATTGGACAAACAACCTTCATTCATACTATTCCATCCATCAAATTGACAAACCTTGACTTAACAATAACAAATTCACAAGAAAATTGCCCCTGTCAGCCCTAGGGCATCACTTCAATACCAAGTTTCTTGCACTAATAGAATCTTAAATGCAATGAACCTCTATCCTACCATGTTGCACACCAATCCACCCAATTACAGTTCCAAAACAATGGGTGGATTGGTGGATCTCATTTGTTTTTAGCCCTCAAACCCTTACACAAGCAAAACATTACAGACACTATTTTGGGAAAATTCTTCACACCAACAATGAATTAGTACCACAAATCAAATAGAAATGAAAGTATTCACATGAATACACAAAAACTGATGTTCTCAGACCATAACAAGCCTGTACGGGTCCATACAACACCAAAGATCTTCAGGAAAAAAAAGAAAACACAAAAAATTGCTCAATAACAATTGTATTTATTTTATTTTATTGGATACAAAATTTCTTCAACCCCTCATTTGAGCCTTGGAAGGATTTTTAAATCATTCCCACATAAAACTACCTTCAACCATCGAGCACAACTAATCATTTCAACTAATTAACACTTAAATTGCAAGTTTTGCCAGGGTTGCTCTTAACAACACTTTGTAACTCTTGCATTATTCCACCTAATTGACCTTTAATACCTAAGACACCTTTTAACCACCTATAATATGTAAATTTAGACCTTATTCCACCTCTACTAAGACCTTTAAACTTAGAAACAACAAAATACTTGTTTTTACCCATCTTGACATGGGTGACAACTCTTAAAATTTTCATGTTTTAACATATTTTGCAACTTCCCCATTGCTTAAAGATTGAAAGACCTTCAAAACCACCTTTGATCACTTCAAGGACTCATTTGTTTACATCATAAGGTGTAGGTGCCCCTGCACCATACATCCCCCCAAGGAAAAGTCTCCTGTCTGAAGAGTTGTAGTGTGCTCCATGCCTCAACACTACTGCTCCATGCATCTGCAGATCTGATGTCTACCTTCTTGTCCCTAGATACAAATTTAGTGTTGCTCTGTGTCTCAGACCTACAAAAAAAATCATTTGAAATATACAAGCTTGCATTTGGCTTGGTTCCACCTATATGGTTATAAATCCCCTTCATGCTTTGCATACTCTGCCCTGTGATCAGACCATTGTTTATGGATTCATTTTGTGCTTTTCTCATTGTCCTCAGACCTTCCACACTTTCATCACCATGTACCCAAGCATTAAAAACCTTATTCACCCCCACATTAGCAAATATCACTTGTTTTGTAACATGACACTCAACTATAGGAAATACAATGGTCCCAATAATGATTTCACCCTACTCTATGAACTTCTCTCCAAGCATTCCACTATGTTTCTTATGCTTCCCTACAGATGGTTCATCATTCACCTTACCTGAATCAGACCTAGGCATGAGTTTCATCTTTGTCTTTTGTAAAAGTAAACTTTCCACTATCCTTGCACAGTTTGTAGGCGTTTTTCTTACTCCCCCAGCACCATAACCCTTTTCCAAATCAGAAAACATATCATTTTTATTGTCTTCAAGCCTTAAAGGCTCCTTCTTTCCAAACATGACCATCTTAGACTTACCCTTATTTTTCCCTCTTTCCTACAAAGGGGTTAATTTGAAACTTTTATCATCCTTCCAAATGGTATAAGTGTTTTCCCAACCTCTCATACATGGACCTTCTATTAAATTTCCATGGCCTCCTCAAGAGTAGATGACAACAATCCATTGGCAATATATCACATAGGACTCTATCCTTGTACTCCCCGATCTAGAAATCCACATAGGCTTGTTCATTCACCACCAAAGTTTGACTATCATTCACCCAAGAAACCTTGTAGGGTGCTACATGAGGAATCTTTTCTAGACTCAACTTATCTACCATCTCCCTAGACACCATGTTATCTTGAGAAACAAAATCAATTACAACTTGACATAGTTTACCTTTGCATTTTCATGAGGTTCTGAATAGGCTTCTCCTTTGGCTTGAATCTTCTTCTTTTTGTCCTTGCAACAAGGTCATTCTTATCATGAGTGCTTCTCCTACCTCTAGATCTGCAGGTCTACTTGAACTTACAAAGCTTTCACACTCGTCCTCTTGAATCAATTATGTTATTCTCTCATTCCTTCTATCACCACTTGAAGTTGTACCTTGATTTTGAGGACACTTGAAGAAGGGGTGTCCAAATTCATTGCACTTGAAACATCTACCTGAAAACTCATTGAAATCCCTCTTTGACCTGAAGTTTGTTCTTCCACCTCTCCATTCACCTGTGGATTCAGGTGCTTGTTCCTTGCTTTATCAGCCTCTTCATGATCTTTCTTGGATTTTCTTGAACCTCTACCCCTTGATTGTCTTTCTGGTCTTCTCCTAATTCTATCTTCTGCCCTCATTTCCATTTGGAAGCATTCCTCAACTATCTTAGGTGGGTTCAGGCTAATCTCATCTCTTATATTCAACATCAAACCACTCAAGTATCTGGTACTCTTTCCACTTCATCTTCATTATGACCTGCTATTATGCACAATCTATGAAACTCTTTAGTGTAAGACATCACATCCATTTCTCTTTGCTTTAACTCTTGTAATTTCATGAAAGTTTGAATAGCATAATCTGTTGGTAAGAATTAAGCTTAAATTTTGGCTACCATCCTATCCCAAGAACATATTTTGGACTTACCTTTCTTGACTCTATCCTCCTAGACAAAATTTCACCATGTGAGAGTTGGTCCTTTCAAATTTGTCTTTGCATACTTAACCTTCTTGCTATCATCAATGTCTTTAAATTCAAAAAAGTTATCCAAAGCATCAATCCATGCTAAAACCTCTTCACTATCCATCTTACCTCCATACATTGGCACATCAAATTTTACCTTTGGAGTCTTATCACCTTTTACCACCTTTAGCATCTTGAGCATTCTCCTTTCATCAAGGTATAAATCATCTTCATCATCTGGAATTGGAGGATTTTCTTCTTCCCCTTTAGCCTCTTCTTCACTTTGATCTTCATCCACTACTCCTCTCCTCTGGTTCTTCTCCAAAGCTGCTATCCTTGATATGGTGGCTTCTTGAGACTCTTTGTAGAGCCTTTCCTTCCTTGCCAATTGCTCATTCAATTCTTGGATTTTCTTAGCCATTGCACTAGCCTTTGGAGGCATCTTTCACAACTTGCTCGTTCACCTTTCAATCCTGCAAAATCAAACAAATGACCAACAACAAGATCTTGTTCCTGATGCTCTGATACCACTCTGATGCAGACCCAAGGGTGTGACCAAATATCCAACCTCAATTTGATTCAAATACAAACAAAGTGTCTACTTTCAAAACAATACCCTCACTAGGCTACTAGGCCTCAAATCACAACCTTTGATGAAATTATTGAATGAGGCTATGCACAAGCCACCAAATCATGGATTAAGCATTGACACAAGTCCCTAAACCCTGTCCCAACCAATTCCATAAGGTTACTTTACAACAGTCATGTGTTTCATTAGACCGTCCAACAAAAAGGCTACAAAATTACCCTTGTTTTACAAAGGAAAGCCCTTCCAATTGCTTGGTTATGCTCCAAAACCTATTGACAGAGATTTGTTATGTCACAAAACATCAGATCTCACCATTGTTTGACCAATCCATGCTCCTTTTTGTCACTATTCTACAAAACCCTCCATTCTTCCTCAATACACTAGGGTTTTAGAGAAACACCATATACCTGACCTCCCAAACTCAACTATTGTATTCAAAACATTAAAATCATCTTGCAATTGGACAAAATAGCTTCATTCATCAAATTGACAAACCTTGACTTAACAATCACAAATTCACAAGAAAGCTGCCCCTGTCAACCCTAGGGCATCACTTCAATACCAAGTTTCTTGCACTAACAGACCCCTAAATGCAATGAACCTCTATCCTACCATGTTTCACACCAATCCACTGAATTACAGTTCGAAAACAGTGGTTGGATTGGTGGATCTCATTTGTTTTGATCCTTCAAACCCTTACACAGGCAAAACATGGCAGACACTATTTTGAGCAGATTCTTCACACCAAACAATGAATTGTTACCAAAAATCAAATATAAATGAAAGTAGTCACATGAATACACAAACACTAATGTTCTCAGACCATAACAAGCCCGTACAGGTCCATATAGCACCAAATATCTTCAGGAAAATAGAGAAAACACATAAAATTGCCCAATAACAGTGGTATTTATTTTATTTTATTGGATACAAAATTTCTTTAACCCCTCATTTGAGCCTTGGAAGGATTTTTAAATAATTCCCACAAAACTACCTTCAACCACCGAACACAACTAATCATTTCAATTAATTAACACTTAAATTGCAAGTTTTGCCAAGGTTACACTTAACAACATTTTGTAACTCTTGCATTATTCCACCTTATTGACCTTTAAAACCTAAGACACCTTTTAAACACCTATAATATGGTCCTTTAGACCTTATTCGACCTCTACTAAGACCTTTAAACTCATAAACAACAAAATCCTTTCTTTTAACTATCTTGACGTGGGTGACAACTCTTAAAATTTTCATGTTTTAACATATTTTGCAACTTCCTCGTTGCTTAAAGATTGAAAGACCTTCAAAACCACATTTGATCATTTCAAGGACTCATTTTTTTACATCATAAGGTGTAGGTTCCCCTACACCAAAATCACAAAGATTACAATATACTTATAGAGCAAGATTCTCATAATACATCACAATACACAATCGTAATACAATGCCCTCATAAAATAGGGTTGCCTTCTAGGGAAAATGAAGCTAGCAAAAATATTGATTAATAGATATGAGACATAATGATGAAAATTCCAGATTTACAACAATAAAGTGTGATGGTAGCTTCAAATTTTGCAAATTTGAAGTGCATATATCTCTTCAATGTATCGATGGAGCCTAGGCCTGCATCCTATTAAATATGCCCCAGAGGCCCTCTTTGCCAATTAAAATTTTACAACTCTAAAGTCATCTTGAAAATCCCTTTGGTAGGATATTTTTTGGTACATATAGTAACACGCCTGCTCAGTTTCAGGCCCCTAGGATGAGTTTTGATGGGTTATTTAATTATTTTCTGACTGTGACCGGGCTAAAATTAGTGTTCCAGAAAGTTTCAAAATTTTCAATTCTAAAGGCAACCCATTTCTCAGTTTGGTCTAAAACATCTCCAACTCCATTTTCATAAAAAATGGAGGTCATCTGATGTATTATTTTAATGCTTTCCAGTTGCGGCAAACACGTCCTACACGTTAGTTTACAAAGGAGGTACCAAAATTCAAATGGTTGGGCGAAATCCAATTACAAACCCATGTTTTAAATAATTGTTTATGGCCACTTACAAAAAATCATGGCTCCAAGTGTCCCGTTTTTCCCACAATGAATTTTCCCTATTTGGTCAGTAGGCGAAATTGAAATTTGCAAAGTTCCTAAAGTTTTAAAAAACATAATATTTAAAATGCTTTGTATATTTTAAATATTATCAAAGCTTTATCAAAGTTTTATAAAGTTTTAACTTTATTAAACCATGATTCCTCACCATCTCATGGCTTGAATGTTGATGGCAACATTTTCTTGCGAAGAAGCGAGAAGAGCTGTGGAGTATATGGGGAGATGATTAAACATTAAACAGTGCTGTATTAAACCTTGGGTATGCTGCACTAAATGTTTTTAAACATTTTATGCTGCTTTTTTATTGTTTCCCGCCAGCTTGTAGGAAGTAATGCTCACACTGTAGAAAGTAGCAAGGAAGCGGGGAAAGGAAAAGGCTAGCCTATGGGTGGAGACAAAGGTGTTTAAAAGCATTTTATTAAACATTTCTATGTATTTCATTGCTGTGAGGAGGAGAATTTTATTGTGGATGGAGCTACAGATGGTTGTAATCACGTTTTTTTGCATTTAGGGCAAATTTTCAAAGTGGCTGCAAGCTCAATACAGTTGTTTCTTCATCTAGAAGCTTTCCCAATGTATTCCTTATGCCTTGGGGGAATTTTTGCAGCATTTCAAGCTTTTGTGGAGTGTTAATAAGCAAAGAAATGGCCCAAATTGAATACTCACGACCTGCATTTCATTATTTTTCTATTGTAATGGTTAATGCATTATGTGGAGTTTTCAAATGGTTTGCAGAGAATTTTTTGTGCCAAAGGATTGAAGAACACCCAAGGAATTGTGCAAGGTATTTAACTTGTGATATAAAAAAGAGAAAATGCAGTGGCTACATGACAAATATTTGATAAAATGTCAAATTAAAAGCAAAGGAAATTATGATTTTCTAATAAGTCTACTCAGTTAAAATGTATGGTAAATGAAAGTTTCAACTGGCAGTAAATGGATTTTTACCCAGGAGTGATATTTTTTCAGTTGCAAGTGAAAATAGAGGCAATAAAACTATTTTTGCAAGCAGGGTAAAAAGATGCACGAGATTTGCAAATGAAGACAAAGAGGAGAGAAAAATGAGAGTAAAGAGGCATTTTCTAGATGTCATTCAGTTTGCAGATCAAGGGAGCTGAAAATGCCATGTGTCAACTGTAGATTAATTTTAGGGCTCATCTCTTTTCTGTAAAATGAGAAGTTATTCTCATTTTGTGGGGGTTCCAGTTTCTCCAAGTTGAAAAGATATTGTAATTTCTGTACAGGGTTATCTCTAGGTTAGGATTTATTTAAATTTTAGAGTTCTAATGGTGTGATTTAGTTTTGTTAATGGCAAGCAAATCAGTTTGCAAATCATGAACAATGTCATACTATAATGTCTCCAGAATGTATGCATTATATTTTTAATCAAAGTAATCAAAGATTATAATGTTTTTTGTTTCAAATTTGTTGCAATAAATGTTTGGATTGATGGATTTTGTTCAAAGAACAGATTAAATGTGCTTTCAGTCAAATATTGAATATATTGTGTTGAATTCAAGATCTATAAGAATGTTGCAGATATGTCCTTAAGAGACCTCATTATTGTAATGTAGTAATGGCTTAATGGC
Source organism: Sequoia sempervirens (assembly GCA_007258455.2). Taxonomy (NCBI): domain Eukaryota; kingdom Viridiplantae; phylum Streptophyta; class Pinopsida; order Cupressales; family Cupressaceae; genus Sequoia; species Sequoia sempervirens. The sequence goes on from VDFB02270651.1 coordinate 777,202,712, forward strand.
CACTAGTTTTGTGTTTAGGCTATTACTAGATGGGTATTTCATTTTTACTTTATTATAGACAAGGCAGTGGTCTAGTGTTTTTTTTTGTGTAAACCCTAGAGGGAATCACCATTTAAAATCTCAATGAATCTTTTCCATTTTCAAGTCTAATTTATTAGGTTTTCTATATCTTCATGAAGATTAAAGGACACGGGGGTTATGATTGAGAACCATTGTCTTGTAACTTCTTTGTGTATTTGAATTCAAGATGTCTCTTAATTTATCTAATCTCAGTGTTGATTGAAGGTGCAAAGGGATTATGTCTAAATGTAATGAAATGTATAACATCATGTATACATTTATATGATAACCATCCACATCTTAGAAATCTGCAATATGTTGTTTAGTGCAAGTTCCATTAAATGTGCAAATCTTTGAATAGGAACACCCTCCTGAGTTTTGTGGAGCTCAAAGTGAAGAAGGCTGATTATAGCCTTGTTTATTGGCCTTTCTTGTCCTTAATGTGTTGATAGTGAAAGAACTTCATCTTAACCTCTTGATCCCTTAGTTTAGGCATTGTGTTTTTCCTTAGGATTGGGGGTTGCAAGAAAAAACGCTAACAAAGTGTACATAAAATTTGGCTTCTGGGGGTGTTGTCCCCAAGCCCCCATTGGGGCATACTACCCCTTGGACCTCCAACCAAGGGGATGATCCTCCTGAAGGGTGCTCCCACAATAGTGGTTTACAATTTTTGGCCAAACTGGACACTGAAATATATTTTTTTAACTAAATCTTCACTTTCGGGCACCTATAGCAGCTAAACCATGAGGAATTTGAAGATGATGCAAACTAGAGTTTCGTGACATTTTGTCTAAAGATTCTAAATATATTTTTTTCAAAATTTTTTGAATCAGATTGCACTTCTTTTTCCATCTCCCTCAAAAACTAGTTTTTTTTAGAAAACAACATTTTTAAAAAGTGACGCTCACCGTATAACGCATAACTTTTTTTCCATAAAGGATAAAATTCTAATTCTTTCTAATTTAGATTTTAAAGTCTGATATCTAGTGCTTCCACTTGGTCAGATAGTTTTTTATTGAATATTTTTTCTTTAATCAAGTTTCATATTCAAACAAATTATAATTCAGACATAGCGCGATTGTATAACGCGTAACTTTTTTTGTATGTATCGAAATTCATTTTTTTTTTTTTTTTTGGATCAATGAATTCAATATCTAGTGTATTAATATTTTTAATTTTTATTTTTAAGAATCTGCTATTTTTCCGCATGTGCAGAACAAAGAGCTTGATTTTCAGTGAAAAACCTACATTCATGAGAAATAAAAAATAAATATAATAATCAAATTAAACTTATTTAAAATTATTCTTTTTGGGAAGCTTATAATAAGGACTACATACTTGCAAAAAATAAAAATTAAATGAATTCATTTAACCCCCCAAAAGGTAAATCAAAAGTGATTTTCTATCAATGTTTTGATAGGTGTAAAAGAGACTCTGTTATAGGTATGGTTTAAAACTAGCGGGGTTCTATCCAAGGGGGTTTGATGTAAGGTAGTTTGATCAAACCCTCTTCAATTGGAATTCTTTAAATGAAACTTTTCAAGGCTTAAATCATTTTATTTTCTAAAAATATGCGATTTTAGCAAAAATCAGTTCCTCCTAGAAATTGTAAACCACTATTGTGGCAACACCGTGAACCGAGACTTTTAGTGATGAGAAATGAACAGTTGATGGATTGTCGGTTTATTATGAACGAATCCTAAAGGACTAACCTACAATGTTTTGAGGGCACATCATTGATGGCCTTGCCTCCACTGAAGCTCAGAGACTCATAGTTCGACAAGATACTATTTTTGAATTTTTGATGTTTTGACCTTTTTAGAGATTTTGATGTGTTTTGGATGTTTTGGGATTTTGACTTTACAACTTTTCAAATGTTTTTGGATTTTAGTTGTACAGGATTTTGGATATTTTTGGATTAAGTGTTTTACAAGTGTTTTTGGATTTTTGATGAGATCTTATGAATGTTTTTGGGATTTTCTATGGGATTTCAAATAACCTTAAGATATACAAGAACCCGATTTTATTTTGTGACGAATTTCCCCCTACATGTTGTGATAGACTACCTCGATATAGGCAAGACAAACTAACCTTAGGAATATGCCAAGTAGTACTATAGGGGATACAATACTTCACAATATCAAGCTATGATACAAACACAGATGGGTGATGGAATAAATAAGATGAATGATGTGATGGATGGATGCGATGTAAAGAATGATAGGATAAAGAGCCAGAGATATATAGAGGTGCTTTATTTATGCAAGGTGCCTATTTACCACGTTTTCACCAAGGTGCTTGCCCAAAGCGCTACTGAAGTGGTTTTCACTAGAGGACGATTGTTTTTCTTTACTGTTTCCAATCTTTTCTTATTTTTTTAGATTTTTTATCATTTTTTTATTTTTTTGTATTTTTTAGATTTATACCCTTCAAGCCTAGGGATAATTTTTTTTGAGATGCAGACTATTGGTTGGTTCTTGCAAGGGTTCACCTTCAAGAATTGATAATTGATATGCTCCTGATCCATAGCTTGTTGTGATGGTAAAAGGACCTAACCAGTTATGTTCAAACTTTCCTTTACTATCCTGGTCTGAAAATTTTTTATTATTCTGCTTTAGGACAAGATCCCTTACCTAGAAAGACCAATTATTGATCTTCTTGTTATAACTTTATTTTAGTTAGTTTTGATAAACTTGCAAGTGATTAAGGGCATCAAGATGACATGCATCCAAGAATTCTAGCTCATTTAGTTTGAGATACTATGTACTCTTCATTAGTGATTAGGTTTTGTAGTGACACTCGTAGTGAAGGGAGCTCGACCTCAATAGGCAAGATGGATTCTGATCTATAGAAAAAGGAGAATGGGGTTGCACCTATGGGCATGAAAATATTGGTTTAATAGGCCCGAAGGGTGGATTTAATTGTAGATTTTAGTCACGAACAACTTCATTGACCATTTTCTTTAGGATTTTCAAAATGGTCTTGTTTGTAGCCTTAGCTTGACCATTGCCCTAGGGGTAATATGGGGTAGAGAATTTATGATGGATGTTGAATCTTTGACATAGATTTTTCACATCCTAATTCTTGAAGGGTGTCCCATTGTTTGAGATAAGGGCTTGTGGAACACCATAATGGAAGATAAGGTATTTTGGGATAGATTTCAAAATTTTCTTCCCTATTATGTAGGTCATAGGAATGACTTCTACCCACTTGGTAAAGTACTCAGTGGTAGTTATGATGAACTTGTGGCCATTATATGAGGTTGGAGTAATTTTTCCTATGAGGTCAAGCCCTCACTATGAGAAAGGCCAAGATGTGACCATTGGTTGTAACTCCTAAGATGGAGCGTGAATAAGATCTCCATGTTGTTGACATTGGATTCCCTTTTCCATGTACAAATGGGATTATTTTTCCATGGTTGGCCAGTAATACCTCATTCTCAATAGTTTCTTAGCTAAATTCATACCACTATAATGGGAACCACATATGCTATCGTGTACTTTTGTTAAAGCGGTCAAGACTTCCTCTTGGTTAAGACATCATAGTAATGTCCCCTCAATGCTTCGGTGGTATAAGGTATCACCTAGGATCATAAATTAGGATTCCTTTTTAACAAAGGTCTTCTTAAGGTTGGAGGTGATATCAAATGGGAGAGTTGCTCTGCTAAGGTAGGTGAATATATCATGATACCATGAGGAACTAGGACCAACGATGATACACACAAATTCAAATTTAAGGATTTCGAAAGACGATACGAGAAGTTGTTCTACCAAGACTTCACATTAGAGGATGTTGTACAACATGTCTAACAATGATCCAATTGTTTCCATGGCATCTGCTTCTCAATTGTTCATATGAGGAATCTGCTCAAAAGTTATATCTATGAAAAATTCATTAAGACTCTCTACCATCTTCTTGTAAGGAGTAAGCTTATCATCCTTAGTTTGGTATTCGTCATTGATTTGGTTGATAACGAGCTATGAGTCCCCATAGACTTTCATCTCTTGTATCTATCATTGAGCTGCTATCCTTAGACCTGTGATTAGGGCTTCGTATTCTACAATATTGTTAGTACATGGAAATGATAGTCCATATGAATTTGGGATGCAATCACCTTGAGGGGTGATAAAAAGAATACCCACCCCTGATCCATGTTGGGTGAACGATCCATCAAAATAAATTTTCCACTTATTTTTTGTACTAACAAGGATCACTGATTCATCACAAAATTTAGATATCAAAGGGTTCTCTAAGTAGATAGATGCTTCTGGTAGTTGGTCTAGGATCAATGATTTGTTTGGTATCAGCGTAATGAGTACTGGAGGTGTCAATAGGTAGTCCTCGATCTACTGTAATATTTATCACATTTCTCATCCCACTTATAAGTTATTCCTTTGTGTAGAAGATGTGAGAAAGGATGGATTTTTTCTAATAATTGCACTATGAACCTTCAGATGGATTGCAACCTTGTAACCCTCTTATCTATTTCAATGTTTGCGGTGGTTCCATGTCTAGGATGGATTTCACTTTTGTTGGATCAATTTATATCCCTCTTTGTGACTGAAGAATTCAATTGTCTATCCATAGTGTGCCCCTGTGTCTAGCTCTATGTTAAAACCTACTTTGTGATCTACCCATGATAAGTTGTCATGGAGTCCCATGAATTCTAAGATTTCTTCATAATTTTTGAATAAATCTAGAATTGGTGGTCCTTGTTGGTCCCAGTCAATGAGTTGTAGATATACTAGGCTTATTTAAGTGGTCTTGACATTTGGGGTGAAAGATGTTGTGGATATCATGAAAAGAGAGTTATTCTCAAATAGGTCAGCAACATCGAGAGGGAAGTCATCTAGGGTAGTATCACACAATGTTGGTAACCAAGAGGAAGCCTCAACCCTTTTCATGAAGGTACCTGTTCCAATAAGGGTAACCTTACTAGTAGTACATCCTAGGCCAAGATTCTTTGGACATTTCTTAGGAACGATGGGTTCTAGCAAACCATTATCATTTTGACCTAATTTCTCGTTCTTGTCATACCCCCACCCCTTCATTACCTGTAAGCACTTACTATTATCTTCCATGGGAAGAATGGGGATCGGTCGATCATCTTGATAGAGTAGTTTAGAGACATCCTCCTCATTGACATTTTCTTTGTTCAAATCCCCCCACTTGATGAAGGCAGTAGCTGTCATTTTTGTTGTTTCGGCTACTTTTTTGATAGGTGTGAGTTTCCCACAAGGTTTGGGAGAAAGAGTTAGCTACCCTAACACAAATGTATCCTTCGCTAGCTTATAATCTCCACAACCATCATCCTAGATCACTACTTTGATGTTGAGAATGTTCTGCACAATGGGTATTTTTTTTTAGGTAGATGTAAGGGATTATGGGTCAACAAATGAGGTAGAAGGTGTAGGCCCTTCATCATTTTTAGGGATTTGGGGTATTTTGTAAAGCTTGAACTCAAGGTTCTTGCAGTAGTAAAAAGGCTCAGGATCTCCATGGATGGTAAGTTCTCTGTCCTCAAAATGAAACTTTACACATTGGTGATAAGTTGAAGCTACAACTTTTAGGGCATGAATCCAGGGTTGGCCAAGCAATATGTTGTAGGGAAGACCAAGTTCTAACAATTGGCATGTAGTCTCTACAATGACAGATCCTACTTGGATGGGTAGTGCAATGATGCCTTGCGATACCCACTCTTGGTCATCATATGCTCTGATGGTTGTCATCTTTGCTTTCTCAATAGCATCTTCTGAATAACCCAAGTTCTTGATCAACTAAAGGGTACAAATATTCAGATCAACACCCTCATCTACTAAGACTATTTAAACCTTGTTCTTATGAATAATGACCTCAAGGTGTAAAGCATGATTATGATATGGTTGCGATGGTAGGTTTTGTTCCAAGAAGGTGAGAAGATGAGGTATAGTGATATTCCCTACCATAGCTTGAAACTGCTTTGTTTTCATATCCTTAGGGATGAACGATGTTGATAAAGCCTTCTCTAATATTTCCCTATATGTGAGGGATAGCCTCAATAGTTCTAAGATCGAGATCTATGCAAGGGTCTTCTTAAGCTGATCGAGGAGACCTTACTTGCTAGGGATTGATTTGAAAAAGTAGGTTGTGCCCTAGATTGAGATGGGACTCATTGGATGGTGAATTTTCCACATCATGTGGTGACTCCACACTAGGCCCTTTGATGGTGATGATGGCAAGGACACTATCACAAGAAGTGAATACATTAGAATATACATGTTGTATGTTTGTGTAATCCTTACCCTCTCCATTGTTGTTTCCTTTGCTATGATTTGGCATAGGGTTCTTGTATATATTGAGATCTTGGTTTCCGATTGGTACCTCAACAAACATGTCTCCATTTTCAATAAGGTCTTGGATAAATTTTTTGAGCTTCATACAGTTCGATGTTTTGTGCCCTTTTATTTTGTGAAAGTCACAAAGGTCCTTTTCATTGTACCAGGGTGGTTTATCCTGTGGTTCTTGGTAGTTTTCAAAATTGGGAAGCATTATAAAGTTTGACTCTATCAATTTCTTCATGATAGTTTCAATAGGTTTTGACAACTATGTGTATTTGTGTTTTGGATATTTGTTCCTATTAGGAGTTCGCTTTTGTTGTGATTTGGTGTTGTTGATCTAATTGTTTTGTGGTGATGTTGTTTGTTGCATAGTTGGTTGAGTGTTAGCTATTTGATTTTTGTTTGGCCAAGGAGCATTGAGGACCACCTTAGCATCTACCACACTATCATTAATCACATTCTTATTCTTAGCCTAGACACGAGGCTTGTCATTTGAATTGGTTGATGGGTAGTTGTCTTTGTATGCTTGGGTATTTCCCTGTGAGATTAGATCTCTCTCAATGTTAAGGGCTCTAGGGAAAAGCTTGTCATAAGAGATAATGCACTACATTTTCAAGTGAAAGGATAGATCTGGATCAATATTTTCTATGATGATTCCCACTTGTTGATCGTCGAGAATTGGTCACTTGATTTTACTAGTTCTTTGTCTCCACCATTGCAAGAAATTGGTGAAAGATTCTCCTTTTTTTGTTTGAGAGTGTACAACTCTTCTAGGCTTACATCCATGTCAAGATTAAAGGATAAGTGATCTATGAATTTATCGACGATTTCTTGGAAGGTTTTGATACCTAGAGGTAACTAAGAAAAATAGTCGATGGTTGGGCCTATCAAGCTTCGCGGAAAGAGGCACATTAAGTAGGAATCATTGTAGGCAACCTCCATACACGGCATTAAATTCTTTGACATGGTCCATAGGAATTCCTCTCCCTTTGTATTTATAAAATTTGGGGACTTCAAACCAAGAGTGAATGGTACCATTGTGATGTTTCTGTTGAATGGATATGGGCATAGGTTTTGTTGTGTATAGGGTTTCTTCATTTTTCCCATCTACATATCCTACATTTCTTGTGTTAACACCTTGAGTTGTGATGCTACATCATCTTGTGGGTTTGGTGGAGGAACATATGTTGCATAATGTGGGATGGCAGATGAATTGTACATGGGATTCTAATATGATGGGGTGTTGTATGGTGTGTATGGTGGTGTAGGATATTTTGAAGGTGGGTATCAGGACATAATAACCCGACCAAAATAACCCTGGACAAAATAACCCGACCAAAATAACCCAAGGACAAAATAACCCAATGTCATAATAACCCATGGACAAAATAACCCATGGTCAAAATAACCCATGGTCATTTTAGATCAAGCTAGTAAACTAGAAATGACATAAAATAAATTATAAATATGATTGTGAGGCACTATAGAGGCTATTTAGGTCATTTTTAGACCATATATATATTATATAGCCCTAAAATAGCCTTAAAACGCCTTTAATATGCTTAAATAACCTATAAAATGGTAAATAATTATAAAAATAAAGGCAATTTCGTGGGAATAAGTTGATTATTTTGAAGGCACATGGATTGGAAGACTAACCAGAAAAGGCAACAGACGATCACCCAAGTTTCCAATCACAATGTGGAATTGCTATTCAGCTACTCAAGATGATCTTCCCATAAACAATAATACTATTGAAGGATGACACAAAGGATTTAGTGAATTGCTTCAAGCGTCACACAACTCAGTCTGGAAATTCATCAAAGAAATGAAACAAGAACAGAGTCTCCAAGAGAATAGAATAGAGAAATATGGTATCAGGACATAATAACCTGACCAAAATAACCCTAGACAGAATAACCCGACCAAAATAAGCCAAGGACAAAATAACCCAATGTCATAATAACCCATGGACAAAATAACCCATGGTCAAAATAACCCATGGACAGAATAACCCATGGTCATTTTAGATCAAGCTAGTAAACTAGAAATGACATAAAATAAATTATAAATATGATTGTGAGGCACTATAGAGGCTATTAGGTCATTTTTAGACCATATATATATTATATAGCCCTAAAATAGCCTTAAAACGCCTTTAATATGCTTAAATAACCTATAAAATGGTAAATAATTATAAAAATAAAGGCAATTTCGTGGGAATAAGTTGATTATTTTGAAGGCACATGGATTGGAAGACTAACTAGAAAAGGCAACAGACGATCACCCAAGTTTCCAATCACAATGTGGAATTGCTATATGGCTACTCAAGATGATCTTCCCATAAACAATAATACTATTGAAGGATGACACAGAGGATTTAGTGAATTGCTTCAAGCGTCACACAACTCAGTCTGGAAATTCATCAAAGAAATGAAACAAGAACAGAGTCTCCAAGAGAATAGAATAGAGAAATATATGGATGGATACACTGGGCAACCAAGTAGGGAAAAAAAACCGTGAACTCAAAGAAAGAGTAAAAAGATTGGTTGATGGTTATGAAAACCATAACATTTTAGATTATATAAGAGGCATTGCTCATAATTTGACACTTTAATTGAAAATTTGAATAATAAAGTTTTTTTAGCAACATACATGTAATTTATAAATTTTGTTTTCCTTTCTCTATATTCTTATGGGGATATTTTTTCCATGGGTTTTTCTGACCACGGGTTATTTTGGTTTGGGTTATTATGACCTCGGGTTATTTTGTCCCTGGGTTATTGTGACCGGGTTATTTTGGCTGGGTTATTATGTCCCGTAACTGAGAAATATATGGATGGATACACTGGGCAACCAAGTAGGGAAAAAAAACCGTGAACTCAAAGAAAGAGTAAAAAGATTGGTTGATGGTTATGACAACCATAACATTTTAGATTATATAAGAGGCATTGCTCATAATTTGACACTTTAATTGAAAATTTGAATAATAAAGTTTTTTTAGCAACATACATGTAATTTATAAATTTTGTTTTCCTTTCTCTATATTCTTATGGGGATATTTTTTCCATGGGTTTTTCTGACCATGGGTTATTTTGGTTTGGGTTATTATGACCTTGGGTTATTTTTTCCCTGGGTTATTGTGACCGGGTTATTTTGTCCAGGATTATTTTGGCTGGGTTATTATGTCCCATAACCTTTGAAGGTGATGCTGGTGGGGGCGTATATGTTCCTAACATGTTCATATTGAAAATTTTATGTTGAGGATTATAGTAGGAACCTTCTTGTTGTTCTTGGGCCACAAGGGCTGCTTGTTGTGCTTGTTGTTGTTATTGAGCCACTATGGCTTGTTGTTGGGCCTGTTGTTGTTGTGTTGCTAAAGCTGCTTGATGAGCTTGATATTGTTGGTGTGTTGCTAGGGCTGCTTGTTGTTTTTGTGCTTCTAGGGTTGCTTGTCGGTGTTTTTGTTGTTGTGCTTCTAGGGTTGTTTGTCGGTGTTGTTGTTGTTGTTGTGTTGCTAGGGCTACTTCTTCTTGTTGTTGTGTTGCTAGGGCTGCTTGTTGTTGTTGTGTTGCTAGGGATGCTTCTTCTTCTTGTTGTTGTTCTACTAGGGTTGCTTGTTGTTTTTGATGTTGGAAAACTTGTTGATAATCCTATTGTGCTTGTTGTAAAGCTAAGACATGTGCTTGTAATGTAGCATTAGTTGGTTTTTGGGACATCTGTGATGGGTTATGGGTGTTGATGTTTTAAGTGGGTTGTGGGTTGTTGATGAGAGGTTGGGGGTTCCCTTGGTTTAACATTCCTTGCAAGATGGTGGATTGAGGTGTAGGAATGTAAGTTTGAGGTCCCATTTGATTTTTCATTCAACATGGGGGAACAAGGGGAAATATGATGATGTTTCCATTAAATATTGTGATGGCAATGTCACGCTTAGTCCTTGTAATTGATTGAAAGGGTTCCCTTGACCAAAGACTAGGGGGTTCCCTTATTGTACTTGAGGTGGGACTAAGGTATTACCTTGGTTGATGGGGTTTGTGACCAAAGGGTTGATCTAATTTTGGTTGGTGATGGTTGGTATGGATACATTTTTTGAAACCAATGTTGTAGATGAACCAATTTGGGGGTTGGATAAAGATTCTCCTATTTGTGTTAAGGGTTTGTTTTTTGTGAGGGTGTTAACATGCCCTTGTTGATCCATACTACCTTGCGTAAAATTGGGAACACTTGTGGTACTTGTGAGGATGGATGAAGATGGGTGACCTTGATATGTTAAGGTTGTCATGGATTCATGAAGTGTAAGTGGTTTATTTTGATGTAAGGGTTGTTTGGGAACGGTAGGAGTGCCAAATGTTGGTGTCCAAGTGGTGTTTTGAGAGGGATTGGTGTTTAGGGTACCCACAAGTTTTTTTCTTTCCAATGGAAGAGTATGGCCAAAGTCCTTAGCAAAACTAGCTACAATACTAGGAATGGGTGTTTGATTTAGCCCTAGCATTGGATTTATTTGCATGGTGGATGAATTCAAGCCTTGTGTCAAGGGTTGCACAACAAAAGATGGGTAAATTGGAGCTAAATTTTCTAAGGCTTGATGTTCTTGTCTGTACTCCATGATTTCTTTCTTAGTAAGTCCAAATGGGTTGGCTGTAATGTCTTCTATCTTATATGGCCCTGATGGAGACAAGGGTTGTTGTGATGGGATAACATGAATTCTTGGATCAAAATCTTGAGGACTGCGATCACTTGAGGTGAATGTGACTTTGGTTTTCTTCACGATTCTCTTGTGTTGTGATCTTGTCTTTACCAAAAAATTTGGGTCACCTATGGGAGAGTTGTGTTGATATTTGTAAAGTTTAAACTCTCTAGTTGACTTAAATCTAGGTAAAAGGGATGCTCTAAGTCATTTTGGAGAAATGATGGTAATGTGAGATGAAAATGTGAATGATGTGGAGAGTGATCTTTGAAAATGCTTTGGGATAACACTTTTGACTATGAGTTTGATGTTTTATATTTAGATAAAGGATGTTAATGAATTTGTGAATCTTTAGGGTAGACTTGTGACCTTCAAGATAAACTAGTCCAAAGATGATAACTAACTTAACTAAGTGCATGGAAAAGGATTCATTTCACATACAAAGTAGCTAAGCTATGGTTTGGGTTGATAGATTTCTAAGTCCAAAGTGTTGGTGTGTTTAAAAGTTTTCAAAGTTTTATGAAGTGAAGGATAAAATATGATGAAGGATAGATGAAATGTTTGACCCCATATTGACCTGGAGTGAACCTTTGTTTTGGCAAAACCAAGGTAGTGAGAAACATGCTATACCTCTAAAGTGGTCAAACCCTAAAATTCAATGATTAAGGAGAAGTTATTGTGAAATGTGTAGATCTAGTTCGTCCATAAAATGGCGTAGAAAAAATATCCTTACCAATCTATCTCGATTGTGGTGGTTCCTTAAGATGCGTCTCCAAATATACTTTTCACTATAATTTCTAAGTTTGAAATAGCGGAATGTAGACCTTCTCTTGGGGATTTTAATTTTGTGATAGATCATTTAGAGAAGCACAAAATTATGAAAAAGAGGATATTTATTGACACATAGGAGGTGGTAATATGGGCCTTCCGACCACAATATTGGCTTGTTCCTCTTTTTTTTTCTAAGATGTATGTTGTGTTTCTCCACTAGATTGTTGTTTCCTTTGTTTCAAAAGTGAAGCTCCTCAAACTACTAAGTATATCTATTTGTTCTCCTTCAATTAGTTCAAATTTTGGTTGAATGATAGTGGGCGTAAGGTTTGGTTGTTCAACCAAAGTGGTTGGACATCAAATGGTCATGTGGGTTCAATTTATCTTGCTTAAATGAGTTTCTTTTTACCACAGACACTTGTATTGATTAAGTTTTAAACTAAATGTCTATGTTAACAACATCATTCATTTCATAAAGTCTATTTTGTGAAAAGGATGAAGTTAGGGGCATAGTTACCTAGGTTTACTTTGGGAAGTATGGATTGAGATGTAAACCAAAACATTTATAAGTCTCTAAGAATAATTAGGACAAGCATCAATATCAAGGTTTTTTCAAAGGGTATCCATACATAGACCAAAAGGTTTGAAATTTCAAAAAGACTTGTTGATGTTTATTTGTAATTGTTCTGGAACCAAGCAAGTGTTAAATTGAATCACAAGCATTCAAAATCCAAGTTTAAGAAGGTACATATTTCTTAGTTGGCTTACCATCATCCCCTAAGAGATGATTAATCGATGAAGATGAAATGGACAAATAGGCTATGTCAAGGAAATGTAACTGTATACCTTGGAATTTGTCCTACTCTAAATGTGCAAAACAACTTGAAAATGTGAATGGTAAAAGACCAAGGACACCTCAAGATTAGCCAAAAGAGTGATATAACGAAAAGGAAAATGAATAAAATGAAATGCAAACAGTTTCACCTTCCTTGCTGTTGATATTTCTTTGATTGGCCCTTGCTTGGAATGATTTGTGTGCTCCTTAGATGATTTCTTGAATGACTAAATGCAAGATTGAATGTGCAAGATGATTAAAAGAGATGGCTAAATGATGGCAAAGGATTGAAGATGTAAATTGGCAGCATGTAGTTATGAAAATACAAAGTGTTCTAAAATGCAAATTGGCAGCATAAGGGTGCTCCAAATGAAAGTCTTGAAAATGCCCTTGAGGAGGGGGTATTTATAAGAGAATTTGAATTCTCTAGAGAATTCAACGGTCAAGATTGTTCCAACAAGGCCAAGATGAAGGGCTATGGTGGGTTGAGAACCTACAAGCCCTCACATCTTGACATGTGGAGGATGAAGTGGACAAGGGGATATGAGGTGTAAGTGAGGTGTCAAGAAGGTACATGAGGTGGAGAAAGGACATGCACCTTGGGGAGTGAGGAGATTTCCTTAAAAAGGGATTCCTTGTCCCCAAGTGGGAGTGAAAGGGACATTTGAGGAATTTTGGAATTCCTCAAAAATCTACATGGGAAAAGGAAAGGTGGTTGGGTGGTTGGGGATATAAATGTGAACATTCCTAGGAGGATCTAGAGGATAAAAGGTGGGCTCCAAAAAGGTGGGACTTGGTCACATGTGGAGATTGTGACAAGTCCAAGGTTTTAGAAGCCTTGGAAGAATGGAATGTGAATTAAAAATTCACATATAAAGGAGGGGAATCTAGGACAAATAAAAAGAAATTAAAAATTCCTTGGGGAATGATTAGGCTTAATTAATCAATAATTAGAAGATAAATGAGGATTAAAAGCCAACTTGCAAAAGTTGGAGGATGTGACACATCCTAATCAAGGATTAAACATGTGCACATCCCTAATGAAGAAATTAGGAGATGGATTAGGATTAGATGAAAATGACATGTGAGGAATTAAATAAATGTAATATTTATTTAATTTATTTGATGAAAAGAGGATTAAGGAGGGTAAGGTATTTAATTATTAATTAAATACCTTAGGGATTTAGCAGAATTAAAGATATTAATTAAATAATAGTAATATTACTTAATTGCTTGATAAGAGGATGTTTAGATGAAAATTAGTAAATTTGGATAAAATTCAGTGTCCAAATTTGGATGTCTTATTTTTCCCTCTTTAAGATGGTGCTGTAGTAGCATCATCAAAGAATATTAAAATATAGAACCTAGAAGATGGTTAGATTGGAAAGATGCCCCAGTCATCAAAGGATGACTAGGAAGAATGCTGATGGGGGTGAAGATGAAGAGGGATTGAGGATGCCCCCTCGAGAGGACATGAGGTTAGAGAACTCGTGTGTGCTCTCGAAATAGATGATGTGATGCAAGGGAGATGAGGAAGATGATGGAAGGTGATGGGTAAGGAGAAGGAGAATAGAGATAGGAGATGGATGAAGCACAAATGGATTTGAGGACAAAAGGTGATGTTGCCCCAGTCAAGGTACAAGCCAAAATGGGTTGATGATGGATGGAGTGTTGTCAATGAGGGAATGAAGATCCAAAACATGAGGATAGGAAGGATACATCCCACTGAGTGGTATTGATGAGGGAAGGATACATCCCAAAACACCACTAAAGGATAGGGAAGAATACCTCCCGATGATGATGATGAAAGTGTTGTTGATGAGGGAATGATACATCCCAAAACAACACCATAGGGATAGGGAAGGATACTAATAGATGATGATGGGTCAAGGCGAGTAACGAGACTAGGGACAAGACCAAGGATTTGATTAGGTGATTTGTGCGAGATTGAACAGATGAGGAGAAGATTGATATGTGAGATGGAGAGAAGGATCTTAAGATTTGGTTCGATATCCAAAGATTTGGACGACAGATGAACTAAAGCTCAGATTAGGGGTTTGGTTAAGCTCAGATTGGGAGTAAATTAAAGCTCAGATGAGGATTGGATTGAAGACTAGAATGATTGAAGGATATGATTGGATTGATTCTACACCGATTTCCAAGGTTTAAAAGGGTGTAAGATGTTGACAACCAGATTTTTCCCAATTTGGCAATTGTCAAAAATTGGCAAATTTTGCCATTTTAGGAAACCTCATGGAGAGACGTTTGGGAGTCCAATTTTTTTTCAAGAAATACCCAATATTTAGATAGGATGAATTGCCAACTAACATCCCAAATTTGATATATGAATTTTGAGTTATGAGTGAAAACAATTTTTCAAAATGTTGGAAAAAAACACTAAATTGGGATTTTGAGGGTCAAGATGAAAGTTTGAGGCCCTGAAAATGGGTCAAAATGGGTTCCAACAACTTTCAACAAAACCTGTTAGAAATCCACTCGTTATCTCATAACGCAACTACCCGTCAAATTTTAGCTCAAACGAACACCTGAGTCAAAAGTTATGGCCTCCGGAAGTTGCAGTGTAAAAATCAAAAATCAATTTTAAAAATTTCAAGACATGGGTTTTGTTCGGGAGCAAAAATAAGGAACTGGGTCAGAATCAGTTTTTTTTAAAAAGAGAGTAAAAATGTGCATTTGGGGGGATCAAAGGTTGGCGGGGAGGGGCGCTACCGCCCTACTACA
>VDFB02270651.1:777221514-777371510 GCA_007258455.2 Sequoia sempervirens
TTAGGATAGAGGATGTAGATGTTGTATAAGAGGATGATGTAGATGAAGGACATGACAAATATGGGGATGAAGAAGATACTGGATATCCATTGTCAAAGGTGGCATAAGGAGCATGATTAGGCATGGATGAAGACATAATGGGATAGCTCATAGGACTCATTGGATGTTGAAAAGTGGGTGGAGAAAGCTTACTAGATATGATAGCGTCAAGGGGATCTATGTCGTATACCTCTTGATCGATAAGACTTTCGTTATCATTGTCGACGTAATTAGGGTCTCCCTTGACCACTATTAATGGAGGATGAGGATTCATGATGATGATAGGATAAAGAGGATGGATAAAATATTTTGGATGGGAACAGATTAAAGCTCAAATCGGGATTTTGGTCAAGCTCAAATCAGGATTGGACAAAAGCTCAGATTAGGATGATTGGATGGGATTGTTTTTTATTTTGATGGGATTCGGTAGACAGATGATTGGATCGGGTAGATGATTTGATGAATTTGATTAAAGTACTAGATCAGTTTGATTGGATATGATCAAATGATTAGATGATGTTGATTGGATAATTGTGATTAGATGAACTTGATCAGATTGGTGTGCTTGGATTGATTAGATGATTGGAGGAATGGATTGGTTTGATTAGATAGGAAGAAACAAAAGGTACCACTAGATAGAGCTCAAAAAATTGAGCAATTTTGGTTTTTGAACGAAGTTGATCCGATGCACGGTTTGTAAATGATGGCCCCGGGAAGTTAAAGGGGCATAGTCAGCTTTCTAGGGTAAATCAGGGGCGTAGTCAGCTTTCTGTAGCAAATCAGAGGCGTTGACAGCAAAATAAGGGGTGTTGAGAACTTTCTACAGTAAAATCAGGGGCATAGATAGCAAAATCAGGGGCGTTGACAGCTTTTAGGGGCATTGACAGCAAAATCAGGGGCGTAGACAACAAAATCAGGGGCATAGACAGCTTTCAGGGGCGTAGACAGCAAAATCAGGGGCGTTGACAGCAAAATCAGGGGCGTTGACAGCAAAATCAGGGGCGTAGATAGCTTTCTGCAGTAAATCAGGGGCGTTGACAGCAAAATAAGGGGTGTTGATAGCTTTCTGGGGCGTAGACAACAAAATCAGGGGCGTTGACAGCAAAATCAGGGGCGTAGATAACTTTCTGCAGTAAATCAGGGGCGCTGCTGCCTTTCTGTAGTAAAATCAGGGGCGCTGTAGCCTTTCTGCAGTAAGGCAAAGTTTGGTTTTGATGGCAATGGCTATGGCAAGGACACAAAATGATAAAGTAAGGCAAAAGTATCAAAAATTTCACAGATTTTTCACAAGGAAACACTTCAAGCAAGCACAATCCTATGATTAATATTAAGGGTATGGCAAGGCAAAGTTTTAATCTAGGATGCACAAGGCTTCTAGAGAGTCCTCGATATACTCTCGGTACGTGAGGCACAACCGTGAACACCAGTCTGTCACAAACGTGAGTCGGGAACCCCAGCGAGATACTGAAAGGCTCAGACCAATTCTTCACGTCTATCTAGGTATCACCCTAGCTTTGACGCTCTGCCAATTACGACGCGACTGGATTGGGGTATAACTTTCGTTCTCCCCCCTTTATATGCCCCGCCGGTATGCGTGGTTGGAATCGTCCCTTGGGGTGATGAAATCCCCAAGCAGGTCCCACTAAAAAGAAGACACTAACCGTTTCCAACTACTCCCCAGGCTCACACGAAGTGCAAGGGGAAAGTGAAAACAAATCAATGCCCCCTTGGGTAACACAAAAATAAACTATCATAGCAAACAATGAAGTTTTATTCCCTCTAATTAGACTATATTCCAAAATAGCAAAGATAGTTTTTCAAAAATCTGATCAAGTGGATGGTCCTGCAAGCAAATGTTAGTTGTTTTCTTCTTCACTCTTGATCAATAACGCCCTAATATGCTGCAAAATGTTAGTGAAAAACAACAATATCCTTGCCAAAACAACGTTAGAGAGTTATTACTTGAAAACAACAAAAAACGAGAGCAAAAACGAAGCCAAAATGAAGATTTTACCTTACAAACTGTGCTGTTTTTGGGCGCTGCTGCCTTTCTGCAGGGGCACTGCCGCCTTTCTGCGAGGGTGCTGCCGCCTTTCTGCAGGGGCACTGTTGCCTTTCTACGAGGGTGCTACTGCCTTTTTGCAACAAACTTTGTCAGATTTAAAAAAAAAATGGAAAGTTGTGCCCCTCCCACTGCGAGAAAAGTGTTAGTAAAACCTTCTAAATATATCCCTAATTGCAGCAAACGTGTTAGAAAGAATAAAACTTTCAGGTGTGGGGTGTTGCCGCCTTTCTAAAGTGGCCAAGAGGGCACTGCCGCCTTTCTGCAGAGGCGCTGCTGCCTTTCTGCGAGGGCGCTACCGCCTTTCTGCAGGGGCATTGCTGCCTTTCTGCGGTAAAGCAGAGGGCGCTGCCGCCTTTCTGTGAGCTTTTCCTGCAAAATTCTTAACCAAAATGGATGTTAAATGCAAGAACCCGTTTGTGGGTCCCACCGGGCGTGCTAGAAATATATACCTTGGAATTTTTCCTACTCTAAATGTGCAAAACAACTTGAAAATGTGAATGGTAAAAGACCAAGGACACCTCAAGATTAGCCAAAAGAGTGATATAACGAAAAGGAAAATGAATAAAATGAAATGCAAACAGTTTCACCTTCCTTGCTGTTGATATCTCTTTGATTGGCCCTTGCTTGGAATGATTTGTGTGCTCCTTAGATGATTGCTTGAATGACTAAATGCAAGATTGAATGTGCAAGATGATTAAAAGAGATGGCTAAATGATGGCAAAGGATTGAAGATGTAAATTGGCAGCATGTAGTTATGAAAATACAAAGTGTTCTAAAATGCAAATTGGCAGCATAAGGGTGCTCCAAATGAAAGTCTTGAAAATGCCCTTGAGGAGGGGGTATTTATAAGAGAATTTGAATTCTCTAGAGAATTCAACGGTCAAGATTGTTCCAACAAGGCCAAGATGAAGGGCTATGGTGGGTTGAGAACCCACAAGCCCTCACATCTTGACATGTGGAGGATGAAGTGGACAAGGGGATATGAGGTGTAAGTGAGGTGTCAAGAAGGTACATGAGGTGGAGAAAGGACATGCACCTTGGGGAGTGAGGAGATTTCCTTAAAAAAAGGGATTCCTTGTCCCCAAGTGGGAGTGAAAGGGACATTTGAGGAATTTTGGAATTCCTCAAAAATCTACATGGGAAAAGGAAAGGTGGTTGGGTGGTTGGGGATATAAATGTGAATTAAAAATTCACATTCCTAGGAGGATCTAGAGGATAAAAGGTGGGCTCCAAAAAGGTGGGACTTGGTCACATGTGGAGATTGTGACAAGTCCAAGGTTTTAGAAGCCTTGGAAGAATGGAATGTGAATTAAAAATTCACATATAAAGGAGGGGAATCTAGGACAAATAAAAAGAATTAAAAATTCCTTGGGGAATGATTAGGCTTAATTAATCAATAATTAGAATATAAATGAGGATTAGAAGCCAACTTGCAAAAGTTGGAGGATGTGACACATCCTAATCAAGGATTAAGCATGTGCACATCCCTAATGAAGAAATTAGGAGATGGATTAGGATTAGATGAAAATGACATGTGAGGAATTAAATAAATGTAATATTTATTTAATTTATTTGATGAAAAGAGGATTAAGGAGTGTAAGGTATTTAATTATTAATTAAATACCTTAGGGATTTGGCAGAATTAAAGATATTAATTAAATAATAGTAATATTATTTAATTAACTCGGATAAGAGGATGTTTAGACAAAAAGTGGTAAATTTGGATAAATTAAGTGTCCAAATTTGGATGTCTACAGTAACATCTTGACATGCCAAGTAGAAGAGTCCCTTCTCTATTTTCTTTATTTCCTTAATAAAAAACCAAACATGGTAAGTAACTCCTTGGAATGGTGCTATTACAATGCACTACCTTAAAATACGTTTCGAAATTCGACTTGGTTATCCACTACAAACAAGGATTTTAATTACCATATTCAGGATAAACTGGTGCTATACACATGGCAATTCACTCAATTAAGAGGCCTCCCAGCCCTTAAAAATATCTAAGGGTTTTAACAAATCACAAGGACACTAAGGAAGACATTCGTCAGTATAGGACAACCACAACCAGTTGGTTAATGAATTTAGTCACAACCAATTATTTATATAGTGGACCAAAATGAAAGCACTTCTTGGGTTGTTCCCTCTCACAAGTTGGGAGGCAAGCCCTCTAAAGGTAACATACGTTTGAAGCATAAAAATTCTTTTCATCACACAATATTTCCAAAATGTGCAAGAGGAGAGGATAGGTGCTTCCAAGAAGAAAAGGTATACTTGTGTGTTTCTCTTCACCCAACATCACATGAAGTGCAAGGGGAGAGGATACACACAACAAGCATACACAAGCAAATCAAACACATGTTCATTTTAACCTTGACAATCATAATGAATTCGTTTTAAGCACCAAACAAAGTGTGGAGATTGTTTTGTTCAATTTTAAACCAACAAGCATAATGATGTAAGGGTTCATTTTTAACCATTTTGAACATTCATTTTAAACCCAAAAGAAATCTAGTTTGGTCCTAAAATGTGAAATAAAGCATCATAAATGGTTTTTAATTCCTTTATAAGTGTCAAAACACTTGTTATAATTATAAAATCAAATGATTATATGCTCCTTCACTTCAAATTTTATTGCCCAAACCTACAAAACTAATTAGCTTGAAAACAAAAAATGAGAAGTTAGTGACATGTTAGTAACCAGATGAAATCAAAAAATTAAAACACATGTCAAAATTCAAGTTCATTTTTGTTTACCAGTAAATAGTGACACTGAAATCAATTACATTATTGTATTTCCATCAAATGCATCACTATATCGAAAGTGTGTCACTATATTGAAAAATCAAAGGCATCACTCTACAATAAATAGTGACATCAATAGCATCACCAATCAAATGTGTTACTAAATAAAAATGTATGGCATGATGAAAAATAATTTTAGCACCACTATTTAAATGTGCATTGGTGAAATTTAATAGTGTGTCACCAAATCAATTATGCGTTGCTAAAATTGAACTAAAGTGTGTTGCTATAAAGTGAAACATCCCAAAAGCATTGGTAAATATTCAATAGCATTGTTGAATCCGCAAACAAAAGAAAAATGGAAATCTAAAGAGAAATTCATCAGATTGATTAGTTCAAGCCCTCATTCTAGTGTCAAAATTTGACCGACAACGTAGTATAGGTTAACTACACTTGATCCATGAGGATTCAAAGTGTATTTAAGCCACTATGCATCAGTCCCAATAAGATCATTCAATTTAAACAAAGACGAAGCAACCATTAAAACTAACATTCAAAACATGAAAGCTCAATAAACATTTAATCTAAGACATTGAAACTTATCCTATTGGGGGAGTGGTGTCGCATTGCTATGGAATGGTGACCCTTTCCCAATCCCTTGGATAATGACCTTTTTTTGATTGATTCTATTGAAAGTAATTGACAAAACCAATGAAAGATGTGTTATAAAACATGATGAAAGCTTTTTTAACATAATAAATGTTATGATGATCGATGTAAGTGTATGTAAAGCTATTCTAAATGTATGCAAGATTCAAAAGATTAAAACCCTAGTTTCAAAATATGCTAAATGGATGCACCTAAGTTACCATGGAAGTCATTAATGGAAGCTAAGCTAAAAGTGCATGTAAAATAACCTAAAATGCTTTTATAGCATGAAATGTGAGGGAAAATGGATGTGATTTTCAACAACATAAGTTTTATCTAAAAAGGTGGATCCCTATTCAATAGATGCAAGCTCTATTTATAGAATAGGAAAAATGAAATTGATGGTCAAGATCAAAAGGATCAATCAATGGTTAGAATGGAAGGATGATGGAGGCATGGATCATGGAATCCCATCAAGGGCTGAGGATGCAAGATGATATTTAATCAAGGGCTTACATTCATCCAAACAAGCACACTTTCAAAACTTTCACAAGAAGCTTTGTTGAAAGTTTGTTATAAGGAAGAATATTTATTTTTTCAAATGAGTGAAGAGGGAAGGAATATTCCATGGGAATATTCCCCTTTTGGAGGAAAATTAGCATTTAGTTAATTAAAACCAAATTTTAATGTGCAAAGGGGAAGGAATATTTGTTGGAAATATGTGCCTCAAACTATATAGGCTGAAACCTCCATTAGAGCAAATTCGGTATGACATCTATCATGTTCGGCCGACTAGCACCTTTGATACATTCTGTTTTGAATAGGTCGTTGTGACCTTGTTACTCTCTTGCCGAAAGGTTACACTTTGGTCTATCTCTATGACATAGTGTGTTCGTTATGACCTCATAGCGCTCAGGAGACGTATGGCTGAAAGGCCATTCAATCGTGTATCGGGGAGACTCTTGGCGACCATGGGCTTCGGGATAGCTGAGGGTTCTCACTAAGAAGTTTCAACAAAAGCAAATGTCTCGCCAACGGGAATACTACTGGTGTCTTTGTCGTAACATATGGCTCGATGAGAAGTCCCAGCAAACGGAGAAGGTCACACCGACGGCGAATCATCCAAACGTTCTTCGAAGTAACTCAAAGTGGTTAGAGAAACGTCTTATTGACCAGAGGGTGTCTTTTCAATAGCCGATGGCTATCAGGGTAACTCAAAGGTCCCGGGAAGATGTCTCTGTGAATGTTGAAGGTCTCACCGACAGAAACACCTTTTGAAGTCTTCAGTGTAGCTCTTAGCGAATGTTTGTCATCGGTGGAACATGGTGGTCTCAGTAAAAAGTCCCAGCAACTTTGATGAGTCTTGCCGATGATGAAGAGCCTTCAGGGTAAGTCTTGGAGTTTGGTATGTTCTCTTAGCAAAGGGTGTATGTCTTGGCGACTGTTGATAGCTTCGGGGTGACAATAGAGATCTTGGAGAAACCTCTTGACAATATCGGTATTTTTTGTCGACTATCCTTTGGAGCTCGATATGATTTGTGTCTTCGGTATACCTTTGGTGACTCGCTATGATCTCCTGGTGAATGCGATAGGTTTGGGCGACTACTTGATGACTCGGTGTAACTCATGAAGCTCTATAGAACATCTTAGTGATAACAGAGACTCTTGGCGACTTCGGTATGAAAGCTATGTGGCATCGACAAGACACTGTTAGTGTCTCACTAAGATGCCAGTGCAGTGCGAATTCTGTTGACCGTTTGACCGTCTGATGTGGCATCTTGTGGACAAATAGGAGGAGCTGAATGTGAACAGTTAGTAGTTGGTTCGTTATGACAGTTCTGTGAGGAAGTTCTACAGATAGAGTTTGGATTGGATATACTCTGTGATTGCAGTTTGTAATCGGTTGGTTGAATCGACAGGTTGTTGAGTGATTGTATCAGTGGATGAATTATGTGGACTATAACGTGCAGGTTCCTGTACAAGAATGTTAATGGTGAATGTTGTTGTATAATGACACCAGAAAGATAAGTCTAGAAGTTGTATGCAATTTCATTACTGTAATACAAAGTGATTTCTCTTGGTGTGGTGGGTTTTTCTCCTGTAAGGGTTTTCCCATGTATATCTAGTGTTCATGTGTGATTGTCAAATACTCTGTTTCTGTTATCTGTTTCATAGTGCATCTTAGTTGAACTGTAATTGGAAAAATTAAAAGTATATCTACATTCTTTCCTGAGGTATTGACATTAGGAGAATTGTTTCCATATCTGATTTTCCTTACAAGTGGTATCAAAGCCTGGCCAGTTGTGTTATCCTTGTGCGTACGTTGGGTTTTTTTGAGTCAATTCTATTTAGTGGGAGTCTTGTAGAGTTTGTTATTTCTGTTTATAGACTGAGATGGCTAGCACGTCTAGAAAGTTTGAAATAGATAAGTTCAATGGTAGTAACTTTGAGTTGTAGAAACTCAAGATGGAGGATCTTCTAGTTGATCGTGATTTGTGGCTTGCAGTGTCTGGAACTAAACCTACAGGCATGAAGCAAGAAGATTGGGACCTTGCAAATAGGAAGTCTAAGGGGCTGATAAGGCTCTGTTTGGCAGACTCAGTGCTTATGAATGTTCATGAGGAGAAGACTGCCTCTTCTTTGTGGAAGAGACTAGCGTCTATTTATCAGGGGAAGTCCTTGGTGAATAAGTTGTTCCTGAGGAAGAAGTTGTATTCTTTGAGAATGTAGGAAGGAGGGTTTGTGGTTGATCATTTGAATGCATTTAATATGCTAATTTCTCAATTGACATCTGTTGGTGTGAAAACTAAAGAAGATGATCACTGTATGCTTCTATTGTGTTCTTTGCCAGACTCATGGGATCATCTGATGATGGCGATTGGGAGTACAACATCCAGTTTCAAGATGGAAGATGTTGTTGCATCTTTGTTGTCAGAAAAGATGAGAAGGAAATCTTCTGAGATGGTGAAGGAATCTCTTGCTGTCAAAGGAAGACCAAAAGAGAAAGGCAAGAAGAAGGACAAGAAATAAAAATTGAAATCAGAGGGGAAATTAAAGTCCCTTGGCAAAAAGTCCAAGGTGAAATGCTGGAATTGTGGGTAGCTTGGTCATGTACGAAAGGATTGTAAAGAGGATAAAAAGAGGAAGAAGGGCTCTTTTGATAATGGTTCTTCTCATAGTGATGGTGACGCCTTCATTGTAGCCTTGGCTACTTAGGCATCAGATGATGTCTAGCTGATTGATTCTGGAGCATCTTTCCACATGACATCTCACAGAGAATGGTTCACAAAGTATGAAGAATACAATGATGGAAAGGTGTACTTAGTGAGTGATTCAACTTTGGAGATAGTTGGCCGTGGAAGAGTCATAATACAATTCCCTGATGGGAAAGTGAAGGGAATCAATAATGTTATGCACATACCAGGTTTGGCTCAAAATCTATTGTCTGTAAGTATGCTAAATGATATTGGTGTACAAGTTATGTTCTCTAGAAATGGCTGCAAGATGACTAGAGGTTCTATGGTGCTGGCTAGAGGTGCTCGAATTGGTACCCTGTACAAGCCGGATGCACAGGTTGTTCAATGTAACAGTATCTTTGTAAAGTCACTGAAAGCTGCTCATGGAGGTAAAGATGGAAATATCCCTAATTATGTAAACTTTATGGAAGTAAAACTTCCCACAGAGAAGACTATGCTTTGGCATCATAGGTTAGGCCACATAGGAGAAAAAGGTTTAAAAACCTTAAAGAATAAAAACCTGGTTGAGGGGCTTGAAGATTGTAATCTTGAATTTGAATTTTGTGAACACTGTATATATGGAAAGCAACACCGTGTTTCATTTTATTCCAGTCCTCATAAATCTTCTGGTTTGTTAGACTATATTCATTCGGATGTGTTTGGTCCAGTAAATGTTCCTTCTTTGTCTAAATCAAGATATTATGTTTTGTTCATTGATGATTATTCAAGAAGAGCATTTGTTTATTTTTTGAAAAGTAAATCAGAAGTGTTCAGTCGATATAAGGAATTTAAGAACCTTGTTGAAAATTAGATTGGTAGAAAAATAAAATGCTTAAGGACTGATAATGGTGGTGAGTTCTGTTCTGATGAATTTGAAAGATATTGTAAAGACCATGGAATCAAAAGACACAAGACTACACCTTATACTCCACAGCAAAATGGAGTTGCAGAAAGGTTCAATAGGATAGTGATGGAGAGAGCACGAAGCATGCTCAGTAGTGTTGGCTTGGAGGAGAAATTCTAGGCTGAGGCTGTATCTACTGCATGTTATTTAATTAATCGTTCTCCAAATTATGCTCTTGTTGAGAAAACACCTTTGGAAGCGTGGTCTAGTAAGAAGCCCTCACTTAGACATGTTCGTGTTTTTGGCTGTGAGGCATATGCTCATGTGCCAGATGTGAAAAGATCTAAATTGGGAACAAGGCTGTCAAATGTATTTTTATTGGCTATAGCGCTGTCATAAAAGGATACAAGCTTTGGAATCCTAATACAGAGAAGGTTGTATACAACAGAAGTGTAATCTTTCATGAGCTGAAACCTTCCACTTTGGATCTACGGTCAGAGATAAAGTCTGAGAACAATAAGGATGTAACATTAATTCCTCCTACACCTGGGAAAGAGGATTTGAAAATTCAAAATGTGCCTGAAACTAAGGAGAACTCAAGTAGTTTCGAAAGTTCTGAAGAAGAAGAACCTCAACCTCAGCTAGTGAGGAGATCAACCCAAGAAAGGAAACAACTAGATAGGTATGGGTTCTCACTGATTGATTCTACTTGTTCCTATGCTTTGATTTCTAGTACTGATGAGCCTAGGACTATAAAAGAGGCAATTAAAATGTCTGATTCAGACTCTTGGTTAGAAGCCATGGAAGATGAGATGGCATCTTTGGATAAAAATGAAACTTGGATTTTGGTGCCCTTGCCTGAAGGAAGAAAACCTATGGGCTGGAAATGGGTATTTAAGAAAAAGATTGGTCTTGATGGCAGTGTAGAAAAGTATAAGGAAAGACTAGTTGCAAAGGGTTATTCCCAGGTAGAGGGAATCGATTATGGGGAAATATTTTCTCTTGTAGCAAAGCTGACATCTATCAGATTTCTTTTGTCACTTGCAGCAACATATGACCTAGAGGTAGAACAGATGGATGTGAAGACAACATTTATTCATGGTGATCTTGAAGAAGAAATCTATATGTCCCAGCCTGAGCACTTTGTTGAGAAAGGTAAAGAAAAAATGGTATGCAAATTAAAGAAGTCTCTGTATGAGTTAAAGTAGTCACCTAGAATGTGGTACCATAAATTTGATACATTTGTATTGTCTTTTGGATTTGTGAGATCAAAATATGATCACTATGTTTATTATAAAGCTGAAGGTGATCAAGTTCTTGTTATTGCTCTTTATGTTGATGATATGTTGTTCATAGGAAATAGCAAGCTAATGATTTCTAATCTTAAGTCTCAGTTGTCTACTTAGTTCAAAATGAAGGATCTTGGTGTAGGAAGGTATATTCTAGGGATGGAGATAACCAAGGACATGAAGAATAGAAAGATTTGGCTCAGTCAGAGTAAGTATGTCATGACTGTTCTTGAGAAATTTTGCATGAATGATTGCAAACAACTAGTGGTTCCAGTCATGCAGGGAATGAAGCTATCTGTTGAGGATTGTCCAAAATCTTCTACTGAGATGGAGGACATGACTAGTGTACCCTATGCTTTGTGTTATCATGGGAACTTGGTTGAATCACAGAGGACTCTCAGCGTTCGTGGTTATGTAGATTCTGATTGGGCAGGGGACATTGACAGTAGGAGATCCACCAGTGGATACATTTTCATGATGAATGGTGGTGCAGTGAGTTGGATGAGCAAGCGGAAAGTTGTAGTCGCTTTGTCCACTACGGAGGCTCAATACATGGTAGCTACTCATGCTTTTAAAGAAGTTGTATGGTTGAAATGTTTGTGTTCTAACATTGGTTTTGATGCAGGGGAAATAACTATTTTTTGTGATAGTTAGAGTGCAATTTGTTTGGCAAAGAACCCTACTTTCCATGCCAGTATGAAACATATAGATGTACAGTACCATTTTGTACGATATATGGTGGAGGATGGAAAGGTCAGTTTGGAAAAGGTTGATACTCTGGAGAATGTTGCAGATTCATTGACGAAGCCAATGAGCACAGACAAGTTCAAGAGGTCTGCCAGTTCAATGGGCCTTAGTGCCCATGATTTTCAATAAATTATGTTGTGCTCTGGAGGTGCCTGTATGATCTTCGAAAAGTGGGAGATTGTTGGAAATATGTGCCTCAAACTATACAGGCTGAAACCTCCATTAGAGCAAAGTCGGTATGACATCTATCATGTCTGGCCGACTAGTAGCTTTGATACATTCTGTTTTGAACAAGTCGTTGTGACCTTGTTACTGTATACCTATTTTGTTATATATTTAGGATAAGATCATGACGAAAAATTTCATTTTATTTGTTTTCTATTTTAGTCTCCTTAAATATTTAATAACAACACTTAAAGATGTTATCAAATGGTATATGTACATGAGTATGCATATAGCCTTGTTGACCAGGCACTACACATTTAGGTTTTTGATAATTATTTTAAGTAGTGTTTTGTTGATAAGGTTATGAATATTTGTGCATATTGATCACTTGATAACATCTCTAGGTGCTATTACTACTCTTTAATAATTTGACAATTCCGACTTTTTAATATATTTTTTACAATTCTATAAAAAGGAAGTGGATATGGAGGTATTATTAATTTTTCAAAATCAATGATCATTTCTAAAGATACCTAAGAGTTATGCAAAAATTATTAACCATAAAAATGATGATTTAATAATTTTTTTTTAAGGCATGTAGCTCAAGATAAGATAAATATAGAAGAGACTTGAAGCATTCAAATTACACTTGAGGTATTGCAAGGAAGAAATTGTATAAAAATCCCATAATTGCAACAATTTTTAAAATATTTTAATGTATAGCAATATTCTACTAGACTTTGGTACTTGAACTTTCTTTTGTTTATTATTTTCATGTTTATGATTGCTTGTTAGGTTTTTTCATACAACTATATAGGTGTAGCCATGGCTACAATGACTCTCATGTAGGTCCTTAGGAAGAAATCCTATGGCCAAGGGTGTTAAGTGATATCAATTTGGTCAATTAAATTATTGAGGTTTTCTTATAACAATGGATTTTTTAAGGCACAATCTTAACATAAGGTACAATTAAATATTGATCTTTTAAAGCATATTAATTTACATGTTTCAAAAAATAAGTTTGTAGGTAGGCTTAATAATATTTCTACAAATTCTTCTATGATGATTATTGAATGTTAACTTGATGAGATCCTTTTGAATGGTTATTATGGTCCTTTATATGCTATATTTTATGTTTCCTACAAACCAATTAAGGTTGTTCTTATTGATCTTACTTGTTAATTTAACATATGCTAAAAATATATTTAATCATCATTTTCAAAAGCAATAATATGAGAATTGAATTGTTTCCATTAAGATAACTAATAGAATTATTACTGAGGCTGTGTATTGCATTAATTTACTTTTGGTAGTTTGTTAGAAAGAAGATCAACTAGATAAATGTTATACTACTCTTTTATTGGATTAGTTCCATGTATTACTTGGTTATCTGTAGATTAAGCAATGTCGAAGTTATTTATATGTTACATTACAATATTACATAGGTACAAATGGGTGAATTTGTTACTATTGGTAGAGATCCACATGCATCATTATCAAAATTGGGAAAATTTATTTTGGATACATTTATCATTATTCTTATGGAAACATGTATCAACCATGCATCCTAATGTTATTAGTTATTAATTATTTTTGACACCCCAACTTTGTGGAGTCATAACTCCTAGCCTACTTATAAAAAATTGAAGTTGTTAGATTCATTCCAAAAAGAAATAAAAAATATATAAATAGAACTACAAACAAGATTAGTTAAACACAACACAACATTCAAGGGATATAAATTCTCTAAAGGCATCCAAAAATGTAAATTACTAAGGTGTAGAATTTTTTATTTTTTTTAATTTCTTCTTCAACCATGCAAATGTCATCCAAATGCTCATAAAACTCTATTGGATCATAAGGAATCTATAAAACGGGTTTGAATGTGTCAAATTCAATCACCCAAATTGAGGATTCAACTATTAATAGTTATATTAATTATGAAAGTGTCTTTTACTTGTAGAAAAGGGTACGAGGACCAGCATGGTTGTTTGAATTTGGATCAATTATGGTATAATGTGTGGACATTATTTGTATGTATGGATTTAGTAAACCACTTATGTTTTCTTGTTTTATTTTACTATTTATTGGTACTTGATGATTGAATTTTGCATTAGTTGTATGATTGAGTTGCAAGTACTAGTATGCTACCAAAATTACTTTATTTAATGTTGGTGATACTTCTATAAATTCATAGCCTAATATTTGTATTGTAGTCACATATTTGTTGAATAATAAAATTAAATTTTCTTTGTCTAGAGTGTGGATTTTTATTCTAAAATATCTTTCCCTATGTAAATAATATTGTCATGGTGTAACTTTCTTTGTGCATTATTTTGATTATATGGAAAAAATAGGGTTTAAGGGACCTAAAACCCTTTCAATAACACTATGCCAAAATTCCACTATGAATGAGAATACTCAATAAAGAATAAGTAATAGCCAACATCAAAAAAACAACAACCAAATAGCAGGAAAGTAGAAACAGAGCAAACAACACATAGACACTGAAATCACTTCAAATTCTTGAAGGTATTGGCTACCTCAATATCCTGATTATAGTGTAGGTTAACCATATCCATCAACTCTTGTTTTTCTTCTTCAAACTTCTTCCTTAGCCCATCCCTCATTCTAGTGCTTAGGCCTTTAGCCTCCTCTTTGGCATTCTTCTTATCCTTCCCCTTAGAAGTCTGATCCTTCTCAAGCATATCTACAAAGTACATTTAATCCTCACAAAGCTGGCTAAATTTTTCAAAGAGAACCTTGAGAGATTATGCACTATTCTTGATAAAACTAACTAATCAGTAGGAGATTTTTGATATCCTCATTTGTTTCCTTAATCTTTTCTTCTATTACACCAAGGAGGCTTTCACACTAGGCTTTAAAATTAGAAAACAAGCATTCTAAATCCACCAACCGCTCAATGAGTAGTTCCAAGGAAGACTCCTTTGGTAGGTTAGACATGTTCTCCTTCAAGCCCTTTATTTTAATGTTGACCTTGTTCAATTCTTGCAACACCCATTAAGTAAGTTTAAAGGTATAAGTAGCACCAGACCTAGCCATGTCCAACAACTCATACATGGTAGTGTTATCATCATCAAGATAAGAAAAATATTTAGATAGAGGATTAATATTTAAAGGCTTCAACTTGCCAAGGTTTGGGTTCTCACCCACATCCTCCTACACATCCCTTTCACCCAAAGCATCCTCACTGTCCAAATCTCCATCAATGTCCACATTTGGAGGAGTATGCCAATCAAGGGAATTCTCATCATCAACGATATTATCAATAGCAACCTTTACCTATTCTAGAACCACATTCTCACCCTTCCCACCACATTTAGAGCCCAACTTATGTATTTTAGAAAGTCTTTTGGAGGCCCTCTAAGGAAGTCCCTCATCCACATTGACCCCTAACTGAACAAACTACTCCTCCCCATCCTTCCCAGAATCAATAGAAACCTAGCCATGAAGTTCATCTTTCTTCTAGGTTGGGTGTCGATGAGATCCACTCAAACTCTACTCAGTATCGTCTCCACCACATAGGAACCCATGATAATCCAACCTCTGCATAACAAGTTTCTTGCGGGTCCCTTCTTCTTCGAATTCCCCTTTTTTCCTTTTCCTAGAAGGGGAAGCCATAGGAGAAGAGGAAACCCCCCCATTATTATCCTCCTCCACCTTCCACTCTTCATCACCATCAACACTCGTCTCTAAACTAGAAGAAAGTGAATAATCACTAATGGTCTTCTCTTTTCCATTAACTAACTTATCTAGGGTATGAGCTCTCACATGCTCCATGATAAGAAAAATGAGCACTTCATGAAGAATAGGGGAACTATGATTCTTGAGGTGGGCATAAATTGAAACCTCCAGAGAAGAAAGAAGAAAAAATGAAAAGGAAACATGATAATCATGTCTATAGGAGCTTTTTGATATCCTCATTTTTTTCCTTGCTCTTTGCTTCTATTACACCAAGGTGGATTTCACGCTAGGCTTTGATATTAGAAAACAAGAATTCTAAATCCACCAACCTCTCAATGATTAGTTCTGAGGAAAACCTCTTTTGTTGGTTAGACATGTTCTCCTTCAAGCCCTTGATTTTAATGTTGACCTTGTTGAATTCCTATAACACCCATTTAGCAAGTTTAAAGGTACAAGTAGTACCAGACCTAGCCATGTCCAACAACTCATACATGGTAGTGTTATCATCATCAAGATAAGAAAAATACTTAGATATAGGATTAATATTTAAAGGCTTCAGCTTGATAAGGTCTAGTTTCTCACCCACATCCTCCTACACATCCCTTTCACCCAAAGCATCCTCACTGTCCAAATCTCCATCAATGTCCACATATGGAGGAGTCTTCCAAGCAAGGGAATTCTCAACATCAATGAAATTATCAATAGCGACCTTTACCTATTCTAGAACCACATTCTCACCCTTCACACCACCTTTAGAGCCCAACTTGTGTATTTTAGAAAGTCTTTTGGAGGCCCTCTAAGGAATCCCCTCATCCACATTGTACCCCAACTAAACAAACTACTCTTCCCCATCCTTCCTAAAATCAATAGAACCTTGGCCATGAAGTTCATCTTTCTTCTTGGTTGGGTGTCAGTGAGACCCAATCAAACTCTACTCAGTATCATCCCCATCAAACAAGGACCCACAAGAATCCAACCTCTGCATAACAAGTTTCTTGTGGGTCCCTTCTTCTTCAAATTCCCCTTTTTCCTTTTCCTAGAAGGGAAATTCATAGGAGAAGAGGAAACCCCCACAGTATTATCCTCCACCTTCCACTTTTCATCACCATTAGCACTCATATTTGAGCTAGAAGAAAGCGAATCATCACTAATGGTATTCTCTTTTCCCTTAACTAACTTATCTAGGGTATGAGCTCTCACACACTCCATGATGAGAAAAATGAGCCCTTCATGAAGAATAGGGGAACTACGATTCTTGAGGTGGGCATAAATTGAAACCTCTAGAGAAGAAAGAAGAAAAAATGGAAAGGAAACATGCAAATCATGTTTGAAGTGGTTTAGTAGAGTAAAATGATGCCCTAGAATATCAATAAAATGACCATCAAGAGTAACATATTGCATTCAAACTTTTGCCACATCATCCTAGATATGCTTAAGGGATAGTCATTCATAACCCTATGAGGCAAGCTTCACTAGATTATCTTTCTCCTTTCGCTTAAAGAACCGGTCCATAACATCTTTATTACTCTTCCTCTATAGAATTTGCACCAGTCCATAACATCTTTATTACTCTTCCTCTATAGAATTTGCACACATCCATCAATAATCTAGTAATGAATGCAATAAATTCGTCATTGATGATAAAATCTATACCATTCACTTTCAAAAACCTATTATGCCAACAATGAACAAACTTTGCAGAGGCCT
Organism: Sequoia sempervirens; assembly: GCA_007258455.2. Taxonomy (NCBI): domain Eukaryota; kingdom Viridiplantae; phylum Streptophyta; class Pinopsida; order Cupressales; family Cupressaceae; genus Sequoia; species Sequoia sempervirens. The sequence continues at coordinate 777,238,705 of VDFB02270651.1, forward strand.
CAAGGTCATGACCATGAAGCCTTTCCAAGTAGGGTGTGATATTCCCATGTCTCAGGACTCACCAAATTCTATGCTTGTTCTTCCATTTATCACAGGAGATGGGCTCAATCCTAGTCATATATCCAACCATTTCAATATTTTAAAGGATTAACAGATACTAGAGCTGAACCACACTTGCAAGGATACAACTAAGCATGAGAATGGGAAAAAAATGACTCATAAAACATGTGATAATTAAGGGGCAATAATTACTCAATCGCCCTAAATCACAAGCCCAAAACTAGTTGTCATCTTGCAATAAAAGCTTAGCCCTCTCAAGAAGGGAAGAGTACTTTCGTGCACCTTGAAATTATTAAGACTAATAGCCTTGTTAGCAAAAAAAATAGAAAGGTAATTACCTTCCCTATAAGTATTAGTGACACGAGTCTCATCAAAAGATCTCAACATCATGATGGAATCAAAAATAACTTGCTCGATCATCCAGCTTAGATTTTGATTTCCAAGGAACAAATTGACAATATTAAGGGAGTCTCCCCCAACCCATAATTTAGAAACACCCTTGTCCATCATAGTTTTGATGTTGATGTAAGTAGCTTCGGCCTCAACATGGTGATTATTCTGGTTTGCCAATAGGAATTCCACTGCACCTAAGAACCTACCATCTTCATTCCTAAACACCCCCCACAACCTATAGGCTCAGGATTTCCCTTGGCTGCCTCATCAAAATTAACTTTGACCCACCCCATGGGTGGGCACTTCCACTTGGTATTTTCGCTAGCATTATTACTATATTTAACTACACCAAAAAGAAGAGTGATGAGCTTCCAATTAGTAGCAACCAAAGATCATAGCTAACCAGAGAGGAGGATGGAGCACCCTAAGGAGAGTCTAGAAACTAAAGAGAAAATTTCTTAGCAATGGCCATCCAAATTTTGAGAAAGACAATTGATATCGTCTTTAAGTTTAGTGTCTTGAAAACCTATATTATTTATTTCTTTCCATAAGCCCCAAGTAATATGAGGGGCCATAAGGGACTAGAGAATCTGAAGAGAAGGATTCTAGATGAAGGACAATGCCAATGATCAACAAAACCACTTAAAGAATAAAAAATACCTATTCAAGGTTCCAAATACAAAGGAACTTGCTCCAAATAAGGGAGGAAAAATTACACTCAAGAAGGATATGAGAACAAATTTCCTCATCATACTCATAAAGCACACATCTATTAGGAATAGCAAATCCCCTTTTATAAAGGCTTCCAAAGTTAGAACCTTTCTTTGCATCAAAATCTAGTAAAATATATTCACCTTAGGGATAAGCAGCTTGTTCCCAAGCATCCCCCAGAAAGGGAAGGGATCAATATTTACCAAAGAATTAATAAAACCTGAAGAAATAAAAAAGAAACCATTGGCCCAAGGGGACCAAATCACATGATCAGATTTTAGGAATTGAGGAACACGAATATGAGCTAGGAAATTTTGAAGAGGGTCCCAACTCTATAGATCCTTCTAGGATCCATTATGAATATAATCGACCACCATGTTACCAAAAATGTGCTCGCAAAATTCAACTAGAGGAGGGGCCCAAGGTAGATTCAACAATGAACCACTATCACACCTAATCTGGTGGATATTTTTAGTGAAAATTGAAGTGTCTCCATTCTCTCTAGAGTCAGCACCATCAGAAAGAGCTTGATGTCCTGATTCCAACGCAACTTGAACAGAGCGAAAAGGAATCTGTTTGTGCAAGTTATGGCCATTCAAACCTTGGGTCAAATTGGGATCAAGGGGCGTCCAGGAAGAGAAAAAAATGATGTCATCAAAAGTTGTCAAAGTTAGCATCATCGCGAAGAGCTCGTCGCAAGCTTTCCAACGCAACTCATTTCGCCAAAATCTGACATCGTATGCAGGAGATATCGTCAGTCAAAGATTATGGTTTGAAGGTTGACTTGACCATACGGAATGCTGACGTCAGCATTCTGTACCGTACAGAAATTGAAATGGTCCGGTCAAAATTCAACACGTGGGATCCTTGTCAGCATTGTACGGAACCAATCATCTATCGACACGTGTCATCCGTACGCCTAGTCGGCAGGTCTAGTCAGCAGTCCGTAGCTCAGTTGGCAGTCTAGTCAGCGTCCACATCGGCAGTCCACTCATCATCCACATCAGATCTTAGTCAGCATCATCAGCCAATTAGAACCCACCACGTGGCACCCTCTGGTGCGACGCGTGGCCCTCCGTTTCTCCTCCATCGTCGGCGTTGGTTGAAAAAATTGTTTGGTTTGTTAAAAGAGTGTGGGGGAGTTTCAAACCTCCCACCTACCTGTGCTAAACATAGCGGCCTGGCCGTTCCACCAAATCCGCAGATCTACCAAATAAGGGTGAGTGGATTGTTTTGTTGATTTAAAATTGGCAAACGGCTATTAAAAAGCCAGCGGCCGGGTTGGAACCCGCGACCACCGGCTTACCAAAACGATAAGCCACCAATGTGCCAGCGAATATGTTTGACATATTAGCAGCATGGGTTTCTTTTGTTGTTTAGTTAGGCCAAATCCCCAACTAATAGCCTTAAAATGGCTAAGTTTTATATTTTAAATAAAACAAACAAACAAACCCCCTAAACAATGAAAGCCCAAGAAAGGCTTAAAACAAGATTTTATTAAATTTGAAGGGGTTAAAATCAATTATGTAAGATTTTATGTAAAAGTAAGGAGGGATTTTCTAATTTTTATATGTAATTAGGGGATTTTGGGGGATTATGAAAATCTTATGGTTTTTCCTCCATATGGAAAACAAAATTGTATTTAAAGGGTGGTATAGGGAGGAGTTTGGCTAAGAGTTCTTGGGCAGATTTTTCAAGGTGAAGGAATGCAAGTGATGAAGCTGAGGTGACAAGTGAATAGAGGAGTTTTCTTAGAGATTCTTGAAGACGATTCCGCACATTGGAGGCATGATATGCTAATGTGCTTAAGAGGAATAGTCTTGGTGTTTTTGTAATTGATTTTTGGAGTTAATCGGATCGGTCGCTCTCTATTGGAGTGGACCCGGAGATGTAGTCACGTTTGTGACGAACTCTGTAATCAAACTCTGTTTGCATCTCACTTTCTTTCGCTCCCTTTCTTGCATTATGTTGTTATCACCTTGACATTTTAATTATTGTGATTATTTCTGTAAGTTAATTTTGATTTTATTAGCTTGGAACAATCATTGTAAAAGTTAAGCATTTCAATACTGTAAATAGTCTAGATCCTATACAGATCAAGTTGGTATTAGAGATCAGTTGACTATTATTGCAGTTGTTTTTTTTAATGCTAACGAGATCTAGGATTCAGAAGAGTGAAGGCAAGCTTGAAGAATTTGATCCTGAGATCAGGAAGCGAAAAAGTTTTCTGAAGATGTCCTTGTCTAGAATGGAGGTTCCTAAAGAAATCAGTGAGCAGGAGTTTCAAAGAGCATTCCTCGAGATGAAGGCTAAGGTGGACATTCTTTTTCAAGAGAGACAAGAGCGGAAGGATCGTGAAGGAGGTTTGTCGAAGGAAGATGTTCATGAAGACAAGAAAGGGAAGCAACATGGAGATGGTGGCAAGCAACCAGATCCACCCTCCTCTTCTTCTCCTCCCTCTTCTCCTTCTTCTCCATCTTCTCCTCATTCTACTTCTTTTAATCTTTTCAAGAGTGGGTATAAGCCTAAAATCAAATTAGATGTAAAATTTGACTTGCCTAAGTATCGTGGTGAACTTAATGCTGAAAAATTGGATGATTGGATTCAGCAAGTTGAAGTCTACTGTAGAGTCCAGAACCTATTAGATGATGTTGATAGGATCCAACTAGCTACTCTTCGGTTAGGAGGTACAACTTTAACCTGGTGGGAGAGTAAGACTAAGGCAGAAATTTCACAATATGGTAGAGTCAGTTTAACTTGGGCAGAGTTTGTTGATTCTCTTAAAAAGTAGTTCTATCCCCTAGGACATATGCAACAGTTAATGATGGAATGGCAAATGTTTAGGCAAGGGAAAGGTCAAACTGTCCAAGAGTACACCCATGAATTTAGGAAGAAGGCTATTGCTTTGAATGTTCCTTTGTACACCCAGGACACGTTGTTGAAGTACATAGGAGGTCTTCATTCCTACCTTAGGAATTCCATTTTGGTTTTGAACCCTTGTAATTTGGATGAAGTGTCTATTCAAGCTACACACTTAGAGTCAAGGGGTAAAGGATCTTTTATTGATAAGTTTGATAATGATAACTCTGTTAAGAAATCTTCTAAAGTTGTAGAGACAGGGAAAGGAAAGAAGACAACTACAGTCAAGAAGGATGACAAGATTTCTTGCTCTCATTATGACAGGAAGGGTCATGATGAAGAACATCGTTGGCAGTTGCATCCAGAATTGAAGCCTAAGTGGGCTTAAAGATAGAATCAGAAACAGAAAGGTAAGGAGAAAGCCACGAATGTTGTTTTGGATCTTGGTTCAAATTCAGATGATGAGACTAAGATAACAGCTATGGGTTTGAAAGGTAAAGCTTCTATTTCTGGTGTTTCTGTTCATAGTTGTGCTTCTTCATCTAAAGTTAATGATTTCTCTGAAGATGTGAAAATGAATGAGCTGTTTCATTTAAGGGTTGTTGCTAAGAACACTAAAATTGATGCACTCATAGATAGTGGTTCTCAAGTGAATTTAATTTAAGAAAGTGTTGTAAGGAACTTGGGATTGAAAACTACACAACATAAGAAACCTTATCCACTAGGTTGGATTTGTGAAAATGATAAGTTGCAAGTAACAAGACAATGCACCTTAATATTCACAATTACTAGTAAATTTGTGGATGAAGTACAGTTTGATGTGGTTCCACTGGATATCTGTGGGATAGTGCTTGGTAGCCCTTATCTTTATGACAGAAAAACAATTTTCTACAGGGAATAGAATCATTATCACTTGTTTAAAGATGGCATTCAGTATACTGTACATTCTCACAGGATTAAGACTGATCGTTCTTTTGCAAACATAGGGTAGTTAAAGAGGGTAATTAATGCAAGTAAAGAGTTAACTCTTATGTCCGTCAATACAGGTGGTTCTAAACTTGAACTTGGAGTAGCTAACCAGGGTCAGATGTTGCAGGATGCACTCGCAGTACAACATGAGGGAATGATGATTGAAAGCATTGATGGTTCCTTGGGTGAAAATGTTCCTGTTGTGAAGGATCGATATGTTGTTGATTTATTCTCTTTCATCTCTGCATTATTGTTCAGCTTGATGCTAGTCAATTTTTGTTGGTTAGTGGCTATGACAATTGATGTAGATGCTTATGGAAGCGATAGAATAATGTTTATGTTCAACAATGTTGTTGCAGTCTTCATTGTGCTTTTGAGCTAGGTATTCGGATGTACAGAGGATACAGGACAAGTGGGGAGGCCAAGTCCTCGCTTAATGTCAAAGTAAATGTCACTTTTGGAGGACCAAAAGGTCTTCAGTGGGGAGGCCTGATCTGGTGGATATTTTTAGTGAAAATTGAAGTGTCTCCATTCTCTCCAGAATCTACACCATTAGAAAGAGCTTGATGTCCTGATTCCAACACAACTTGAACGGGGCGAAAAGGAGTCCGTTTGTGCAAGTTATGGCCAGTCAAACCTTGGGTCAAACTGGGATCAAGGGGTGTCCAAGAAGCAAAAAAATGATGTCATCAAAAGTTGTCAAAGTTGTCATCATCGCGAAGAGCTCATCGCAAGCTTTCCAACGCAACTCATTTTGTCAAAATCTGACATCGTATGCAGGAGATATTGTCGGTCAAAGATTGTGGTTTGAAGGTTGACTTGACCGTACAGATGTTGACGTCAGCATTCCGTACTGTACGGACATTGAAATGGACCAGTCAGAATTTGACACATGGGATCCTTGTTAGCATTGTATGGAACTAATCATCTATCGACACGTGTCATCTGTACGCCCAGTCAGCAGGTCTAGTCAGCAGTCCGTAGCTCAATTGGTAGTCCAGTCAGCGTCCACGTCGACAGTCCACTCATCATCCACGTCAGCTCTGAATCAGCATCATCAGCCAATTAGAGCCCGCCACGTGGCACCCTCTGGTGCGACACGTGGCCCTCCATTTCTCCTCCATCGTCGGTGTTGGTTGAAAAAATTGTTTGGTTTGTTAAAAGATTGTGGGGGAGTTTCGAACCTCCCACCTGCCTGTGCTAAACATAGTGGCCTAGCCGTTCCACCAAATCCGCGGATCTACCAAATAAGGGTGAGTAGATTGTTTTGTTGATTTAAAATTGGCAAACGGCTATTAAAAAGCCAGCGGTCAGGTTGGAACCCGCAATCGCCGGCTTACCAAAACGATAAGCCACCAACGTGCCAGCGAATATGTTCAACATTTTAATGGCATGGGTTTCTTTTGTTGTTTAGTTAGGCTGGATCCCCAACTACTAGCCTTAAAATGGCTAAGTTTTATATTTTAAATAAAACAAACAAACAAACCCCCTAAACAATGAAAGCCCGAGAAAGGCTTAAAACAATATTTTTTTAAATTCGAAGGGGTTAAAATCAATTATGTAAGATTTTATGTAAAAGTAAGGAGGGATTTTCTGATTTTTATATGTAATTAGGGGATTTTGGGGGATTATGAAAATCTTATGGTTTTTCCTCCATATGGAAAACAAAATTGTATTTAAAGGGTGGTATAGGGAGGAGTTTGTCTAAGAGTTCTTGGGCAGATTTTTCAAGGTGAAGGAATGCAAGTGATGAAGCTGAGGTGACAAGTGAATAGAGGAGTTTTCTTAGAGATTCTTGAAGATGATTCCGCACATTGGAGGCATGATATGCTAATGTGCTTAAGAGGAATAGTCTTGGTGCTTTTGTAATTAATTTTTGGAGTTAATCAGATCGGTCGCTCTCTATTGGAGTGGACCCGAAGACGTAGTCACATTTGTGACGAACTCCGTAATCAAACTCTGTTTGCATCTCACTTTCTTTCGCTCCCTTTCTTGCATTATGTTGTTATCACCTTGACATTTTAATTATAGTGATTATTTCTGTAAGTTAATTTTGATTTTATTAGCTTGGAACAATCATTGTAAAAGTTAAGCATTTCAATACTACAAATAGTCTAGATCCTATACAGATCAACACCACACATCCTCCCAAAACAAAATCTTGGCACCATCACCCAATAACCACTTAACGTCGTTCAAAATGAGATCCCTGCATGGCACAATATTCTTCCAAAAATAGGAGCCCATAGGAATGGAATTAAATTAAAGAAAGTCCCAAAATCTCCCCACCCTAGAAAGATATTTGTTCTTGGCCAAAGAATACCAACCAGTCTCACCATTGAGAAGCCTCTAGATGTTCTTCGAGAGAATGGCCTTGTTAAAATATTTGATGTTTCTCAAACCAAGCCCACCTTACTCCTTCGACTAACAAACATGGTCCCAAGAAATAAGAGGAATTCTAGATTTATCTTCCACCCACGACCACAAAAAAACATCTCATAATTTTTGTTCCATCTTCTCTTCAAATTTCTCCAAAATCCTGAATAAACTCAAGGCATAGAGAGGATGAATAAAATCAAGGCATAGAGAGGAAGATTTTGCAAAGTCAAAGAGATGAGTTGCACCTTACCATCTTGGTTGACAAGAGCACCCTTCCACCCACGTAGCTTTTTATTGAACTTATACAAGAGACCAAGCCAAAAAATATGGAATCTTGGACACACATAGGGTAAGGCCCAAGTAGATAAAAGGAAAAACTCCGTGACTACAAGGAAAAATCCTTTCTAGTTTAATTTGAAGGTACTCCAAAGTATTGAAGAAGAACAACTAGATATTAGGGAAGTTAACACACTGACCGAAAGATTTCTCATAGCCACTAATCACCAACTTAATATCCTTCATTTCACAAATTGTTGATGTGTGATATGAGCACACTAAGACAAGGGAACCAAGCCCCTAAAATAACCTATTGAAATTACCTTCTGAATCTTCTATCCTAACACCTCAACCACTAGGATGAAGAGAAGTAGAGAAATGGGATACCCCTGCCTGATGCCATGTGAACTATAAAAGAAGGGAGAGGAGGATCCATTAACAAGAACAACAAAGGAGGGATTCAAAATGAGTTGCTCCACCATCTGCAAGAATTTCTAATAGAAGCCAAAACAATCGAAAATCAGTAGTACGAACTTCCAATTTACCTAATCATAAGCCTTGATAAGATTCAATTTAAGAAAGAACCCCAACTTCTTGTTAGAAGAAAGAGAATGGGCCACTTCATGAACAATAATAATGAAATCTAGAATTTGGAATCCCCACACAAAACCACTTTGATGCTTGGATATGAGACCAAGGAGAACCTGTTGAAGCCTAATAGCTAAACTTTAGAAAAAATATTGTAAATGGAATTGCATAAATTAATCAGATGAAAGTCTTGAAACCCATTAGAATCAACAGACTTCATAATTAGAACAATGGATGTAGCATTTAGCTCCTTGAGTAATTTTCTACAGCCAAAAACCTCCTTAGTAGCATTAATAACATCTGTAGCCACAATTTCCCAACAACACTAGATAAAAAAGAAGGGGGAAGCCATCATGACCTAGATCCTTATTACCTTCAAAGGAAAACATCGCCTTCTTGATTTCATCCAAAGAAGGCATCACAACAAGATCCTTATTGAGTTCTTTAGATAATAGGTTAGGGATGACCACCAATGAATAATCCACACTTTCAAGTCCCAAACAACATCATCCCTAAGCATATTTAAAAAAAAGATAAAATAAACATTTTGAATGGCACATCATTAGTCAACAACATACCATCAGATGAGATGGAGGAAATCTTATTAGAAGATTTATGTCTAAGAGCAATTAGGTGAAAGAACTTAGAATTTTGATCACCAGATTTAAGCCAAATAGCACAAGAGCGCTACCTTTGAAAGTCCTCTTATTTGGAAATAGAATCATGCAAGTGCGTCAAGACAAAAGAGAATCTTCCAACAACTAAATATCCTCTAACAAACCCTTAGATTGAATTTCCAGTTGAACCATGTCCAAATGTTGAACCAAATACTTTTTATTATCAAAAATATTTCCCAAAATTATCCTTATTCCATCTCCTCAAGTTTAATTTCACAAAAGAAAGCTTTTTAGAAATTTTGTATGTAGTACTTCCTTCTATGTTCACTTTCCACCAACCACTAACACAGTCCATAAAATTGGAATCCCTCAGCTACATAGCTTCAAAACGAAAAGGAAAATGTTTTCTTCTACGAATTTTATCCACCACAAACAAAATGGGAAAGTGATCAAACCTACATCTCGTAATTCAATAAAGAGAGCATGAAAAATCCACAAACCAAGAGGCTGAAACAAGAGCTTGATCCACTATAACTTTAATATTGTCTACACTAACTCTTTTGTTAGACCGGGTTAACTTGGACCCTATAGGTCCACATCTATGAGAGAATTATCATCACTAAACATGCTTAAATCATGCCAACTATCAAGGGGATTTGATATCCTCCTAGATTCTCATCATCAAATAGGGGAGTACTAAAATCACCAATAACCAACCAAGGGAAATCAAAAAGGGAAGATCAGAAAGAACCAAGCCTATTCCATAAACCATTCCTAGCCCGCTTCACATAAGGGGTGTAGATAGAAAAAATAACCCAGAAGGATTTTCCATGAAGATGGATAAACCAAGCATCCACGTGATTAAAATCCTCCACAATCGAGATACCCTTCACTACTCTAGCATTCCATAACATAGATATACCACTAGAAGCACCCTTAGAGTTAACCCCATGGAAGCCATAATCATTAAGGAAACAATTTTTCAAAAATTCCAACTTCTCAAATTGTATTTTTGTTTCTTGGCTCAGCAAAATATCTGACTTATGATCTTAGATTAAATTTTTTAGGAGGTCATGCTTGTGCATATTAATTAAATCCCTAATGTTCCAAGAAATGATCTTCATTTGCAGGAAGAAGGTCTGCTCTTTAAGCATGAGTCAAATAGGGGTTTTTGGACCCCATCTACAATATCCTTTCTCTGCTCTTCTAAGAAGAAGGTCTACCTTGGCCCCTACACTTAGAGAAACAATCCACTTTCTACTTTCTTATGGTAACCCCCTTATGACCTTGAGAGGGGAGAGAAAGTTTACTTCTTTCTTCCCTTGATGGCAAAAAAAACATCCTCCTCCTTGTTAAGGGACTCCGAGATACCCAAATTACCCTCACCACCTAGCAAACCCAAAGCACTGTCAAGAGGGGGGGAAGAGATAGCATTCAAATCCCTAGCCATCAGCTTAGGAGAACACGAGTCTGACACATGATCCATCTCCTCCCCACTAGAGGGAAAAGCAACACTAACATTAGGCCCTGAGTCCTCAACCAAAAGGGACTGAGGAGAAACCACAACATAATTATTAATAGCAAGCACCTGGATAAAACCCTTCTAAGGAGCACCTTAATCCTAAGGAGTAGAAGAGTCCTTCACCTCCTTTACCCTCTAGACTTTGGTTTGAACAAAAACCTTCGAAGGGCAGCCCTTAGCCAAATGCCCCATCTTTTTACACTTGAAACAAACAAAAGGGAAGGATTCAAAAACTATTTTCTACTTCCAAATTCCCACTTTAGAGCTCAAAAGAATGGATTTTGACAGATGAGCATCATGATCAATAATAACACAAAGTCTAGTTGCTACTAGGTTCCTTCTAGATAAAGTTGCATCATCAATGGATACTAGACACACAAAAGAGTTAGCAACCACTTTGAAGACCTCCTCATCCCAATACTCTAGTGGAAAATTCAAAAGTTCCACCCAGATAGGAGCAAAGTGAAAAATGAATTTAGAAGGATCCATACCTAGTTCCCAGGGATGCAGAGCCAATGTCAAATGACCAAAACGTCATGGCCTCTTGGAGAAAACCATCCTTAAATCCTCATCACAAGAAATATAACAAACCACTTCAAAGGGGTGACCTCCAATAATCAAATAATGATATATGAATCCAATATGTATGATATGATTATATGGGAGAAATTTCTCTTCCTTATTTATGGGATAAAGAGAAGTATCGACAAAGAGAGAGGGAGAGGTAAGGTGGGAGGGATAGAGGGAGAGGTAGGTAGAGAGAGTGAGGGTGATGGGATATACAAGGAATTATAGAGGGAAGGGGATAGAGAGGAAGGTGGTAGGGGTAGAGTGAGATGTAGGGAGAGAGTGTGAGGGGAGACAGGGAGAAGTACAAAGGGAAGGAGAGAGAGCTTGAGAGAGGTATATAAAGAGGGACAGGGAGAGAGAGAGACAATGAGGGAGAGAGGGGAGGAGAGAGAGAGGGAAGGAGAGGTAGGAAATGAGAGAGGTAGGGTGGGAGGGATAGAGGGAGAATTAGGTAGAGAAAGAGAGGATGAGTGGGAAGGTGCGAGAGAGGTATATAGGAGAAAGAGAGGGTGAAGAGAGATATAGAGATAAATATAAAGGGAGAGAGGGGGAATGAGAAAGGGGTGGAGTGAGAGGCAAGTAGAGAGAAATAGAGAGGGGAGATAAAGAGAATTAGAGAGGGAACCTGGAGGAACAGAGAGGTAGAGATAGAGAGGTAGGTAGAAAAATATGAAGATGTAGATGGGAGATAAAGGGAAGTAGAGACATAGAAAGAGAGAGGTAATTTGTTCACCCTCCATCTCTCTACCTATCTCTCCCTTTATCCCTCCAACCTTACCTCTCTCTCTTTGTTTCTACTCCTCTTTATCTCCCATTTATGTCTTCCTCTATGTCTACGTACCTCTCCCTATATCTGTCCCACCCTACCTCTCTATCTCTAAATCTCCCTTCCTCCCTCCCTCTCTACTTATCTCTATCACCCCTCATTGATTCTCTCTACCTATCTCTCAATCTATTCCTCCCACCCTACCTCTCTATCTCTACCTCTCCCTTCCTCCCCCCTCTCTACTTATCTCTATCACCCCTCATCACTTCTCTCTACCTACCTCTCACTCTATCCCTCCCTCATTCCCCCCTCCCCCTTTATATATCTCTCTATATCTCTCTTCACCCTATCTCTCCTCTCTACCTCTCGCACCTTCCCTCTCTAATTCTTTCTATATCCACTCACCCTCTCTCTCTCTCTACCTACTTATCCCTCTATCTTTCCCACCCTAATCTCTCATTACCTACCTCTTCCTTCCTTTCTCCATCCCTCATTCCATCTCTCTCCTTGTCTCTCTCCCTCTCCCTCTCTCAATAACTCTCCCCCTTCCCTCTCCCTATCTACCTACTCTCACTCCATCCTCCCACCAAGTACCTCTCTCTCCCCTTCCATCTATACTTCTCTATATATCCCCTCACCCTCCCTCTCTCTACCTACTTGTCCTACTATCTCTCCCACCTTACCTCTCTATTTGTCTCTACATATCTTTATCTCCCATATCCATCTTCCTCTCCCTATATCCATCCCACCATACCTTTATATATCTATATTTCCCTTCCTCCTTTCCTCTCTACTTCTCTTTGTATCTCTCTTTACTTACCCCTCACTCCATCCATCCCTCATTCCCTCTCTTTATCCCTTTATATATCTCTATATCTCTTATCTCTCTCTCCTCTCTACCTCTCTTACTTTCCATATCTACTTCCCTCTATCTTCCTCTAAAATTCCCTCTCTAGTCTCTATAGGAGTGATAGGGAGATATGGATAGAAACAAAGAGATGGATAGAAAGAGGGAGAGACATCTAGACATAGTTATGACTAGGGAAAGATAGAGAGGAAGAGAAAGGGATGGATATAGGTAGAGAGAGAGGGAGAGGGAGAGGGAGAGGGAGAGAGGGAGAGAGAGTGTGGAGAGGGAGAATATATGTAAGGAGGGAGAGGTGGAGAGGGAGAGAGGAAAAATAAATCCAAAAGGTACACTTTTATATTGAAAAGGTAGAATATCAATGATTTAACAAATGTGAAAATGAAACCCTAGTGTGGTTGCTAAGGATGGGTATGGTAAGTAAAATTGATTTCACAATCAAGATAATATAGAAAGATGCAACAATATAAAATTGTTGAAGAATTGGGCATGCAAAGAGTTTCCAATATAAAATTGAGATATAAATATCATAGAAGTATAAATCTAAGAAACCATAACATATCTCTATCTCTACTTCTCTTTATCTCCCATATACATCTTCCTCTTTGTCTACCTACCTCTCCCTATATCCTTGCCACCCTACCTCTCTATCTCTATCTATCCCTTCCTCCCTCCCTCTATACTTCTCTCTATCTCACCTCTTTGCTTCTCTCTACCTACCTCTCACTATATCCCCCCTCATTCCCCATCTCTCACTTTAAATATCTCTCTATATCTCTCTTCACCCTCTATCTCCTCTCTACCTCTCTCTCACCTTCCCTATCTAATTCTATCTATCTCCACTCACCCTCTCTCTCCTCTCTACCTCTCTCTCACCTTCGCTATCTAATTCTATCTATCTCCACTCACCCTCTCTCTCTACCTACTTATCCCTCTATCCCTCCCACGCTATTCTCTCATTACCTACCTCTCCCTCCCTCTCTCCCTCCCTCTCTCCCTCCTCCCCCCTCTCTCTCCTTGTCTCTCTCTGTCTCCCTATCCCTCTTCCTCTCTAATAACTCACTCTCTACCCTTCCTTCCCTACTCTCTATCTACCCTCATCCTCTCCTTCTCTACCTAATTCTCACTATATCCCTCCCATATTACCTCTCTCTCCCCTTCCCTTTGTACTTCTCTATATATCCTCTCACCCTTCCTCTCTCTACCTACCTCACCCTCTGTCCCTCCTTCCTTACCTCTCTTTGTCTCTACTTCTCTTTATCTCCCATATCCATCTTCCTCTCTATCTACCTACCGAGCTCCCTATATCCATATTACCATACCTCTATCTCTACATCTTCCTTCCTCTCTCCCTCTCTACTTCTCTTCATCTCTCTCTTAACCTACCCCTCACATCATCCTTCCCTCATCCCCCCTCTCTATCCCTTTAGATATCTATATATCTCTTAGATCTCCTTCTCCTCTCTAGCTCTCTTACCTTCCCTCTCTACTGTTTGTAGGCATGATAGGGAGAGAGGGAGAGAGGGAGAGAGAAGGAGAGAAGGATAGAAGGAGAGAGGGTTATTTTTTTTCTTTTTTGTGTTCTTGTTTTCTCTTTTTTATTTTTTTAGTGCATTTTTTTCCTCTCATTGAAAATGGAAACTAAGTTGAACATTGTATGCAACTTATGTTGAAGATTGAATCTATTGGGAGTTTTTTTTTTGTATTTTCAAACACTTGATCAATCAATTGCCTTGAAAAATTTGGTTTATCTTCATCCAAATTCTAAACTTAAGAATGTGAGCATTAATTAGGATTTAGTGTATTATAAAGTTTTTGGGGAGTCTTTGAAAATATAGCATGTTATGAAAATCTTAAAAAATCCATCAATTAGTTTAATTTGGGTGGGGTAGCTCTATTCCAAGTCAAAAATCTAAAGGGCTACATTTATTTCATGATGTGGACCATGGTTCCCAACCCACTACTTAGGCTTCACTACTTGAGGATTGAGGAAAATGGTAAAATATACTTCAAAAGAATCCATATCTAAGAGAAAAGAAAGAAAATATGAAAACAAACTCAATTAGCAAGGGTGATTCAATTACCTTTACCATGGTTATGGATGCCTGGTTGGCAGTAGAGTAATGATTGGAGAGAACCAAAGGTATATCTATCAAGGTGATTAGCATCTAGCTGGTAACAGAGTATGCCTAGGATATCATTACACATTAGAAATGTAACTTAAACTATGTACCTTGGGTAAATATTACTCCATTTTGATCATAATGATGCTTATGTAGGGGAATAAACTATTTGTACACACAAAAAAATTTCAGTTTCATGTTAGACCTATATGATATCCATGTCTTGGTTATGTTTGCATTGCTTAGGTTGCCTTGAATGAGTGTAAACCAGATATTTTGGGTAATTGGAGGGTTGTGTGTTTCAAAATGCTTAGAGCATTTTCCCAGCTAAGTCACCATTTGTTATGCCCTGCATACAAACCCCAAATTTTCACTTGCCAAAGTTGGGGACCCCCTTTGTTTCCCTCTATTTCACTATTCTATTCTGTCATGTTTCACTTTGTTGCTCATATTTTTTCTCAAAGTTTTCTATAACATTGGGACCTCATGCTTTGTTCCCCTTTTCTTCTTGGTAGGTTTTTAGTTTCGAATTGGACCTCGAACCTTTTTATAAAAGGTTTGACTCTTATTTTGTTTCTTGACCTCATTGTGTTTATTTAGTGTGTTAGGTTGCAAGTTTCAAATATGACTTCAAACCTTTTTTGTAAAAGGTCTGGATCTAATTTAAATCCCTTCCCCCACTTTGTTGTCTATTTTAGGACTCTGGTTTTGAAAAAGAATTTGAACCTTTTGAAATAGGGTCCCAATCCATATTTCGGTTCCTATCCTAACGTGTTTTGCATCATTTTAGTCCCAATGGTTTTTTCATTTCCCCAAGACCATTTTTGGTTCCTCCTATCAAGATCTAGATTCTAAAGCAAATTCAAACTCTCGTCCAAAATTCTAAATCCTGCTCGGATCCCCAACCCTGAATCTTGTCTTTTTGTTGGGATCGAGACTCCAAAATGGATTTGAAATCTCATCCAAAAGTTTGAATCTCGTTCGGATACTAAACCTCGACTCTTGTCTTTTTCTTCATTTGGAGTTTTCTTTTTTTGATTTTTTTTCCTTAATTTTTTGTTTTTCATTTTTCACACTTAAGTCTCTAGTGTCACAAAATACAAAAAAAAAACTTTTAAAAATATAAAAAATAAAAAATCCCTTTTAAAATACCAAAAATAAAATAAATTAAAAATCCAAAAAATCAAATAATTAGAAAATTATATATATAATTAAAACCACAAAAATTTAAATAATTAAAAATATTTAAAAAAAAAAATTAAAAATATAAAACCATTAGAAAATCAAAAATACCAAAAATACCTTTAAAATCCAAAATATTAAATAAACTTTTAAACAGAGAAAAATTTAAATAGCTTGAAAACATTAAAAACATTAAAAATTTAAAAAGTTAAAAATTGAAATTTAAAGATAAATAAATAAAAGAGGGTCCTCTCGAAACCCTGAGAGGACATTGGATCCTAAGTTTTAAAAATTCCATGGAAAATAATTTTTTCTAGACCCGCCACTCATAAAAAGAGTTTAAAAAGGAGAGAGAGAGAGAGGTAAGAGGTGGACGAAGAGATGAAGAAGCTTCCTGTAGCGACTGAAACCCTAGTGCCATTCTTGCATATTTTTCCTGTCATGCCAATAACTAGTACACTTGGTCTAATTGCAAACCAGGTAATGGTAGGAAGTTGAGAAGATTGGATTATTTTTACTTATCTCACAATTTATAGTTGGATAAGTTGTCTCAAGATTTTTTGGGTGCTAGTGGACTATTCTACAATTTTATTTGATCATTATCTAATTGTGTGTTCATTGTCTTCTCCTGAGAGTGTTGATGTTAAGTCTTCTTCTCAACTCCCTTTCAATCTGAATATTTATCATCTTAAAAATAAAGAATGTGTTTCATCCTTAGTTGGGATTTGGAACTCTATACCTAAACCTCTTGAAGGAGATTCATGGGTGAGATGGCAGATTTCTGCTATATCACAATGTGTTGAGTCTCTTCATTCAAAAGAAGAAGAATGGCTTGGAAACGTAAACGCTGTGAAAAATATCTCGAAGGACAATTAGAGCTTGCTAGAACTAAACTTAATCTTGATCCTCATGATGAATTTCTTCATAAACATATTGTTTTTATTGAAGCTTAGCTGTGAAAACTTGACCATTATAGAGGTCAAGGTGCCAAAATTAGAGCCAAAATTCAATGTATCAAGCAAGAGAACAAGGGATCTAAGTGTTTCTTTAATCATCTTAACCATAAGCACAAAAATATAAAATTGAAGCTATAAGGGATGAAAGTTGGTGTCATACTACCTAGGTTGAAATCATTAATCTGTTTAATAATTTTTATGAAAGGTTGTCTAGAGAAAACACTAATTGGATTGATATTCAACATGTGTTGGAGGATAGTGCATAGGAATTTATTCCAAATATGATTGAGCTAGGTTATAGAAAATATTTGGATAAAATCCTCTCTTTCAAGGAAATTGAACATGCTTTTTTTTTCTATGAAACCAAATAAAAGTCTTGGCTTTGATGGTCTTGTTGTGATATTGCTATCAAGATTCAACCTTGTAGTTTTATGATTCAAACTCATTGACCTATGTTTCATGATTAGTGGTTACAACAACCTATCTCTCATGATAATGAATAGACCACTTAGCACTCAATGCATCTAGGTGATGCTCATAGAAGTGAAGCATTGAGCCTTCTTGAGAGGTCACCCATCCCAGTACTACTCTAGCTCAAATGCGCGTAACCACGGAGTTTTCCCCAAGGTTAAGCCCAATTAGCTTTCAACCCCATTTGCAAAACCTTCAAAAATTGTTGTGCCTTATGAACCATTAATTATAAAGCCCCTCTAGCTCATCAATTGATAAGTAGGAGGTATTTTCCACAATGTGTTAAAATGTGATATTGCTATCAGGATTTAACCATGTATTTTTACAAGTACCGTAGAAAAATGGCCCATTGTCATTTTCATGGACTTTTAGGTCTTGTTTCATGGTTTTGGAACTATGTTGCTCTGATTTTGTATTGCAACATGACTTGAACATGCTTATTTAGGTGCTAAAATTCAAAGAGCAACATCTTGTGAAGGTGTTGTGAAGTGTTGTAAGAAATTTCTACATTCTTCTAGACTCTATTCATTGCAATTCACCTAAGAAACACCTTTTCATCACTAAACAATTCCTATTTTGAAGTGTTGTAAAGTCTTGTAACAAGCTTTCACACTTTTCTAGGCATACTTTCACTATTTACACCTTTCTCATACTTTATTTGGTCCCTTTATGCCCTCATATGACTTAATTAAGTGTATTTTTGAATGTTATCCAAACAAATAACATTAAATACAACATTTTCCCGACACATGTTTTTAGGTCCTAGGTGGGACCCATTCACCATGGGTGGCAAATGAGTCCCCCTTGGCCCCAAATTCAAAATATTTTAAATTTCCTTTTGGGAATTTAACCAAAATCACGTGATGTTAGCCTGTGATGAGGTATGAACAGATACTAAGGCACAAGAATTGTATAAATAAGTGATTTTCACCTCAATCAACCCCCCCATTCATCGAGTTCACTTATCCACCTATTAACTCAAGCATTCAAGCATTTTACATCATTCTTTCAAGCACTTTGAAGCAGCCATTGACATTACTTCATACTTGCATCATCAATGGTTTGGTGAGTTGATAGCACTTGCATGCTATTAGTTTATCTTTCTCTTTCATTTCATTATCTTTTCAAGGGTTTGATTACCAAAAGTGGGGTTTGACCAAGGAAAACCCCTATTCACTAACCCTTAACCATTTTTCCATTATTGCATGTTTGTTGTAGCCTTTTGTATGCATATTTGATTGGATTTTAGGTGTTGAAGATTGGTTTACAAGTCAACTAGGTGCTTCAAGTCAACTCAAGTGCATTTCAATCTTAAATAAGTTTTTCTATCTATTTCCTATAGAACTGATTCTGACAACTTGACAAGAAGACATTTGTAGATCAGGTGCTACAAAATCATCTCTAGATTTTATAGGAATTGGGGAGAGGATTGATTCACCACCTGTGGTGAATGAGTCCAGCCTTAGGATTGAAAATCTAAATTTTGCCAGATTCTAGATCCCAACAGATAGAAATCAGCTCCCGACACATTTTCACCAAGAGGAGGATTAATTCACCACCTTGGGCAAATGAGTCCCACTGTGAAAAATCAATGAATTCATCTAGCATCCAAGACATTCTAGAATCATCACACTTTTCCTAGGTGCACTCTGATTTGACCCATTTCTTTTTATTCAACATATTTCTTTCATTTTATTTATTGTCTGCATATCACAATATGTTTTCAAACATAGCTTTAATTTCTCTTTTGCATTCATTTTTTAGTCATCTATATTAGTCATTTACATTTAGTTAACTTCATTTACATTAAAAAACATTGCATACATCCCGATTTGAGTGAATCATAAGCATTTTTGACCCTCTCTCTCCTTTTAGGTGAAAAACCCTAGAAGTGCAAGAGAAGCCTATAGGGCACCAAAAAAATCTATGGTTCATTTTGGTGAACCCAACTCTTGAACACTTTGTATTTATTATTGCATTGAAATATCACATCTTAGTTTCCATTTTCATTAACATTCAATTAGGATATTGTTTTGTTATTTCATTCTAGGACTTTTCATTTTGCATTAGTGAAAACTTCATTTAGATTTCATTTTTGCATAGCATATCATTGAAAAAAGTAAAAATCTACATTCTACATCTGTGATTGCATATTGTAGAGCATTTAAATCATCTTTAAACTTTTCAAAAACACTAAAAAAACTTCATACTAGGACTCATTCGCCACCCAAGGTGAATCAGTCTCTCTACATGGGAATGTGTAGGATCATGATGGGTCAAAAAGTGGCGATATGATAGGTATGTGTAGAGTCTATGGCTAAAAATTTTTTTTTACCCAAAATTGATGAAATGAAAAGGGTTTTTAAAGGAGATTCTCAGCTTTCCACCAATATAAATTATGCTTTACTTTGAATTTAATAAATAATTATTATTCATTTTCTATTTGAATTATGACTAAAGTCCTAATTGATAGGTGATTGAAAAAATCTATTGTTTTCAAACGATATCACAGCCTTTTGAATATGAAACATGTGTCACATTATATGCTTCACATACTATAGGATTTAAAAAAGAATTTCATGAAGTTTTGACCAAGTTAAGGTGGTCAAACATATGAGTTTTTTATATTTTTAAAAAAGTTGTAATAAAAAACTCATAATTAATTATTTACTTGGAAAAAAATACAAAAAAATATGCATCACATCGGGACATGAGTCCTCTAATTATATCTAAAATATTATAACAAAAATATTATCATTTTATTATGGTTAGGGTGGTCAGACAGACACCTATTTCTTTTTTTTTCCCTGAAATTTAAGTACTACTACATTGAAATTTCAAATTTTCACCAAATAGATTTTGTTTTAAAATAAACCTAGTAGTTTAGAAACTACATTCAATTTTGTTACAAATTCTATTCTTACGTATTTTTGAAATAATATAGATAACTTATTCAAATTTTTATGTCAAGTTGCCTAACTCTGATTTTTTTGAATTTTTCGCCACTTAAGGGCCTATTTTTACCATGATGATCCTGCACATACCCACACATTTTTCATTAAATTTCTGGAATTTTCCTACATTTTTTTTCTATACTTGCATCTCTATTCTAGTGAGCAGTATTTTTGTTATTTTCATTTTACATTCTTAGATTACATTGCATTTCCATCCACCTCGTTTCCTGAGGTAGTTGTATAGTGTTTGGTGTCCCATTGATAATGCTTTGGTGAGATGAAGTTCTAGACTCATGGCTTCCCGCAATAATGCTCTCATTTTGTACCTTGGGATCTCAAGAGATCCTACTCCTAGTATGGACAATGGTACACTAGGCATGGACAATACCACTTATATTCCTTCACCTTTCCATTCCATGCACGTTGACACACAAACCCACTCCATTCCGCAAGAAAAGGTCATTAACATTCATGAAGATTTTGCACAATTACAACAAGACCTATCTCTTGAAAAAATTTCCACTACCGATATACCAGCCATAGAGAATCTTCATCACTTGATTGAAAGTGATGATGGTTTGAAAGTCATGAAACACATTGCTAAAATTTACAATAAACATACTTCTTCCACTCCTGCTTCCACAAAAAATGTTGTACCTCAAGGAGGACCTCATATTCACCCCCTTCAACTATCCAATCCATCCCAACTTACACAAATACTCAAGTAACTACGACAATGCAACAGGTTAGTTATGTGACTCCTTTCACAGTTCCACCTATTATTCCTACTTCCTTTGTTGCATCGCTTATCCCTACTACAACATTCACTCCTCCCACTCTTCCTTTCACTTCACCTAACATGGCATACACTCCATCACCACTTTCTCTTCCATCTCAATCCACCTATCCCAATTCCATCATTACACAGCTCCTTAATACCATCTCATCCATGCAACAATAAATCTCCACCATTAGTCAAGGTCAAAATGCTCCACCCACATACTATGTTTGTAGTAACCCTTTATCCTTGAGATCTTATGCACTATGGTGCCACAAGGAGTTGAAATTCCTAGATTTGGGAAATAGAGAGGAAAAGGAGATCCTATCAACCATGTTAACGCTTGCACAAGCTTATGCAATGACTTTGTTCTTGAAGACAAACTTTTAGTCAAATTGTTTCCTAAAAACTTGAAAGACATTGCCTTAGAGTGGTTTTCTAATCTTCCCAATCATTCAATCCACTCCTTTAATGAGTTTGTGGAGGATTTTATAAGTTACTTCCAAGTTCATATGACTCCTAAAAAGACCATGGCTAACCTCAGGTGATGTAGACAAAATACATATGAAAAGGTCACTGACTTCATTTCACGTTATCAATATATATATATTCCTAAATCAAAGTTAAGCTTCTAGATGCACATCTGCAAAAAATGTTTATCGAGAACTTGAATCCAAACCTTCAATAAAAATTAACCATGATGAAATTCCCATATTTTATGCATCTATGTACAACCCTATGTGACTACCACAACTCAATTTCTAGTCGAGATTTCAAATCCACTCCTAACCGAGTTGAGAAGTCTAAACCTACAACCCAAACCAACACCCAACCCTTTCGCAAACCCAATCGAGGCTTTTTACAATTCAACTCACCTTATCAACCACAACCTCAACCCGCTTCACCTCAAGTGGTAGTGACTAAATCAGTCGTGCCTTATCACTATGGTGATTTGAACCAACGATTCACTCCCTTAACCCAATACCCTTCATAACACCATGAACCAATTACTTCAACTAAAGATGCTCACCTTGCCTGCCATTAGACCCATTGATACCAACAAACCATTACCACCTACCTTCAAGCCTAATGCCTATTGCCATTTTCATCACCAAAATGACCATGACACCGAACATTGTAAGCATCTTAAACATTTAGTTGAAGACCTCATTGATTCAGGTGAATTGACCATTGCAGGTGTTAATGATCAAGGTAATAAATATGTTGCACCCCCTAACCAAAACTTACAAATTTTCACCAATCTTATACCTAAACATAATATTTCATTTGTCAAGGCTAGTGAACCTTCAAACAATAATGTAATGATTGTTGACACAAATGATAAACAACATGATATCACTCTCGTTGTTACCCATGTTGACCCTATGGATAAACTTGTCGATATGATAGACATTATCCCTTGTAAAGTCCCAACCACACAATCTCTTGATATTACTTTTTCTTCCAAAGATACACTTCAAAAACTTCTTGATGGTCCTCTTTACATAGCTGGCAGAATTTACGATAAGCCCACTAATGGGATATTCATAGATCCTGCTTGTGGTGAGAATGTGATCACAAAAGAGTTTATGTTATTGCATGAGCTCTATCAAGAAGAATATGGAGAACTAGTTGCATGGATTAAAACACATATTGGTTTTTTGTGCCCTATAATTGGATCAATTGTACTTCCATTACAAATAGGCCCTAAAACATTAGATGTCACATTTTCTATCATTCCACAATCAGATCAATTTCGTTTGTGGCTTGGCCATCTTTGGCTATGCTCAATGAAGGTGGTCCCCTCAGTTCTTCATAAATGTTTGAAGTTTCCATATGGCAATGAAATATTTACCATACACCATAGTGGCTTTCATCCTTTGTCCTCTAAAGGTAACTTTTCTTTACAAGCCTTTTGGCATGGACCCATTTAGCCTATCACCCCTCACCATGATTTCTTTTTCATCGCCTACCAAAATTTCAAAGCCAAACAAATCACTAACTTGTCCTTCAAACAACATCACATTCCACTTCCATTCTTCCCATCCTATATGAATGATGCTTCCACTAGAATCCAAACATGAACAACCCAACCCACCTTCTAAACAATCAAAAACCAATAATTCACCTTCCTCATCTAAACAACCAAGAGAAGTTGAAACTAAACCTGTCATGCCTCCTCATCTTAAGAAAGTATATAAATTCAAAGAGAAAGTGATTGGCCCCTCTTCTTTGATTTCTTTCGTTCTTCCACCACCAAAAGAAAAGAAACCTATGGGAGATCAACCTACTCTTACACCTCAACAACTCCAAAACAAAATTAAACGCAACTACGGTGCTAGGGAACGTAGACATCATCGTCTTCTCCTTGCTTGTCAATCACGAATGGATGAAAACAATGAAAACCAACCTCCACCTTTGAAAAAAATAATAGATGATCACCCTACTCCTTCCAAACCACCACAAGCTCATATAGTTCAGCACACACAGCCAAACAATCCAATTCAACTGCCACAACTTTTAATACATCCTTCCTTGGAAATAACCCTTCATCCTCCCGTCATAATCAATCTTCTTGATGATGATGATGAGATCACCAAAATAGATGAAGAAGTGCATAATAATCTTAACTCTTTATTCTCATCCACAATTAGCTTAAATGATAAATCCTCTCCATCAAGTGAAGAACCTGGTACATCTCCTAGTTCGACACTTGTAATTCTTCCTTTGGATAGTCAACCACCTTCACAATACATTGAACATGATTGGGAGGCGAATGAATTGTTAAATGGTTGAATTGCATTCTCCTTACTATCCTTCTTTTTTTTTTCTTTTATGTGTGTATCATGTTCCCTTGTATTGTGTGTTTGATGTTCTCTCTTTGTACACTTCCTCTATTTGTATCTCTATTCTTCTATTTGTCGTAAATTTCCTTTTCACTTTCTTTTTTGTGTTTTCTTTTTGGGGATTACACAAAGTGTTGAGACGCCCTAAGTCTCTTCCATGTCGACCCAATCTATCCCTTTTCCTTTTTACTTCACCTTTTTCTTATGTTTTCCTTTTGGGGATGATGCAAGGCGTCGAGACCGCAATGTCTCCTTCATGTTGACCCAAAATCTTTTCCCTTTTCTTTTGACTTTGCATTTGTCCTTTTGATTTTTTTTCCTTTTGGGGATGATGCAAGGAATTGAGACCACAATTTCTCTTCCATGTTGACCCAAAATGGACCATTTTTTTCCTTTGTTTTCACTCTCTTTGTGTCATTCTTCCAGTTCTATGTGCTTTGGGGAATGATGACAGTTCCAAGCTCTCTAATAAAAACATTTCAGCAATGAACATACTAACCCCAAATCCATAGATCCCTTATGTGTTTGGTGTATTTTACTTTTTGGGGGGCAAATCCCTTTTTTCCTTTCTTTTTCTTGACATGATGCGGCCTAACTCAGAAACATATGACTTGGCATAGATCTTTCTAAGTTGGATCTCATGTCTTGTTTTCCTTTTTGCATCTTTCCTTCACTACTTTAAAGTAATTGCTCACAACCCAATGTGTAGAAATTCCCGTATAGTGGGGGCCATACATTACCATTAATTCATTTGCATCCTTGGTTCTTAGCATAGCCTTGTCATTTGTACAATGCATTCGTCACTTTGTGGATGACATTGGGTGTGATTTCCTTCATAAGTGTGATCTATCTTATCATATATGACATTCCTCTTGGTGGTTTGATGTGACACACTGCATCCCCTAAGTTGTGAATATTTTATTCTTTGATTTGTCCTCTCTTGGAGACATTAGATGCAATTTTCCCTAAGTGATTGACCTTGCATGAACTAAACAAGACTCCTTTGAACATATTTTCACATTTTACATTACATTTTACACTTTTTCATTTTTTCATTTTTTTTTCCACCTTGCATAACGCAACTTGCATAACTATGGTACCTTTCATGAGCATTTTCCTTGTGGTGCCTTGTTAAAGTTATCAGGTGGTAAAACTTTAACATGGTTGAGTGGGAATCCCACTTAGTAGAATGAATTTTCCCCATATCCACCTTTGTGTTTGTGAGTACATACCAACTAGCATATGTATCTTACCTTTTTGGGCTTTCTCACCCCGTGGACAACCTGAAGTTTCATGGCCCTAGAGTGAGTACACATTCTCTTTTTAAAATAATCAACCTACATCTAATCCACAACTACTTGGATTGACAATCGAAGCTTCATTCAATTCTTTCCTTCTCAACACTTGTGTGTTCCTTTGTTTTTATGTTTAGTTTGCCATGGGATCTTCATCCTAGGGGCTTGATTATCCCTCTTGATTTTTGTATTCCATCTTGCTAACGTAAGTACATTTTGAACCCTTCTTTCGATGTTCATGGCTACTTTAGTGTGAGTTTGAAGTAAGTCCATCCTCTAACTAAAGTGGGGGCTAAATGTGCCATAGAAAAATGAACCCTTGTCATTTCCATGGCCTTTTAGGTCTTGTTTCATGGTGTTGGAACTATTTTTCTTTGATTTTATGTTGTAACATGGCTTTAACATGCTTATTTAGGTACAAAAATTCAAATAACAACCTCTTGTGAAGGTGTTGTGAAGTTTTGTAATACATTTCTACATTCTTCTAGACTCTATTGATTGTAATTCACCTAAATATCACCTTTTCATCACTAAACAAGTCCTATTTTGAAGTGTTGTAACGTCTTGTAACAAGCTTTCACACTTTTCTAGGCATATTTTCACTATTTGCACCTTTCTCATGCTTTATTTGGTCCTTTATGCCCTCCTATGACTTAATTAAGTGTATTTTTGAATGTTATCCTAAAAAATAACATTAAATACAACATTTTTCCTAACACATGTTTTTAGGTCCTAGGTGGAACCCATTCGCCATGGGTGGTGAATGAGTCCCCCTTGGCCCCAGATTCAAAATATTTTAAATTTCCTTTTAGGAATTTATTCAAAATCACTTGATGTCAACCAGTGATAAGGTATGAATGGATACTAAGGCACAAGAATTGTATAAATAATTTATTTTCACCTCAATCAACCCCCCCATTCATCAAGTTCACTTATCCACCTATTCACTCAAGATTTCAAGCATTATTCAAGCACTTTGAAGCTGTCATTGGCATTACTTAAAACTTGCATCATCAAGGGTTTGGTAAGTTGATATCACTTGCATGCCATTATTTTATCTTTCTCTTTCATTTCATTACCTTTTCAAGGGTTTAATTACCAAAAGTGGGGTTTGACCAAGGAAAACCCCTATTCACTAACCCTTAACCATTTTTGCTCTATTGCATGTTTGTTTGCGGCCTTTTATATGCAGATTTGACAAGATTTTAGGTGTTGAAGATTGGTTTACAAGTAAACTAGGTGCTTCAAGTCAGCTCAAGTGCATTTCACGCTTAAAGAAGGTTTTATGTCTATTTCTTGTAGAACTGATTCAGACAACCTAACAGATCAAGCGGCTTAACCATAGTTTTCCCCAAGGTTAAGCCCACTTAGCTTGGAACCTCTTTTTAAAACCTTCAACAAGTGTTGTTCCTTATGAACCATTCATTATAGATCCCCTCTAGCTCATCAATTGATAAGTAGGAGGTAGTTTCCATAGCGTGTCAAATTGTGATATTGCTATCAAGATTCAACTATGTAGTTTTAGAAGTAAACTCATTGACCAATGTTTCATGAGTAGTGGTTCACAAGAACCCATCTCTCATGATAATGAATGATCCACTTAGCACTCATTACATCTAGGTGATGCTCACATAGGTGAAGACTAGGCCTTCCCGGGAGGTCACCCATCCTAGTCAAGTGCACTTAACCACAGAGTTTTCCCCAAGGTTAAGCCCACTTAGCTTGCAAACCCATTTGAAAAACCTTCAACAAGAATTGTTCCTTATGAACCATTCATTATAGAGCCCCTTTAGCTCATCAATTGATAAGTAGGAGGCATTTTCTATAGCGTGTCAAATCTGATATTGCTATCAAGATTCAACTATGTAGTTTTATGAGTCAAACTCATTGACCCATTTTTCATGAGTAGTGGTTCACAAGAACCCATCTCTCATGATAATGAATGGTCCACTTAGCACTCATTGCATCTAGGTGATGCTCACAGAGGTGAAGCATTGGGCCTTCCCGGGAGAACACACAAAAGCATGTCACTATTCATTACAAAAGCATGGTGATGTACATAAAAGCATGAAGATGTCAACAAAGGCATGTTTATTCCAACAAAATTGTCACAATATGAAAAACAAAAGTGTTGAATTATAGTTTCCTAAGTTGACTTTAGAACAAAAGTGCAACGATGTAGACAAAAGCATAAAGATAAAGCAAAGGCATTGTTTTGATAAAAATAGAAGCGTTGAGATGCATACAAAAGTGTGGTACTATCAAAAAAATGCACTATAACTTGTTCAGAGGTTAAAATTTTGCAAATTTCTCAACATGTTTGATGTTTGTTTTGTGTTTTATTGTTTTTACAAATGATAAACATAATAAACAATTTATTCAATTGAATCAATTGGTATTAGATTTTCTTTTGTGTATTCTTCTTCCATAAGATCATACTAATAATTTTCACAAGGTCTCGACAAGAATACATACCCTAAGTCACAACCTATTTTTAGTAGTTAGATCGAGATTATCTTCTTATTTCAATATTGTTGATAAAATACCTACTATTGAATGGACAACTAGAGTATTCTCACGTACATGAACACCTCTTACCTTGGAAGGAATTTGAGTTCCTTGTAAGGATTTAATATTGCCTCAACAAGCATCAATACATAGTAACTTCACAGGACAATACTATCATATTGCACCTCCATAAGTTGACGGTGTACAAATAGACTTTAGGCTACTAGATACAAGGTTTGTAGTGGGTATAAATCCATGAACAACACTGCCTACATAAGCGTGATATTGAAATGTCATCTCCTTGTGTCTAGAATCACCTAGGACGACATAGGAATACCTAACAGTTACATACGTGGATAGAGCTCAACTTTCATTTATTGCCCCTTTCATATATAGCTCGCTGAAAAAAATGTGCTTGAGGTTGAACCCTAGGGTTTACTCCCATGAAGGCCTCCTAACAATAGGAAGGATTGATGTTATTTCTCATCACCCAAGATCATAGTAGGTGCAAGGGGAGTGGATACGTAGACAACTCCTTTGGTATTATAACAAGAACAAGTGTAAAATAGAAGTTTTTATCGTCATGCCATAGATCACATGAATAACAAGGGGAGAGGATATGTACTTTATAGCTTACCAAACATGCAAAATATGGCAAACAATTGATTTTAATTGCACCAAGGATTTAAATGTATGGTTCAATTTTTAGAGCGCCAATTAAAATATGTAAGTTATTTTGTTCAATTTTAAGCACCAAAGGATAATGAAGATTGCATTGTTCAATTTTAAACACCAAATTGAGATGTGAAGATTATTTTTGTTCAATTTTAAAGCACTAAAGAAAATATGAATTCATTTTAATGCATCAAATTTGAAAAATGAGTCCTAGATTAGCTCTTCAAAATAAACGTTAAGAAACATTTTTTCCAAATGCCACATGTTGTAGTAGTTAGCTCTATTAAAAATAATCAAAAAAATAGAAAATGATTATGATTAAATCAAATCTGAATTCCACATAAAATTACAAAACTAAACCATGAGAAAAGCGTGGGACTGTTCTGAAAAAAGTCCGAGACTGTCAAAGGATAAAGATGTGGCCCTCTGACAAACGTGTGGACCTTTGAAAAAGGCATGGACCTTTTGACAAAAGCATTAGACTATTCACATATACAAAAGTGTGGAAGTTTGGACAGAGGCATGAATCTTTGAACAGAAGCGTGAACCTTTACACTTACAAATGCATGGGCCTTTAACAAAGGCGTGGACCTGTCAAAAGAAAAGCATTATGTTGTTCCTGCAACTTGCAAAGTTGAAAAACTTCACCAAAAATGATTAGACAGGGATGTGGGTCCCATAAGGGCATGCCAAAATGTCCTGTTACACCCCAACTTATTGTTACTAAGTTACTTTTACCTTCATAGGTAAATATGATGATAAATGTTAATCATTGCTAAAATATGTTTCACAAATGAATGGGATACTAAAATAGGTATTGTGGGTATGTGCAGGATCATGATAGGCCAAAAAGTGGCAATATGATGGGTATGTGTAGGATATATGTCTAACAAATTTTGTTTTACCCAAATTTGATGAAACGAAAAGGGTTTTTAAAGGAGATTCTCAGATTTCCACCAATATAAATTATTATTATTCATTTTCTATTGAATTATGACTAAAGTCCTGATTAATAGGCTGATTGAAAAACATCTATAGCTTTCAAACAACATCACAATTTTTTAATCTAAAATATGTGTCACATTATATGCTTTGCATACTATAGGATTAAAAAAAATGAATTTCATGAAGTTTTGACCAAGTTAAGGTGGTCAAACATACGATTTTTTATATTTTTTAAAAGTTGAAATAAAAAATTCATAATTAATTATTTACTTGGAAAAAAATTACAAAAAATAAGCATCACATCGGGATATGAGTCCTCTACTTATATCTAAAATCTTATAAAAAAATATTATCATTTTATTGTGGTTAGGGTGGTCAAACAGACACCTACTTTTTATGTTTTCCTTGAAATTTAAGTACTACTGCATTGAAATTTCAAATTTTTACCAAATAGATTTAAAAAAAAAATAAACCTAGTAGTTTAGAAACTACATTCAATTTGTTATAGATTCTATTCTTACATATTTTTGAAATAATATAGATAAATTATTCAATTGTTTATGTCAAGTTGCCTAACTTTTATTTTTTCTAAAATTTTGCCACTTAAGGGTCTATTTTTTCCATGATGATCCTGCACATACCTTGCAGATTCACTCCTCTGGAAGGGAGGGGAAGTATTACTCAAAAGAATAATTTTTGTCTAGGAGCCCTTAAGAGTCTAAATTGGGCTTTCACACACCCACAGTTAGAATGGTTAGTCCATGAACTGGGTAAGTGCCTTTGGTCATAGTCTTGACTTATTGGAATATTTGAGTAGCCATCCTTGAGTGAGATAGGTTGTTTCTATGGATCAAATTATGTGATTGAATGAACTTTGTTTTACTCTCTAGTTTCTTGATTGTTCATAATTTGGTTGAGTCTCTTTGATATGTGTGAGTTCTTCTTTGTGTGTTTTAATCGATGATTAGATATATATATATATATATATATAATGAATATATGTGTGTGTAAGTATAATGATAACCCATGCATGAATACATTGTTTCCATAGGGAAATCAAGTGGACATATACCACACATATATGTATGTATATATATTTGATATATATCGATTGATGAAAACACAATTATACATATTTTGTATATATGTATGTGTGTGTGTGTGTGTATATATATGTTTGATTTTGGATAATAGGGTATTAATATATGTCTATATGTGATACACACACACACACACATATATATATGTATATATATATAAACATATCGTTTTATATATATATATTTGTTATGAACCGATTACCTTAATGTAAATCATTCAAGGGAGATATGTTGATTGATACATATAATCTATGATAGCAATACATTGCATTGTCTAAAGCACATAGTATATGTTTGCTTGCATAATTTTTGATATAGTGCATATAATATAGTTATTGAAATGTTATTTAAATGTTGTTTTAAGCCACCAAGCATCACATTATTATAGCACAAGATATAGTAACTAGCACTTGCACCAATTAGGTGCAATACTTATGTCGATAGGCTGATATGAAGATTTAATAGGAGTCAAAAGGGTTGGGTGCATTCAAAATGGTGTGTGTGAAAGCGCGTGAATGAGCAGCAGATACAAGTGTCTCGGACATTCAAAATGGACATGACAACCACAATTATTAGCTGAAGAAATTTTGTGGGGTTCCCACCAACATCAGATTGAAGGAGATCCCGATGGGGTTCCCCACATAATAGCCTATCGACTAATTATTATAAAATTGATCAAAATCAATAATTAATTAGATAATAATGTTTAATATATTGGGGCATTGCAATTTCAAAAGGTATAATAACTAAGAATGGCTTTACAGTGGAGCGGTTGACTTGTTTGATGTCAACACCAATGTGCAAAGTGTTGAGACCTCAAATACCTTAGTATATTTGGAAGAATTCATTTGAGAGGGAAAGAGTAAAGATATCCATTCCCCCAAAAAAAACAAATAATTTATAGGGAAAGGGAAAGGGAAAGGGAAAAAGATATGGATAAAATGTAAAGTTCCATTGACTTGTTTCACTATTTCTATTTGATTAGGATGAAATTATAGTTCATTTTTCACGTCATAGTAGTAGTAGTGTCCATGTTCTTCATTTTATCAGCTTCTATGGTTTCACACATGCTCGCGGCTTTTCTAACGGATTAAGTGAGCCTACGTTAGTTTGCGTCTGTGAACCCCAATAATTTAGGGTTTATCATTTGTAAATTCTTACTCTAGGCTATTTTGTTAATGGACAGCGTTTTTGCTTTACAATATGATTTTCTATACTCAAAGCAATGAATTTATTCATCGATAAGTTCAAATGAATTGTACTACAATAATAATTTAATTATTTCAGCGTTCCCTCTATGGAGTGCGTTCCACAAAATCTTCCAATCGACGTCTAAAGTTTACACAGCAAGTATGAAGGACCATTCATTTAATCTCAGCGGTTAATATCCACTCACGGCAACTGTCATGTTCACTGCCTTTCCCCCATTTATTCACGGGGCTTTACTTGTACTCAATGTCCCCTCACTGTTTTTAATATGGCCACGTAGGCATTAAAATTCCATCAAACTATGCGTTGGATAATTATTATTATTTTTTTTTTATAGATTCTTTCTTTTAAAAATCATACCACAAATTTGTGATATATTTTCATTTTAGTACTATTTGGTAAATTTTATAATTAATTTTAACTTATAGTTTTAATTGTATATTTATATATTTATAATAAAAACTATTAAATATAAATATAATGGCTTAGCTGTGTATCATTTCTCCAACACACTCCCTTGAGCCACAACATAGGTGTCAAATGCACCTAGCTTGGCTCTAATACCATACAAGAATACCAATTATGAGGACCTCCTATAAAAATATGACATGAAAAACCGTGAACAATATTTAAAAGCTAATCCATAGTCTATCTTATTATTTATGCATATTTTCTAGGACCACCTATGCCCAAAACACAAAATAGTTTTTATAAATACACCAATTAGATCTTATAAAATGCATTACTTAGATCAAATTATATGGTAAATTAAATATAATTAATGATTACTTTTTTTTTTAGTATGAAAGAGGTTAAATTCCAATATATGTTCTAGTGGGCTTGATTGAGTGACAAGGTGGAGTGATTGTTGTAATAAGAACTTTCTAGGAAAGCTAACCAAGTTAAAATGTACACCTATACATACATCATTGTGGTAATATAGACCTATGTCATAAAACACAATGGAATCCTATTAGTTCCAAAGTATTTTAGCAAAGCAGGTTGCTAATTGCAAGAGATCAAAAGATATGCCTTTCTTTATTTTAGATTAAGCCTACGAACCCTAAATAATTTTAAGAACATACATGTATGAACTCATATAAAGTAAGTGATTATTTGCCTAGAATTTGTAAAATGCCTTTTCAAAAGGAATAACACAAGTGGAAAATCACACGAAGATGAAACACACTTATAATTCTAAAGGGCTTCATAACCTATTAGGAGCCAAAGTTAGGTTATATTTTATTTCCTATACAAAATGATTCAAGAATCTATAAAGCCAAAAGAACCATAAGCATTGCAAACTTTAGTTTAGAAGCATAAGGGATTGGATATTTTCATTCCTAAACATGGTTTTCATTAAAAAAATTACTCATGTACTATACATACATATTCATGTATATGTGAATATATCTACATATGTATACATACACATGCACATATCTAAATATGTATATATGTATATATGTATATGTAGATATGTAGACACATTCATGTATACATACATATGTATATATGCATGCATATATGTATATACATACACTTATTTTCTATATGTATATATATGTATACATATATACGTATACATAAATACACACACATATGTATGTATGTATGTATGTGTGTATGTATATTTATGTATACGTATATACATGTATGTATATGTATATGTCTATGCATACATGTATATATATGTATATATGGATACACACACATTTTGGTTTTGTTTTGTAAGCATCCTCTTTTGAGGACAACCCTTTGTTGATGATGTTGAGTATTAGTTTGTTGTAAGTGTGTTTATTATTTTAATATCATTTCAAAACAATATTTTTTTTATTTATAAATTTTGGTATAATCTCTAATTTTATAATATGTTTGTGTGTGTAGGTTGAGTTGCATAATTGTTAGGGGCACACACAATCAACACAATGCAAGATAATAACTAATTCAAGGGATCGAAGTTCAGTTTCTAGTCAAGCAAAGAGGCATAATGTTTCATTAATAGCATTTGCTACACATACATAAACACTTTTATATCTTTATGACACATTCATAACTATTTTCATGAATATATATTGGTGATATTTTGTAGTCTAAGAGACAATGTTGGCGTCATGTCACTGTATATGATATTTTCATGATGTATTATGTATGTCTTCATGACCTTATCAAGATCAATATATAAATATTTTGTGCATATTCATAGCAAATGGTTTCTATCTATCTATATTACTCTTTATCTCTATCTCTCTTTATCACTATCTCTCTCACATATATATGATGTGCATGAATGTTGAATGGCATACATGTAATGAACCCATACTAATTGTAACTCTATTTAGCCTATCAACAAATAAATATTCAACATTGGTCTTCTAGATTTACATACATCTTAAGAATTTACTACCATAATCCATAAGACAAAGCAACAATAACTCATATGGGTGTTTAGACTCACAAGTGAAAGTCAAAATGTTATAGCTAGCTATCCCTTCACTAAAAAATAGTAGGGTTTTTAGTTCAAACAAGGAATTACCCCATTTTATTGTATGGTTCTATATACTAAAACCCTATCTCCAATAGCACACATAAAGTAAAAAAAATATCTACTATGTTTGGCTTCATGAATGCAACACAAGCTTCTAAATGTCCTAGGTAGAGCAATAGATTTCCATTCACATAGTAGAAATTACAAGCTAATGCTTTTTAACATGATTTCTAGAATTTCATACAAGAATAGCTTTTCCTCTTACATTACATATAAAAATACTAAAAAGAACCTTCATAAAAAATCATACCTCATTACCACCAAGTAAAACTATTAGGTTTACATACTCGAATTTCACAAGCTTCAAAAATGTATAATTTGCACTACCTTCTTCCTCCTTTTGCCTCTATCCTCCCCTTTCCCCTCTTTCTTTTCCTTTTAATCTTTCCTTGATTTCCACCATTTTTGCCATATTCTCTACATGTTTCCCATTTCCACTTCCTTTGCCTTTATTTCTTCCCACTTTGTGAACAATAAAGTCCCACTCTCTCTCCACTTACTCATCATTCAAGTTTCCTCGAATAGCGTACCTCAACATTAATGCTTGATACTTAATATGATGGGGCCAAAAGGTGGGGTGGCCACTTTTTGGCCCCACATCTTTTTGCACTCGCTCTAATAAGGTTTGTCCTTTT
Organism: Sequoia sempervirens; assembly: GCA_007258455.2. Taxonomy (NCBI): domain Eukaryota; kingdom Viridiplantae; phylum Streptophyta; class Pinopsida; order Cupressales; family Cupressaceae; genus Sequoia; species Sequoia sempervirens. Next base: position 777,273,505 of record VDFB02270651.1, read on the forward strand.
GATAATAGTAATGTCCAAAGGTGGCTCTTGCTTGCATGTGGATACATTTATACCAAACATCAACCTATATATTGTTCTTATTCTCTAAATATAAAGGAGGATGAATAATCAAGTCATGATGGACTAATGAAAGAAGATGAATTGAATAGTGATAGAAACTAGTCTACTATAGTGGTGAAAAATATTATATAAAATTATGCAGGGATTCTCATATTACTTAGAATCTCTAGTGTTACAATATGAATAGTATTTTAAACACATGATAGATATTTTTCTACAGTGTCTCTACAAACTTGTGACCATTGAATTTGCTTGGTAGTATAGAAAATTGCATTATAATACATCAAATAATAGGGTAGAGAATGTAATTGTTAATTTTATGGTTTCCAAGACCAAACTTTGTAAATGATATTAATTGAGGGCATGAAGACACAATCAAGTCTTTGTTCTTGATGGTTTGATTTATATTTTCAATCAATGGTTCCATTTATACACACTACATGAGGAAATTGTTCAATAAGAGTAACTTATAGTTTTAGTCAATTATATTTCAATTTGTACACACTACATGAAGACAATGTTATCAATGATATGATTCTTGATTTTTTATAAGATTTAATATTATAATACCTTAACAAATCAAGCTATGACTTTCACGGTTCACTCCTACATGTATGAAATTTGCATTTTCATCTACAAGTTTGACCCTAAATTTGTAGTTTTAAAATTATTTTGTGAGCTTAACCCTACATTTCTAGTCTTTAGGAATGTATTTATCTTCATTTTTTAGACTATGTTGAGAGCTATTATAATGTTTTTTTGCACTAATTTTCAGAGGAAACTCGTTTTTCCTTACTCAAACCTTTGGATTATGCAAAACGGGGAAGCAAAATACTATTAAAAATGCTTTAAAAACGTTCAAACAAGTGCAATTTGAATTCAACAAATTTTAAAAAATTTGCATATAGGGTTTCAAAATTAAACAAATACATGCATTTTGAACTTAAAAAAAAAGGAATTTTAAATACCTCGTGCTCAATAGTGGTCGATATGCGAATTGGAATGATGAAGTTTGAAGAAAACGACCCGAACTTTGCTTTCGTTGGTGAGAAATTTTGTTGGGTCGCCGTTCGGTTTATGTTCGCCGCGCGCAGGGACAGTGACTGGTAATGAAAGTGTGAAAGTGAAAGCACTTTCACACTTTTTTTGGTTTTGTCATATTAAGGGGGTTTCGAACCAAGGTTCGGCCGAACCCCCTTAATATGTTTTTTTTATTTGGCTCGGTTTTGGGTTTGGTCAAGCCATGGGTTCGGCCGAACCATTCAAATGGTTCGGTCGAGCCATATGGTTCGGCCGAACCACTTTTCTATGAAGAGTGTGGAAATTTCGAAATTTCCTTCCTCCACAAAAGTGTAAACCACTTATGTGGCTTCACCCAATAACTAAGAATGGCTTTACAGTGGAGCGGTTGACTTGTTTGAGGAGAGGTTGACTTGTTTGATGTCAACACCAATGTGCAAAGTGTTGAGACCTCAAATACCTTAGTATATTTGGAAGAATTCATAGAGGGAAAGAATAAAGATATCCATTCCCAAAAAAAAAGAAAAAAGAAAAAAGGATGAAAAGAAAGGAAATAATTTATAGGGAAAGGGAAAAAGATATGGATAAAATGTAAAGTTCCATTGACTTGTTTCACTATTTCTATTTGATTAGGATGAAATTATAGTTCATTTTTCACGTCATAGTAGTAGTAGTGTCCATGTTCTTCATTTTATCAGCTTCTATGGTTTCACACATGCTCGCGGCTTTTCTAACGGATTAAGTGAGCCTACGTTAGTTTGCGTCTGTGAACCCCAATAATTTAGGGTTTATCATTTGTAAATTCTTACTCTAGGCTATTTTGTTAATGGACAGCGTTTTTGCTTTACAATATGATTTTCTATACTCAAAGCAATGAATTTATTCATCGATAAGTTCAAATGAATTGTACTACAATAATAATTTAATTATTTCAGCGTTCCCTCTATGGAGTGCGTTCCACAAAATCTTCCAATCGACGTCTAAAGTTTACACAGCAAGTATGAAGGACCATTCATTTAATCTCAGCGGTTAATATCCACTCACGGCAACTGTCATGTTCACTGCCTTTCCCCCATTTATTCACGGGGCTTTACTTGTACTCAATGTCCCCTCACTGTTTTTAATATGGCCACGTAGGCATTAAAATTCCATCAAACTATGCGTTGGATAATTATTATTATTTTTTTTTTATAGATTCTTTCTTTTAAAAATCATACCACAAATTTGTGATATATTTTCATTTTAGTACTATTTGGTAAATTTTATAATTAATTTTAACTTATAGTTTTAATTGTATATTTATATATTTATAATAAAAACTATTAAATATAAATATAATAAAAAAATTATATATTACATATTAAAAATTATATAATATAATTATATTTATCATTATATGTAATTTTTTATATAATATAAATTGAATTATTATTTTATATTATTTTTAAATATAAATTACTAAAATACAAATTACATTATATATTAAACTTACATTTATTATTATATATAAAATTTGATGATACAAATTCTACAATTATAAATAAATCTATAATTAAATAATAAATATATACTTTTGTACTATAAATTTTTTTCAAAATATATTTACTAATTTACATTCTATTAAACATTATATATTAATAAATATAAATATATTATATTTATAAAATAAACATAACAAGATAATAAGCATATAAATATTAAACATATATCATCAAATAATAAATATACATAAATATTGAATTAATAATTTTACAATATAATAATTTATTAAAATATATTTAAAAATTTATATTATATTAGATACTATATAATAAGAAACATAAATATTTCTATACTTTATTTATAAAATAAATATATAAACATTCTACTATAAGTATATTAAACCTGATATATTTAATTTAAATATATAATTTTATAATATAATGTTTCGATAATAATATATAAACATAAAATTTTACTCTTTTAGTTTTGAACTTAGATTTAAATTTGGAATTATTTTAATTTTGTGTCTATATTTAAAATGAAATTACAATAATGCAACAGTATAAGCTCCCCTCTTCTCTCCCTCTACCTATCTCTCCCCTTTCCTCCCCCTCCCTCTCTATATCTCTCGCCATCTCTCTCTCAGTCCCTCCCTATCTCCATATCTATCTCTCTATCCTACCTCTCTCTATTTGTCTCTCTTTATGTGTCACTTTATCTCTCCCTCTCCCTCTATATCTCCTTCTATCTCTATCTCTCTATCTCTCCCTCCCCCTCTTCCCCTATATCATTCTCTTTCTTTCTCTTTATCTCTCCCTCTCTCTATTGTAAAAAAAGCATTAATGTCTTGATAATGGAACTTAATTATTTGCCTAATTGTCTTCCTCATTATCAGATGTATTGCACAAATATATTGAAAAAAATAGACCAAATTTTTTCATAATTAACATTTACTTCGACGTACCCATTGCACAATTGCTACTGTTTATGTTTATTTTTGTCTCATCACAGACTGACTACCTATAGTACCTATTGTTGGGATGATATCTTAAAAGAACATGGTTTTGTAGATCGTGGGCAGATATCCGCTGATTTACTCCAGAGATTCAAGTCATAAACCAGAAACATAAGAGGCAAGATGAAAATAATTGGATTTTTATATGAGTTAATTATCCATGGATTGCTTATGAAATTTTGCTACAGAACTTTTACCTGAAGGATAAATTCTTATCGTCTCTTTGGTGAGAGTGCTAAGCTGAGTTTCAATCTTATTAAAATATGCCATGGCTTCCTTGAAAGGCTTCGTAATCTCTTCATGGTACTTATTTAGCACGTCGCAATAAGATTCCTGATAAATTAAAAAAACGCAGCATCAGACTACTTCGACTTTTCCCACTACCTATAGATTTTACTGCAACTAGACGACCCAGAAGTGAAAGCAGCCCTCCTAGAGTCAACACATGGATTAAATATGTGGCCTTTTAAGAACTAGATTTGCAGAGGAAAAGCAAATGCAAGCAATGTTGAGGAAAAATCCTTGTTAAGAACAACTTGAGTTTTTAGAAGCAGCACTAACGAGGTATAATTGAGTAAATTATGTGCTTGAAAATCACCATGAACCTATCGAGTTCTGGATCCATTCCGAAGCTCAGTTCCGTCCCGTTCCGTCGATTTTCATATTCTCCACCGGCTGCGTCTAAACGAGCCACAACTTCAGGAGGAGACCCAACCTGAACCCATTGTTGCAAACAAGGTGCCTACAAGCTTTGGTAACTTAAAAAATTGGAAAAAAGTCTGGAGATTCAGATGAAATGAAAGTGGTATTTGGAATAGTAAACCCTTTGATAGTGCAAACCGTGGATGGGCTTGAGAAACAAGTGGCATGCATTCAATCATATGAATAAAACAAGCACATTTACATGAGATGCATATATATTGCAGAAAATTTACACATAAGAGGCTTTTGACATTGCAGATCATTAATGTACATGAGGTTTTCAGTTTATGAATAGAAATTCAGTAATATCGCTTTTCAAATCCAATTCATGATCTATTACTCTTCTCTTGTTTTCTACTTCGTCATGATAGATCATGAAAATCATAACCCAAAAGATCACTATTAACTAAATTACTAGAAGATCTTACTCCATAGTATAACACATTATACACGCTATACACAGTGTTGTTATCTGGTTGAAGAAGGGTTTAGCTTTTGACAGTTGATATAAGCTTCCAACAAACACCGATAGTGTGGATGCCCTAATATTTTAGCCTTCATTGCATCCACCTCCCCCTCATCAGTAGTTGTAGCGACAGGAGGCCTAGTATTACTACTGAAATGAGGGGGCTATCAGAGTCACGGGCTTGCGAGGCTAAGGAAGTAACTGACCGGCTTCCTAACTGGGTGGACGATGACTCTCCAAAACAATTTACAGCCAGTTCTCTATGAAATTCAAACCGGCTAGTAAAGTTATTGCAACCCCCCTCCATTTTAACCAGTGGCACAAAAGAAACTAGTTTGACGGTCAAGTGGGGCTCCATTATAGACTGGAAATGACGTTGTAGCTTCTTGGGATCAAACATAGGTAGTGCAGACACAAGGCTTTGGGTGGCCCAACCGTGAAATGATACCTACGAGTTCTGAACCGACATTCTTCTCGTGATGATGTTCTCGCCGTCATCGTGGGGACAGTGTGTCGTCATGATTTCCATCATGGAGCTCACACTCGCATCTCCTTACTTGCCCATGTTCACACCGCAAAGTGAAGAGCTTTGTGCATTTGGTTGCTCCATAATACACACCAAAATACCCGTAGATCTACTACAACATAATTTCATATGGTGATTTTGGATTACTTACTGTCTCTGGATCGAGACATATCAGAGATGTCGTTTATCTTCCCTTTTCATATAGCCTTCTTCTCCACTGCAATGCACAAAACAAACTCATGATGCCCAAGCCAAGCCACCGGCTTCAACAGTTTGAGTAACTCTTTACCATTTTATGCACCACATATTCTCCCCTTAATTTTGACTACCATAATCTCATTTCCATGTAGGCTGGAGCTACTCTAGTCCCTTGCATAGTATATCAAGGTCGATAAGGGGAAAGGACAAGTAAGTACAGCGACAAACATATCGAACCAAGATTTCGATCTCCACAACTTGCCAGAATGTGTACTATTAATCGAAGAAATTTCATGGGGTTCCCAACAGAATAGCCTATCGGCTAATTACTAACACTTGCACCAATGAGGTGCAATGCTTACATCAATACACTGATATACTTTGGTATTTTTTATTAGTGAGAAAAATCCATGGAGAAGAAATGTGTGACTGCTATTTGGTGGAATGTGCTAATTCAGTGAGCAAGCCAGGAAAAGCAAGAAAGGAAAACGTTGGCGTCACACTAGAGGAGATCTCAGTGGGGTTCCCCCACAAAATAGCCTATCGGCTAAATATAATTGTTTCAACTTACTAAAGTACCAAATGGAAATGAAGAGTAATTCAATGACCTTACAAATGGCATAAGGGTACAAAAAAACAAGATATTTCAATGGCCTTACAATTTGTTTCTTCCATTTTTATTTATTTGGTTAATTGAACTCTTCCTAAAAGATACAAAAGATTTTTCACAAGTAAACAGTATGTAAATACATGTTTGAAGAAACAGTGTAAAGATAGACATAATATGGTGCAGTGGCATAAACTTGGTGAGTTGAATTATTTTCATTTTTCATGGAAACAAAAATTTAGAAAGTTAATAAAGTATGTGTCCCACCTTTCTAGTATTATTAGACTACAAAAATTGTCAAAACATAAAATAGTCATTTGTGATATTTTCTTAGAAGATTCAATTTTAGTTTTACAAAGTACATACTATAACTGGGTCCTACAAAATGGTGGCCTTTCTACTAAAATGTATAAAGCATGAAGGACACAAAGCTTGTATCATTAAGGTGACTGAGTGCAGGATTTTCTTGAAGTTTGCTACTAATTTGACAATGAATTTGGTATGCATTTATTATGGTGGTGCTTGTGGTAGTTGCTACATGTATATGCACGTTTCTGGTTTTGTAGGTGTATAGATTTCGTCTGGTTTTGTATGCGTATAGATGGAGTTTCCCACATTTTTTTATAAATATAAATATGATATATTTATATTCCTTCCATAGTAGGAAAATCTCATGGGGTATGAAGATAGCAGTGAAGAGGAAGAATTTTCCAAACGAGGCGTCGTTCGAATTCATCAAGTATTGCCTTTAAGACAAGTACCTCCTGAAAAAAAAAAGCAATGTAGCTATTACAACCCCCCTCCATTTTAACTAGTGGCACAAAAGAAACTGGTTTGGCGATCAACTGGGGCTCCATTATAGACTGGAAATGACATTGTAACTTGTTGGGATCAAACATAGGTGGCACAAACACAAGGCTTTGGGCACCCTGGCCGTGAAATGATACGTAGAAGTTATGAACTATAATTCTTATCGTAATGATATTCTCGCCACCATCATGGGGATAGTGTGTTGTCATGATTGTCATCATGGAGCTCACACCCATGTCTCTATACTCGTCCATGTTCACACCATAAAGTGAAGAGCTCTGTGCATTTGGTTGCTCCATAATACACACAAAATATTCATAGATCTACTGCAACATAATTTCATATGGTGATTCTGGATTACTTACTGTCTTTAGATCAAGACATATCAGAGATGTCATTTATCGTCCCTTTTCATATAGCCTTCTTCTCCACTACAATGCACAAAACAAACTCATGATGCCCAAGCCAAGTCGTTGGCTTCAACAGTTTGAGTAACTCTTTACCATTCTATGCACCACATATTCTCCCCTTAATTTTGATTGTCATAGTCTCATTTCCATGCAGGTTGGAGCTACTCTAGTCCCTTGCATAGTATCGATAAGGGAAAAGGACAAGTAAGTATAATGTAGTCTCAGCGAACATATCGAACCAAGATTCTGATCTCCACAACCTGTCAGAATGTGTACTATTAGCTGAAGAAATTTTTGTGGCTTCTCGTCGGCATCAGACTAGACGAAATCTTGGTGGGGTTCCCCCACATAATAGCCTATCGGCTAATTACTAGCACTTGCACCAATGAGGTGCAATTCTTACACTGATAGGTTGATATACTTTGGTATTTTTTATTAGCGAGAAAAATCCATGGAGAAGAAATGTGCATGACTGTTATTTTGGGGAATGTGTTGATTCAGTGAGCATGCCGAGAAAAGCAAGAAAGGAAAACATTGGCATCAGACTGGAGGAGATCCTGCTAGGGTTCCCCCACATACTAGTCTATCGGCTAAATATAATTGTTTCAACTTACTAAAGTACCAAATGGAAATGAAGGGTAATTTCAATGACCTTACAAATGGCATAAGGGTATAGAAAAACCAAATATTTCAATGGCCTTACAATTTTTCTATTCCATTTTTTTTATTTGGTTAACTGAACTTTTCCTAAAAGACACAAAAGCTTTTTCATAGGTAGACAGTATGTAAATACATGTTTGAAGAAATAGTGTAAAGATAGACATAATATGGTGCACTGGCATAAACTTGGTGAGAACTAAATTCTTTTCATTTTTCATGGAAATACAAATTTAAAAAGTTAATAAAGTATGTGTCCCACCTTTTGTAATGGTGTGGAGCCTGATCAGTCTCCAAGTGGGAGATTGTTGGTATGTGGCGACTAATCATGCTATACTGTATAGCCCATGGTATACTGTACACCCCGACCCCCTATCCTCGCCGGGGTCTGGGGCTAGGCCGGGCCCCGGGCGGGGGTTCGAGGGCGATAGCCCCCAAAAAGCAGGGGTTTGGGGGCACAACCCTTTTTGCTTTTTGTGTTAAAAGTGAAGCTTTAAAAGCTTCTATGTTAATGATTTTATGATTGTTGCATCTGCGGTTTATTATTGGGTGAACCACGTTAAATTCTTATGATTTATTCTATGTATGTTTTAATTATTTAAATCTACATTTAATTGTTAGATATCTGCCATCTCTAACCCTAACACCTTTTTAGTCTTATTAAACTACAAAAATTGTCAAAACATAAAATAGTCATTTGTGATATTTTTTAGAAGATTCAATTTCAACTTCACAAAGTACATACTTTAACTAGGCCCTACAAAATGGTAGCCTTTCTACTAAAATGCATAAAGCATGAAGGACACAAAGCTCATATCATTGAGGTGACCGAGTTCAAGATTTTCTTGAAGTTTGCTACTAATTTGACAATGAATTTGGTATGCATTTACTATGGTGGTGCTTGTGGTAGTTACTGCATTGATATGCACATTTCTAGTTTTGTAGGTGTATAGATTTTGTCTAGTTTTGTAGGTGTATAGATGTAGTTTCCTACAATTTTTTATAAATATAAATATGATATATTTATATTTCTTCCATGGTAGGAAAATCTCATGGGGTATGAGGATAGCAACGAAGAGGAAGAATTTTCCAAACGAGGCATCGTTTAAATTCATCAAGTATTGCCTTTAAGACAAGTACCTCCTGACAAAAAAAAGCAATGTAGCTACAGAGGTATTTTTCTGAGGATGTAAGAAATTGAGCAATGTAGTTTAGTGGTAAGGTGGGTTTCACTTTTTGGAAGTCTTCCTAGCTCCAATTCTAGAGGCCCTGTTTCAATTCTCATGAAGAACATGAAAGTGTAGTGCAATGTAAGATGGGTTACATTGTGTGAATTACCCAAGTTACGTAGGTTGTATTCTTATAAAACATGTGTGAGAAATCTTGAAATAGAAGATGGGTTAACTATGGAATAGTCTCTCTAAATCAGAAGGGGCATAACCTATGCATCCCCTAACACAATTTTAAATCCAATTCTAATAATAGATAGCCCAATGCATACAAAATTATGGATGTTACATGAATTGTATCCCTAAAAATAAATATTTTTAAGACACATGCTTGTAAGGAGTTTATCAATATGGAGCATAAGATAATTCCTTAGTGATTCAATTTAGGTTCTATCAAATACACTAAAATATTCTCCTTTTTTTGTGATATAAATATTGTTAATAGTTTTCAACAAATGTATTACTCACTTTCATCATATGATCCTAATTAGAGGAATTAAGTTGTATACTATAACCAAAAGGCTTTATTAGGAAAGCAAGTGAAATCTTTAATAAACTCAACGTAAATTCTCATAAGGTGAAGGAAGATGAATTTATTAAGAATACATTCCTAGGTAATTATTTATCCTTATTCATTTAATTTAAATCCCAAGTATGATCTCTTTTAATTAATAGTTATGTATATGCCACACTCATCATTCTTCAGAGTGTCTTGTTGTTTAAAATGGTTGTCATTCGAGTTATTGTTGTGGTGTGAAAATGTTGAGAAAACGAATGAAAGTTAATTGTATAACTGTTGCTAATGAAATCAAATAAATAGAATATATATATAATTTTAACAAGTTTATTATAGAAATGTAATCCTTGTAGCTTTAATTTATTTTTAAATCCTTTAATGAAGTTGGATTGGAGTGATATAAAGGAAAGTATATGGACATCCATCAAAGCATAAAAGATAGAGGCATTTGATCGAAGAACTTTGAATACATAGTGACCTTTATGTCTCTGTTTTTTTTTAAATAATAAATATAATTATAAACCAATTTAGTTAAAATAAATAAAATACTAATTACTTTAAAATAAATATATAATTATATAGATTTAATAAAATAATATATGATATAACATAAAATATTAATTAAATTAAAATAATTTAAATAATAATTACTTTAAAATAAATATATAGTTATATATATATATATACTGTTATACAAGGAGCCGGCTAACTCCTAGACAAAACGCACCTATGTACATACAAAAACGCATAAAACATACATAAGAACATACATATAAACATACATGACATGACATGATTTGACAGTATAGTACGGGGCCCAACACAAATTGCAAGCGTTCCTCAGAGGAGGAAGTGGAGAATAATGGACGTTATTTCTTACGGTAAAAATGGACAGAGGACGAACGTCTGAAAGCTTTAAAAAAGAGCACGAGTTTTTCAAACGCCACCACCTGCGCCAAATGCGTCAATTTCATCAAACATGTGTTGAATGCAATTCCGTACCATGGCGATTCAATTATCAGTCTTTTCAATCCTACAACTTCCAAAACCTTCGACATTCTGTAGCTCCACAATTGTGAATCGCTCCAGATGATGCTAAAATGAATGCACTGTTACTCCGGTAGAACAGAGTTCATTGCTGTTATAGGTTTTTTGCTATCACTTTATATTGTTTAAAAACCTTAGTTGCAACTATATTTATATTATTCAGATTTAGCTATTTTGGTATATTGGTGTAGCACGACACTTTTACTCTCCGCCGCAGTCTTTTGCAGAACTGTTTCTTAATATAAGATGCTGATGTGTTTTTTTTAGAGTACTGTTGGCAACCAAGTTGGTAAATAGAGGAATGTTTTGAAACGTTGTCTTAGCAATGTTAAGGTTGATGCTAACATTTGTGATTGATGTAATTCTTTTTAGCGTTTGGATCAAACTGGAAGTCCCTTCCACGACTTCTTTGTGCTCTCGGCTGAATGTGAATAATAGATATGTGAATAATAGATATTATGATATTTTCCCAGCAGAGCGGCATTATCTAGAGAGTATGGATATAATGAAAAACATCTTCAAATTTTAGGTTTTACTAGTACCTTATGTTATTTCTACAATTGTGACTTTTTATATGGATTTGGATATTCTAAATATATTTATATTTAGTCTTTTTAAATTTCTAAAGACAATTTTCCTTTGTACTAGTATTTTATCGATACCACCACTATTTAACAAAAAAAAAAATCATGATCAATGACTCACCTCTTTCTAATTTATTTATTGGGATTTGTCTTCTGTTTGACTCTTCATAAGCATTGTAACTCTTGTGCAACCTTTATGTCTTCTACCAATACTCCATTTCTTTGGAAACATTCAAATACTCTATGTCCTATTCCACATCTAAAATAAGATCATATGAAGGATGTTTTACAATATCTAGCATATTATCCTCCATCTATCTAATATCCATCTATTCTTTTATTTAATTATGAACCAGTACTTCCTCTTTCTTCAATTTTTTCATTATAAGGTATTTCAACACCATCTTTATTTCTCTCTTTGGATTATCCATCATCATCGATGCATTAATCCATTAGGTTAAGCCTTAAACCCTAAACCTAACATCCATCACCATTACATTAATTTGTTATGTTCATTTTAGGCTAATATAAATTTATTAATTTGAGCATCTTTCATCCATGATAGTCCTTTCATTATCCATGCATCTTTCCATCCTAAACATTACATATCTCCCATCCCATTAACCAAATAATCTTAAATTATCCAAAAGCTTTATTTTGGATGGAAATTATTCTTGTACAAGTATTCAACCATATTATTTTGATCTATATACATTTTCACAAGGAACCAAAGGTATTTTATTTTCTTGTGGGGATCACTACCATAAAAATATATTCATTCATTTTCTAGTCTAAAGACAAGAAAATGAAATAAGACAATAAGTTACATAAAGATAAAGAAAATAAACGATACCTTTTACTTTAAATAACCTTGCTCCTTAGATAGAGTTAAAATGGAGTGCACCCTTGCTCTATTTGATATGGTCTCTAAGATGCTTGATTGAATACTACTAATGGAATGTAGAATTCTCTTTAAACCAACATAATCTTGGTATAGTTAGACGATTTTTAATAGAAAAATGATAGCACACACCTACTAGAAAATGTATTGATGATAATCAAGGGTGAAGGCTTCTATTTGTAGACTTTTGTTGTGAGGAATGATGGAATTCAAAGATCAAGGGATCACAATATATAAGAGATATCAGAAAAGAGGAAATAACCAAGTGTCAAAAGGAGGTTTATTGGAAAGGGTGGCTAATTATATGCATTGGACAAAGAAAGGGGGGATCTTTGAAGGATTTTCAAAAGAGGAAATATCTAACTTTTTGACTACTCACATTATTTGTAGTGTTGGAAAACACACTGTCCCTTGTCAATTATGTAATGAATTCCATCTTCAAATTTTAGAACAACTCTTTGGTTACAATAAAAATGACATTTCAAACTATTCCTTGACAGGGGACAGTGTGTTTTTCACTTTCTTGATATGATTGGAACAAAAAAATGCTCGCATTATTTGTAGTGTTGGAAAACACACTATCCCTTGTCAATTATTTTCATATGAATTTGTAGTGTTGGAAAACACACTGTCCCTTATTAGTTATGTAATGAAGTCCACCTTCAAATTTTAGAACAACATTGTAAATAACTAACAGGGGGTAGTGTGTTTTCCAACAAGGGACAATGTGTTTTCCAACAGGGAACAAAAAAATGCTCATATTATTTAGAGTGTTAGAAAACACACTATCCCTTGTTAATTGTTTCCTTATGAATTTGCAATGTTGGAAAACACATTGTCCCTTATGTAGGAAAAATGCTCACATTGTTTGCAGTGTTGGAAAACACAATGTCCCCTATGTAGGAAAAGTGGACAGGGGACATCATTAGAATGTAAGATGTCTAGAAATAACTAACAGGGGGCAGTGTGTTATCCAATAGGGGACAATGTGTTTTCCAACATTGGAAATATGGAAAAAAATGCTCACATTGTTTGCAGTGTTGGAAAAAAATTGTCCCCTGTGTAGGAAAAGTGGGCAGGAGACATCATTAGAATGTAAGATGTCTAGAAATAACTAACAGGGGACAATTTTTTTTCCAACATTAGAAATACAGAGGATAGTGTGTTTTCCAGTTTCCAACATTGGAAATAACTAAGAGGGGATAGAGTGTTTTCCAAGATTAGAAATAACTAATAGGGGACAGTATGTTTTTCACTTTCTTGATATGATTGGAACAAAAAAATGCTCACATTGTTTGCAGTGTTGGAAAACACACTGTCCCCTGTGTAGGAAAAGTGGATAGGGGACATCATTAGAATGTAAGATGTCTAGAAATAACTAACAAGGGACAGTGTGTTTTCCAACATTGGAAATAACTAACAGGGGACATTCTGTTTTCCAATAGTGGATAGTATGTTTTCCAACATGGGAAATAACTAATAGGGGATAGTGTGTTTTCCAATAGGGGACAGTGTGTTTTCCAATAGGGGGCAATGTGTTTTCCAATAGGGTACAATGTGTTTTCCAACAAAGCAACAAATAATGCTCACATTATTTGCAATGTTGGAAAACACACTATCCCTTGTTAGTTATGTAATGAAGTCCACCTTCAAATTTTAGAACAACTCTTTGGTAATTATTGTAATTGCATCTACAAGTTGAAAATCAACACATTTTTCCTCATCCCCATTTCTCTTACATGTTAACACCCCCTACTATTCCTTATCATGATCTTCTAACTTCTTTTTCATATCTTTCACTTGAAGCTTCAGATTAGTTGCTCCCTCATCAACCCTTAGGATAGCAAAATCCCTTTCTTGGATATAGTTTTCAATGTCTTGAATACTTTTATGTAGCATTTTAGCCACTTTTTTCTTAGCTTTGAGAGTGTCTTTATGATTACAGAATTTAAATGTTTCTTCTAACAAGTTCTTTAGAAGACTTGTCTACCTTTTCAAATAAGACTTTCATGTCTCCACCCAACTGATTCTCTATTTTTTCACTTAGATCTGATTTTTCCTTTTCCTTGTCATCTATTTCCAATTGTATCTATTCCATTATGAGTATATTTATTTGTTCCTTTTCATAACTACAATGAAGTAATGTTGTAAGTAGGGGATGTTATCATCTTAAATGTGTCGTTGCACAACATAGTATACATGAAACCGACTTACAAGAATGTGTTTGACCTCCTCCATTTGTTTTCTTATCTACAAATGAAAGCCTATAGACTAATTCCTTTATGTATTTAACATGGTCTGCAATTTTTTTTCTTTTTTGTAAATGCACAATATAATTGTAGGTTGGAAAACATAGTGGGTTTGAGTACATGATTTATAAAACTTGAAACCAATACATTATCTATCTCATTCACTTTGTTCTACTTCTTTGAAGTGATTTTTAGAGTAGATTCCTTTTTCATTTCATATATTCTAGTACTTGTACAAAATAATTACATGTTGGAAAACACAATGTTGGTTTCCATTATTTCATTTTACATGTTCAAAGTTAAACAATGGACAGTATTAGGGGGGGGGGGGGTTATATTTTAGGGATCATAAAAATAACCAAATTGATACAACATACATGGTGACTAATTTAATCCATACAAAGACCCTTATCTAGTTTAAAATCCAAATACTTTATACCCCTTATCTGAAATTATGTACCCTTTTAAGCCATCTCCTATTTATAAAACTAATTTTCTCATATGAAACATAATTTAAGTCAAGGATCTTGTATATCCCATTAATCCATCCTATTAGGACCCCTTAATTCATTGTCTTAGCTATCTTAAATTCATCCTCATGAAAAATATATGCACAAAATAATTGTAGGTTGGAAAACACAATGGGTTGTGAGTTGTTTCATTGTTCGTGTTCAAAGCTCAAGGGTGAAGAGTTTGGAGAGGATTTGTAGTTGGGAAAAATAAAAATAAAACCAAATTGACATGAGGGGTGACTAACCAATTGGGTTGTTACATGTAGAGGGTTTTACAATAGTATATGGGTTGTAGGGTTCATAACACCCAGTGTTTTCAAACCTGCAATTATTATAATTATTGGAATTGCATCTTGGGATTGCCAAATATGATTTAATATATTTTCAATTTTTTAATTTAGTTAGTTCTATTTTGTGTCCAAGAAAGATATGAATATCCCTACCCCTCCATCCAAACTCATGGGATAAACTTATAAATTTATGTAAATTTAAAATATTGGAGATATAATTAGATCGTTCAATTTTTTTAAATTACCACAAATATGTTACAACCAATAGGGTAGAATTAGAATTCTAATCCTAAAAAAAATGTGGGGATTATGGGATGAGGGGATGAGGTTGTAGGATGGAGTGATGGATAATAAAAGATATGAAAAATAAGTTAGAAGATCAGGAAAAGGAATACTAGGGGGTATTAACAAGTAAGAGCAATGGGGATGAGGAAAAATATCTTGATGATCAACTTATAGATTAATAAATTTTTATTATCCTAAAATGAACCTAATGGATTAATGCAATGATGATGGATGTTAGGTTTACAATTTAGGGTTTATGTTTTATGGTTTAGGAATTGATCTAAAAACACTTGAAAATAAGCAAACCAAAGTGAATGAGATAGATAAAATATTGACTAAAGAGATTCTTCCCGCTCTTGAGAAGTTGAGGAAGGTGTGTGTGTAGTATGTGCAATAGAAAAATAGCAATGCAGAAGTGGATAAAGTCAAGATACTAATCTTCCTTGTTTACTTAGTAATACTCCTCCCACCCTACCACTACCTATATACTTATCTAATTATCTCTACAAAACCTTATATCTACTTATCACTCCCCTTCCCTCTCTACTTTCCCTATCTCCCTCCTTCCACCTCTCTCTTCCTCACACATTCACAACTTCTCTCTGCTATATCTCTCTACCTACCCCTCCCTCTCTCCCTAACTCTTTGTATACCTTCCTCACCTACCCTACATCTCTTTATCTCCCTCCTTGCCTCTTTCTCTTCCTCCATCTATCCTTCCCACCCTACCACTCCCTATCTTCATCCTTCCCTTTTTCTCTCCCTCTCTCTATCCCTTCCGCCCTACCACTCCCTATCTCCCTCCTTCCCCCTCTCTCTTCCTCCCTCACTATGTGCAATGTGCAAATGGCAATGCAAAAGTGGATGAATTATCTTTATCATAACATCCCTTGCTATTTTGTTTCATGATCTTCTAACTTATTTTTCATATCTTTTACTTGAAGCTTTAGATCAACCGCTCCCTCATCAACCCTTAGGAAAACAAAATCCTTTTCTTTGATATTGTTTTCAATGTCTTGAATACTTTTATGTATCTTTGCAACCACTTTTTGCTCAGCTTTGAGAGTGTCTTTATGATTATAGAATGCAAAATTTTCTTTTAATGAGTTCTTTAAAAGTCTTATCTACCTTTTCAAATAATACTTTCATGTCTCCACCCAATTGATTCTCTTTTTTTGCACTAAGATCTGATTTTTCCTTTTCCTTATCATCTATTTCTAATTGTATTTGTTCCATGGAATTCTTAAGTTCGAGAATCTTTGAATTCCTTGTTCAACTCCACTTATATCATCATCTCTCACTTTCTTTGCTTACAAAAATTCAAATGCAATACAAAACCTCTTGACTTTATCCACTTTTGCATTGTCATTTTCCCCTTGCACATACTGCACATTCACCTTCCTCAACTTCTCAATAGAAGAAAGAATCTTTTCAGTCAATAAATTATCTATCTCATTCACTTTGGTCTACTTCTTTTCATGTTTTTTAGAGAAGATTCCTTTTTCATTTCATGTATTCTAATAATTGATGTCGTTTTTCATTTCTATTGGCCCATTGCACATAGTGTGCATCCTCTCAAGAGCAAGAATAATCTCTTAAATCAATACATTACATATTATCATTCTTACAAAACATTTTTCACCATCACCCTTTATCATACCAACCCAAAAATATTATCCTTATCCCTCCTCCATCCTATAAATCCATTTTGGGCTCCTATTTCCCACAATCAACCATCAAATCTCCTCCTCACACTAAGTCCATTTTGGGTCCTTCTATCCCTCGCACCCTACCACTTCATATCTCTAACCTCCTCTCTTTCTCTCCCTCCCTCTATCCCTCCCACCCTACCACTTCTTATCTCCCCCCTCCCCCCTTCACTCCATATATCTATCCCTATCTCTCTCCTTCCATCATTCTCTCCCTCCTTCTATCCCTAGAACCCTACCACTTCCTATTTCCCTCCTTCCCCCTCTCTCTCTCCCTCCCTCTATTATGATCTAGTGATAACTACTTTAAAATCTTCATAAGCATTATGATAACCTCTCCCTCCCCTCTCTCTCTCATACCACCTTTGTCTACCTCTCCCACACTACCTATATCCCTCTCTCTACCTACCTCTCTCTAACTACCTCTCCTTATCTCACTCCTTCCCTCTATCTCTCCCTCCTTCCCACACAACCTCTCTCCATCCCTTCCTAATTATCTCTCTCACTCTAGTTTTCTAAGCCTCAATTAGCTCCTAAATAGAATTATAGTATGGAGCACTAGGGAAAATTCCTCTAGGTAGTCATCTCAAAGGTTATATAATAATCAATAGATTATATAAGTCTCATATAAGTAATTTATATCTATTTCTCCCTCCCTCCGTCTCTAATTTTCTCTATCTCCCCCTCTCTCTCCTCCTTTCACCCACCTCTCTCTAATTCTCGCTATCTAACCTATCACTCTATACCTCTTTCTCTCTCCCTCCTTCCTTTCCTCTCTCAATCTCTCCACCTTCCTCACCTCTCTCACTTCTCTCTCTCCCCTTATCTATCTACTCTCTTTCTCTCTATCTCACCTCTCTCCCTCCCTCTCTCCCTCACACACATTCAACTTCTCTCCACCTAGCCCTCACATTATCCCTCCCTCCCTCCCTCCCCAGTCCCTCCCTCCCTCCTCCCTCTCTCTCACTCTCTCTATGCATACCTCTCGCATCCCCTGTCTCTATATGTACCTCTATCCCTCCCACCTTAATGCTAGATTTTGGTAAAATAGTTTATGACACTCAAATACTTGATTGATAGAACTAACTACTATATAAGTAATCATCATGGTTGAAGGTACTCTCATTGGTCCTCATATCTTACCTATATACATGTGCTCTTTGGGTTTCCAACTATGATATGTATTTTCAATTTTCTTATCCCTCTCCACTTAGCCCTCCCTCTCTCCCTAACTCTCCCTATACCTATCTCTCTTAAATGTGATGATGATGTTAACTACTAGAATAAAATAAAAGTTTCACTTCTATGATGATGTCTAGATATAAGGTGGATGTGTCTTGCAAACCCTACTTTACTTCATAACACCATATACTCACCAAAGAAGCTATAAAAATTCTATCAATAACTTATTGTCAGATCCTCCTTCATGGTGATCGGTGCGTTAGTTGCACCCATGATTACCAAGGCAGCTTAAAGAACCCTTCCTAAAAATTTATCCAATTACGAAACCCTATTTCTGATCCATCGAGTCCAATTATAGATTTAAGTAGTGAAAACCATTGATCTATCCTATAGCCCCTAAAAACCCTCAATACTCCACCAAATACTGAACTATCAAGCTCAAAAAATAGGAACAATTCTCAAATCTTAACACTTTGGCGTTCTTAGATCTTAAAACCCTCATGAGGGTTGAGAGTTTTAGAAAATATAGAGCATGAGAGGATGAAAGGATAGAGAACACTTTATGAATAATGGGAATAGAGGTGCCATCAAACCTGCAAAACAAAAAAACTGGGTTGGATTGTTTTTCAAACTAGCTTTAAACCTCCCATGCAACTAGACAACCTCCCACTCATTTTTAAATTTTAAAATTACTGCTCATTTTAATTTTTAAAACAGTCTACGGAAACGTTCGTCCTCCCTCCTTCTCCATCTGTTTGTGTGGTCGTTAGTTTCATTTCCCATCAATGACTTTCTATGAGTTCCATTTTGTCTTTCCGTTGGGGTGTGTTTTATCGATGGGGGATGGGATGCTATGTTATAATAATATACATAGGTACTTTTTGTCTGAGTTAGCTTTCTCTAGTGATACCAAGGTAGCACTAATAACATATATAATGATTTAATCTACTTGCATATTGAATGTCATATATAATGGAAGGTGTGTGGCATATATGAGACTTGGTCAGCATATATATTATAATGCTATTTGAAAATTATTTAAAATTTTTGACTTTGTCAAAGACTGCAAACACCAAAAAAGCATGAAAAGAGGATAGTGTGGAACCAAACTATAAATATTTTCTTTGCATTAGAAGTCTATTTTAAAAGCTTTGTACAGTGATTTAAACCTAAGTAAATGGGAGAATAAGTCTTGAGAATGCTGGCATGGAATAAGTTGACTTGCTTAACCTGTTACCTTGCATATCTCTAATGCATTCTTTTTGTCTTTTAAAGAAACAATTTGCTATGTTAATTTGTTTAGTAATGTGGTTTAAGTCAGCCATCTTTTGTTTTCCAAGTTGAGTCAAACCATGCAAACTAAAAAGTGTTGATCCATCCTCCATATTATTACCCTTTGGAAGCTAATTTCTATATATAAATAGAGGTATTATTTCGAAGAGTGGAAGTGATTTGTTGCCATGTTGCAAGCTTATTTGAGGAGGCTTAGTTTGGAATCCAGCTAGGTTGATATGAAGCTTTGTACTTATAGGCATGTTGTCTCTTTCACCCTTATGCTTTGTTTGACTTTGGAATATTTATGTGATGCTTGAATTTTCTTGGATATTACTTGCGTTGATGGAACCTATCTATTAGGTTGATGCTTTTATATACCCTATATGAGATTTTATATGATGTATTTCTATTTGACTTTATGTAGGGAGTCCATACTATACGTATGTAGAAATAAATGTGGAACATAGATTACATTAATATCTTTGGAAAGGTTAGCTTTAATTCATTAGCTTAAATGCTAGGAAAACCTTGGAATGATAAGGCTAATAACACAATGATAGTAATGGATTGAAAGATGTGTCATTACTAATAGAATGTGACATTATGCAAACCATGTTGTTAGTCTATTCTAAAATGATCATTTGATCATGTTGCAAGTAACTTGAATATTGGTTGAAACCCTAGGTTGAATATAACCTATTTTGATAAGATGGTTTATTTTATCCTTGTTTTAAGTACATAGGATGAGAATAACCTACATGATTGGACTGATCATTGATTACTAGTATTATATATCCATGGAATCGGGTAAACTAAATGTAAGGTTAACCCATGTGATTAATTTGATCACTTGAATTTATGAATTACTATTTGATTGAAGCCATAGGTAGGATAACCCTACTATGTTGGTTGTTTTATACTCTTGACATGAAGTCACTTTATTGAAATGAAACTATTTTTGAATAGCCTTTTATTGATATGATTATTCTTGAGATTGAGGCCATACCTTCAAACTAAGGTCATTTATTGACAAAGATATACTTTTGAATCATTCATTGATGTGATATAATCTTGATTGGAGTCATTTAATGATGATTATTTATTCTATGATAAAATGAAGCTTATGTAGCTATACTTTAGACTATGAATTTATTTGTTATGAAGATGTTCATAAGTTAGATCTATTAGGGGTTCATAGGTCAATCCTAGGGTTAGGATGACCCAATGAAGGGTATAGCTTATATATATAGCATTAACTACTTCAATAGAGTGGATTCTATAATGATAAAGCTATATTTGAATTGGTAGGTTATGAAAACACATGTTTTAACTATTAGATGAGTCATAATGAACTTAGTGTATATAGACCTTGTTCTTGGGGTTAAAGATTACCCAATGGAGGGAATTGCCTATGCATAGAATATGAATGATCTTAACAAATCAAGTTAGAATGGTGGATGAGCGAGTGACATTTATGCAATAGGGATGATGACTACTTTAGCTAAAGTGGTGTAATTTTCCACTGATTACACTGTTAGTTCATTGTCTTACCTTACTCTTTAACTCTAGTCTGAGATTGTTATACACGTACAACATAGATGAGTTGTATGATAAAGTTCTAGTTATGAAGGACATAAAACCTGTAGATGTCTAAAATTGGACACTTAATTTATCCAAATTCAACCCCTTTTGTCTTATTTTCGTTAATTAAGTAATAATGCTATTATTTAATTAATAGCATTAATTCTACCAAATCCCTAAGGTATTTAATCAATAATACCTTATCTCTTTAATCCTCCTTCCATCAATTGAATTAAATAAATATTCCATTTATTTAATTCCCTTCATGTCACATCCTCCATCATTTTTATCTTATCCTAATCCATCTTCTAATCTCATCATTATGGTGTGCACATGCCTAATCCTTGATTACTTTTGCAAGTTGGCCTCTAATCTCTCTTAGCCACCTAACCCTCCTCTAATCCTTCATTACTCTTCCCCATGTGATCTTTGACTTGTCACATCAAGTCACATGTGAAATCTAACTCTCTTCTAATCCTCATTAATCAATCTAATCAAGTACTTGCACAATCCTAATCACTTAATTGAATCAACCCTATTAAATTCTTTTCTTGTTTGACAAGGCATCTCCCTTCCCCATGTGAATTTTTAATTCACTTTTAATCCCCCAATGCACCCTTTGGAATTTTAAATTCTTTCCCATCTCCCCATGAGAATATTTGAGGAATTTTTAATTCCTCACATGTCCTCTCACCCACATGGGGACAAGGACCTCATTTATGAGGAGATCTTGCCCAATCCCAAGGTACTTTGTACCCCCTCCATGTCATGTACCATCCTTCCACCTCATGTCCACTTCACCTTTTAGGGCTATATCACATGCCACATGTCAAGATGTGAGGGCTTGTGAGTTCTCAACTCACCTTAGCCCTACATCTTGATATTTGATGGCTCAATCTTGACCATCCATCTCTTCTAGGAATTCTCAAAATTCTTATAAATACCCCCTCTTTTCTCTCATTTTAAGGGGAAGATCATTTTGCTAGCCAAACTCTTGCAATTTTGTTTCTCAACCTACACTTAGCCATTTTCATGTTTTCATCCACTTGCACCCATCCTCACAACATCATTTAGCTTGCATCTTGTGCCATCCAAGGAGCATACACATCAAAGATCGAAGGGCCAACCAAAGGATCGATTCGATGCAAGGTATAGAGTTCCATTTTGTTGCTTTCATCTTGTGTTGTTTCCAACCTAGGCTAATCTTGAGGTGTAGGTTGTTTTGGTGTTTATTTGCACTCTTTTACTTGCTACTCATTTTCTAACGCTCACATTCAACCTATCACAAAACCAACTCAGATTAGGCTAATATTTTGTGGTTTCTAGACCAAATATCTTCGTCAAAGGGTAGGTCCATCTTACCATATGTGGTAGATGTTTGGGGGACCACAATTAATCCATGGATGGTGAAAAATAAATTGAGTAATGCTTCTCCTCCTAGTCAGCAAGTCAAGATTTGAAAGGGGGTTTCCTACATCATTTATATTTCTAGTACAGATTGAGCTTAGATGAGCTAGGTATGTATCTTGTATCTATTTTTGTGAAAGATAGAAAATGTATTTTGTATTTGGTTTATGAAATCATTTCTTTGGAAAGATTTTAACATTTCATTAAATAAAATGAGAATGATGTATTAATACTATATCACAATTTAATGCAATAAAAGTTTGGAATAGTGTTGTTTTCAAATGTGCATGATGTCTTAAGAGAAAAAAATTATTGCTATGCGATGACATCGTGAATTATTTCACTTATGGTTGAAACATTGGAAATTCTTTCGAGTAGAACACGGGACATGTTACATGTCGTGGCAATTTCAATGATCAAATAACATTCAAATAGAATAAATTGGGATCTTAAAACAATAAGAAACTAGAAGATGTAGACACATAATGTCATGATTATTCCTCCATGATTATTTAAATAAATAAATTACATTTATTTATTTAAATATGTCACTAATTAATCCTTATTCCCTCCAATTATTTAATAACATTCTCATTTATCCTTCAATCAAATAAACTTATTTATTTAACCCACTTTCCATCCCACCAAATAAATAATTAAAATAATTATTTATTTCCTTTTATCTCATTCCCATTTATGAATTGAACCATTATTTAATTCATAAGTCAACCTTTCTCCATAAATTAAATAATTTTTATTATTCCAACTACCTCTTTTTCTCCACCATTGATTTGATTATCTCCAATTAAATCTCAACCCTTCATTTCAAGGCTTACCCTAACTTTGACCTAATATTTCCCTAAACCTAATGCTCCTCATCACATTAAATACTAGTCGTTGATCTTAGGGCTTCGCCAAATTTGAATCCTGACCACCCATTCTAAATTTGGAACTCTTTAAGAGGCCCTCTCTCTAGCCATCTTAAACACACACATGCTTGAGGACTTGAATACTTGAGCACTCACAAATCTTCAATATTTTGCTTTTATTGATCATAGGTGATAGTTGCACTTCAAATATGAGGGAAATTATACCATTTTGAGCAAGATGGAGAAGGCCAATAGAGGTCAACCAATGGAAGCTTGAAGACTAGGTGATGTTGTTTCACTATTTTTATGCTTCTTGTTTTCATTGTGCTCTATTGTTGATTGGGGTTTGATTTATTACACTATTCACAATAACCTGAAAAAAAATTCCTAATTACATTTGGTGAACCTAACATGTTTACGTATCTTGGAAATGTATTTTTGTTTGCTGAAAAGTTTGTTTGATGAAAAAAAATTTTGTAGGACCTCTATGAATTCTAGTTTACAATTCTGTTTTAACAACAATCTCTTAATCTTTACTACAATCGGTCCTTGAAATTTTGTGATCATTGAACTAGATTGAAAAGGATTATTGTGAAAAGGATTAAATAGTGTTGTTGAAAAGGATTATAGCATGAAAATTATAGCTTGCACTAAGTCATCGTATCAATGACTATGTAGTATTATAAGAATATTTCATAGTTGTCAGATTATGGTTCTTTTAACAGTGAATGTGTGTGTGAATGTCGTAATTACGTCGAAGGTGTATCCTTATTTGAGTTTTACAAACTCACTTTTCCTGTGAATGGTTCAAAATCAATGATAGGGCTAGCAATGTAGTTAAATGCTTCCCAGCCGTTGATCCATTTCACCAGTATGCTTTTCATGTTTAAGTCTTATTTGGGGTGTGCTTTCAATTCATGCCATCCTTGGCATTCGCAACATTTAATATATCTTCCACTTGTTTCCATTGGCATATGTGCATGATTTCTTTGCACCGTCAGGCAATTGAAGCTTAGAAAATCATTTTATTTCCTTTAACATCTATGTCTCAATCATGACACATGTTGAACACTAAGTAGAACTGTATGCACTGGGAAGGAATAAACATATGCAATAATTTCCTTCTTTGTGTCATTGTTTACCTTCTACCGAGTAGTCATTGTCATTTTCCCTTCTTTTAACATCAAGTTCATTATACTGTCAAGTTGATGTTCCCTCTATTTTGGTTGAGATTCGGTACTCATTAAGCCACATCATGTAAACCTCTTCACTGTATGTCATTAACAGATTAATATAATGGGTGAAGTTTTTAAGATTTAATAATTTGTATTTGGTCATTAAATTTCTTTTAGATATAAGATTTAATATTTGATATTTTTTAATAAATTGTTTAAATTTATCTCGGAGGATAAATTCATGTCATATCCATTTTCTCCTTGATTGGCGTATGCTACCTCTTAGGGTGAGTAGGTAGTTGGTTGGTTGTTGTTGATAGGGGGCATGTATAGTTAGTTGAAGAAGAAGTACGGTTGGTCAAAGGGGGAGAATGTGTTGATGTTTTAATGAAGATCATTGGCCCTTTGTCCTTGATGTCAAAGGGGGCGAATTTGTAGGTGTGTGTTGTCATCAATGCCAAAGGGCCTAGAGATTCTTGGCACTGGTTCTCATTGATGTCAACACTTGGGGAGATTTTTTCATATGTTTGTGAGATTATTATTTGGCATTGCTTTCCATTGATGTCAACACTCAATTTGGGTTGCCATTAATTCTTGTAGTTTGAGTTATCATTGGTTCTTACAGTTGTATGTTGTTGATACTCTACAATGATATGTTCATAGTTGGATGTCATGCATTTTTTTTTTTTTGATGTTCATGGTTGGATTTCACACCCTATTTGATGATAAGTAGAGGTATATTGTGTATGGTTGTTGTTAGAAGATATGATATCATGATGATGCATTAAGATGAGGATTAGAAGCATCAAGCTGAGGATTAAGAGAATTAAAATGAGGATTAGAAGTAATGATAAAAATGGAGAGATGTTGTTGATGGTCTCTAGTATGTTATATTCTATCTCTTGTTGCTCCTGAGGAAGTATGTGCTACCACAAGGAAGTTTTCGCCTCCTCATGTTGGTGAAATTTTCTACTAGAGGAAGTTTCTTTGAAGACTGTTTGGGAGAATGCTTTGTATTTGTCCACCTTTGAAGATGTGGTGTTGTAGTTTGGGATTCAATGTTTATTTTCTGTGGATGTTGAACTCCTATCTTATCTAGCCACCAATGTTATTGAGGAGCTTTCTAGTAATTACATTGGATTGGCAATTTTGTTGCTTGTTAGAATTGGTCCGAAAAATGCTTTGCATTTCTTCGCATTGATGTTTCTACTCCTATGGCTTGGTGGACATGCTAGATCAATATTTGTGCAATATCTTAGTTCAACTTTTATGTGATGGCATTTACCACAAGTTGGTATGTTAATGTTCTATCTCATGGTTGTGTATTATGTGATTCTGGGATGAAGTGTTTTATTTTTGTTTGATTTTTTATGGATATTTTTGGCATGATAGTGTGAAATAAGTATATGAAAGTGTTGTTGGATGTTCATGGAACGTATCTTGTGATCTGCACATCATTGGTTGATCTCATTGGTGTTGCATTGTGTTTGAGTTTGATTTTTGGGTAATTTGTCAATGTCCGACCAATAGGGCTTGTTCTCTTGCTTTCCCTATGTGCTTGGGGTTGTGTGCTAGCATTTGCAGTTTTGTTAAGATGTATTTAGGTAAATTTAGTTGAGAAACACATTGACTAAATTTAGTTGAAAGTGTGTTTTTGGGTTGAATAGTAATGCGCTACATGTTTCATCTTCACATTTCCTTGTTTTTGACTTGGGTACATGTGTGCTAGCATGTATGTTGTTTGGGATCACATTGGAAGTTGTAATAAGTTATATTTGGTCCTCTCTATATCTTGGATTGGACCACATTATGTTTTTGTGGCTAACTTTTTGAGGTTATTGCTTATCTTCTAGCCAACCTAATAGTTGTTTTGAG
Organism: Sequoia sempervirens; assembly: GCA_007258455.2. Lineage (NCBI taxonomy): Eukaryota > Viridiplantae > Streptophyta > Pinopsida > Cupressales > Cupressaceae > Sequoia > Sequoia sempervirens. The sequence continues at coordinate 777,300,145 of VDFB02270651.1, forward strand.
ATCTTGTGGAGGATATAAATGGAAGAAAAAATCAATTGAAAGTTGGAAAAGTGTTTGGTGGTGTGAAAATATGGAATGATGTAGTGATTTGTGGAAAAGAAAGATCAAATGAACTTTAACGCCTCAATCAACAAAGTGTATTGTTTCAACAAATATTGTAATTTCTATATCTTCATGTATCTTTTTATCACATAGTGAGTCTCTTTAGCAAGTCCATGTAATGTGTATCTTGCCCTGGGGTTGTGTGCCTCAGTATTGCAAGTCCTTTGTATCTTTCCCTAAGGTTGTGTGTCTTAGCTTGCAAGTCCATTAGGGAGCAGTGTGCTTCCTTAGGCAGCGAGCCTTAAAATAAATTATAATTTTGTAAGCAGTCGGCTTCCTATATTGTGAGATTTCTCACTGTGTTTTTTCCCTTCTTGGTTTTTCCATGTAAATATGGTGTTATCTTGTGCATGTGTATTCATTGTCTTATCTTTCATTACTATTGATTTGATTGAGTGATTCTAATCTATTTATAATTTGTTGATTTTGTTAAAATTCTAAATCTACTTGTTGATAAAGGGTTTAAGTTTTTATAGATACTGATTCACCCCCCCTCTCAATATCAGGGTGAATTCAACGACACTATGTTCTTAAGATGCAAGCATCATTTAGTATTGAATATATAGATTTAGAGACTCTATAGTACTAAGAAAAAGGCCTTTAGATCATATGAAGGTGGAAGGGGTTGATCATTCTCTAGTGATTGAATGGGGAAAAGCTACACTAATTTTTTGTTTAGGAGTTGTTGTACAATATTGAATATATAGATTTAGAGAATTTTGTGAATTATCAGTTTCTTTGAGTTTTAAATAAAAAAATAGCTAGTACAATAGTAGGTGTTATGGTAGGAGTGTTATTCACAATAGGAGGGGAATTATTTTAAAGATTTTTTTCTTCTTTTTATAGTTATTATATGAAGAAAAATCCATGTAAGATGTAGTAGCATCCTACGAAGTGGGTGCCTTTAACCAGTTGACACTTTGTTGATAGTTGCAAAGGTTTGTGCATTGTCATGCAAAAGAAGAATATCTCGTTAGTAAAATTTTATCCTTGAATATAGGCTAAAGGTTTCCTTTGAAAATATTTTTCATATATAAACTAGGGAGTGGTATGGAATGTGAGAGGACAAGTACTGGTATCTAAATATAAAATTAATTATTTATTCATAAACCATGCTTGCAAAGCACTAGGTTAGTTTAAAGGTGACTTGGAAACCTATATTATTTTGAAAGTGTTTTAAGAACTAATTTAATAATTGATCTAAAGAATTTATTGAATGATCGAGAAGTGAGAGAAATCAATCTAGTGCGATGGATTTCAATGATTATGAGAAGAGTTTTGATAGAAACTAGTTATGAAAAATAGTCACTACACAAGGTTGTAAATATGAGCATATGTTTGCGGGTCACCCTTGTCTTTATACTTTTCATAGTAAGGCACCTCAAAGCTATTAGGAAGTAGGATAGCAAGGATTTAAAAGAATAGAGGGCTACAATGATAGTATGGTGGGATGAGAGGTTAAGTAGAAGAGGTGGATAGCAAGGTGAGCTAATGTTGAAAGTGTCCTACATTTTGCATAAATCAATTCATTATAGGCTCTTGTTTATGCAAAGGGGGTGGGATACTAGTTGATATACCTACATTGGAAGAAGTTAAAGCTTGTGAGCTTGAGGATATGTGAACCAAAGGGGATTGAGGTTCCAAGGTTCCTACCAAGAAATTCATATTTCATGGCATGTGAAGGAAAGGAAAATCTAGAAGATGAAGCTTGCATCAATCTAGATTGTGTAGCTCGCTAGTGACTATTTATGTATTGAACATGTGGAGAGTATAAATTTAACCTATACACTGACATTTTTTTACCAGTCACATTAGATTAGGAGTCATTACTCCTTTGAGGCAAGAAATGAAGGCTAGGAAATCATTGTGAAGTATATGCAAAAACCCTTAAATAAACTCAAGACCTTTGGAATGATTAAGAGTTTGGTGGAACAATGACACTAGATATGTTCTCACCTTGTCAAAATTTCTAATAATTACCAAGGTTCCAATCAATATCACACATTTGGGAGTGATCTAAACATGTAGTGTGACCTCATGGTCAAATTTGGAGTTTGTATCATGGAAACTAGTATTAGGATCTAAAGTTGAGTTGAACATGAATTGTGGAAAGAGAAGGTATAGTTATTGTCATTTGATCAAAACGAAAACTAATAAAAGTAGGACCACACCTAATTGAGGTTGTTGCAGCATCAGAGTAATACATTTTTATATTTTGGTATCTTGTGCAAACAATAATGTTAGAATGTGAACTTTGGGTCATGAAGTTCATAATAAGGTTTCACAATACATAATTTGAAGAGAGATGGAGGGATAATTCAATAGAGATAGGGAGAGGGAGAGAGATAAAGACAAGGGGATAGAGATAAAGAGAGAGGGAGGATAAAGAGATAAATATATATAGGGAGATGGAATGAGGGATAGAGAGGGGGGAGAGAGATTTTGTGAGAGAGAGGGGAAGGCAAAGAAACATAAATTTCTTGTGAGAGATAAAAAGAAATGGGGAGAGGGAGAAGGAGAAAAAGATAAAGAGATAAAGAGATAGAGAGGGAGAGGGAAGAGATAGATAGGGAGAGGGGAAAAGATAAAGGAGAGGGAGAGAAACATAAATAAATGGTGAGAAATATTAAGAAAGAGATAGAAGGAGAGTCAAAGGGGGAGGAGAGAGAGAGAGAGAAGAATGAAGGGAGAGAGAGGAAGGGAGATAAATGAAAGATGGATAGAGATAAGGAGAGGGAGGATAAAGAGATCGAGGAAGAGAGGGAGAGAGACATAAAGACATAGTGAGAGAGATATAAAAAGGTAGAGGGAGAGATAGATAGGAGAGAAAGAGAGGGAGAGAGTAGACAAAAGCAAGTGTATTTCATGTTTCATAGAATGTGCTTGCATTTTGTGGAACACAAAATGTGAGAGAGTTTTGTGTTCCATATAATTTGCTCATTTTTAGTGGAGCAAAAAATGTGCATGTGTTTTGTGTTCCACATAACATGCTCATTAAAAACACATCCAAATTTTTGTGGAGCATAAAATGCGAGTGTTTTTTGTCTTTCATAGAATACGAGTGTGTTTTTAAGTCAAAAATTTCTTACCCTTTTTTCTTTGGAATATGTTTGGATAACAAGCCTATAGGTCTGGACTATTTATTTTCCTCTATTTCACATGTTTTTAACCTTCATTCTCATTTCTCAAGTTGCACGTCATCAAGTTTACACATTGTACAATGAATTTTAAGAAAATTACCACAATAATGACACACATCTTCTAAGCTTTATAACCATATTTTTTTTAATATTTGAAATACACTAACATATTTACTTTTGATTTTCTTACTAATGTCTCTATATTTCTCAAATACATGCTTTCATTTTTTTTTATAACTTTTGATCTACTTGTCAAAAAAATAAAAAAAATATATCGGATTGTTCTACACTTCATTCTTTACACATTGAAAAAATATTTTTTCAATTATTTTAGTGTAATTTATGTGATGTGCATGCTTAGTGATGTGATTTTTAGGATGCATCCAGTTTGAAAAATCATAAAAAATATACAAAGTTTTTAGTACTCACTCTTAACTATATTTCTACCAATGATATTTTGAAAATACTAAATGCAATAAAAAAACACAGGGGCACACACTAGACACTATGTTATATTTTACTACAAAAAAAGAACACTTTTGTGTGTGTACAACATTTCATCCTCTTAATCTTAACTATTTTTTTAAAACTTTAGTAGTTTAGAAACTAGATTTAGATTGTACTACAATTCTTATTTTTTTATTTCTTCAAATTTTGAGTGCATGAATCTCAAATTACTCATTCAATTTTAGATTTATCCAATTTCAGAAGAAGAAAAAAAGTGGCCACTTTTGACCCCCTTTTTGTATACCATTTCCACAAATGTGAATTCTATTCACACATTGTCCCTCAAATGGATAGCATGAGGTTAAAGTGATTGGATTGATCAAAATAATAATATCATAAACTTGACATAAACATGGATGATGAAATGGGGTGGCAAGCCTCCATTTAATAGATTTTTGAAGAGGAAAATGGATGATTAGGATCCAAGATACATGGATTTAAGTCATATCATTCTTACATGTGTCACAAGGGAAAGGAAGATCTAAGATCAAAGGATGGGATTCGGTCAAGATGTAAGATTAAATGAGAACAGGGAAAGTTGAATGCAAAGTGGAATACCAAGAATGCTCACACATATGTGAGCAAGGTGGTATATGTGTGAGATATGGTCACACATGTGTGAGATATTCTCACACATGTGTGAGAAAAGAGGTGGAAATGAGCTAAATTCAAGGGACGAGGTAGAGTATTAGCATTCCTCCAAGTTATCATGCTCACACATGTGTGTGTAGGGAGTGACATTCTTACAAATGTGGGAGCATGGAGTGGGTTGAGGTGGAGAGATAGCATACCTTCAAGATAGCATTCTCACACATGTGTAAGCAAGGAGTGGGATAATCTAGCATGCTCGCACATGTGAGAGCATGAGGGGAAGTAATTACGTATGTTAGATGATAGGTGACTTAGACTTTAATCCATATACATGGATTAAATGGATAGGATTAAAAGAACAAGGATGGAGAAGTATAGTCTTAAATTAGAAGAAATTCTAAGAGGGATTAATTGGTCTTAATTAATTAGCTAATCATGGATACATTAATTTATTAAGTTAGAAGAATTCAAAGCTAACATTATTTAATTAAGTTGTTTAAATTAATTAACCTTAGGAGTTAGGAATAGGATTAATTAATTAATTAATTAACTAATTATGAGAAGGTAGTAGAATGGTTAGTTATGGGGATAACTGATTATTTAAATAATATTGTAGAAAATTAGTAAGATGGAAATTAGAGGTGAATTTGGGTGTCTATATTTGCCATAAATAACCTCAAAGTCAATTCTAACTGCCATAATTGGGCTCCACCTCTTCCATGAATGCATATGCCAACAAATGTTCAAAATCTAAGTGAACATAAATTTATTATAAATTATTTCTTCAATTACACCATAGGAACCGTAGTACACCTTCAAAGTGTTGAAGACACATAAATGTGCATAGGATTTCAAGGTAAATGGCATCTTCATCCGAACATAATTGACCTTCATTAATAGGGAAAGTAGGTTATGTTTATGAACAACCTAAGGCATTATTTAAAATTTAATTACAATCTAATTAAAAATTATCAAGAAGCATTAATTGATTGATATAAATGACATTTATTTTTCTATTCTTCTTATTCATATGGATTAATACATGTATTTAATATTATGATAATAGAGATGATTTCACTTGATTGAACTATAAAAAATTATGGTGCATGATTTATACATCAATTTCAAATATAAGTTGGGATGATGATGATAGGTATTAGTTTCATGGATTAATCATAGGTTTATATGTTATATTTAATATATATATTTATATAGTTTATATTAAAATTATTCTCATTTAATGTAATAATAGGCTCTATAAAATTGATTAATATATATAACTTAAAACTCCACACATCATAAAACATAGTTTGATGATCATTAAATGTATACTTTCAATTTGAATTTAAAAAACTGTGCGAGTGAATAATATTTGGATTATATAAATTATTTGAAACATAGTACATGAATTTATATTCATTAACAATATTATGAGTAATCATGAAAATATATAATGGTCATAACTTATGTTTCTAATAATCATTTACATGACCAATCATGCTTGAGAAAATAATGACATAAACATATGCCAATTTTATAAAATGATGTACTAAATAAATAAAGATTGAACCATGATCAATTTGACAAGTGGTTATTTATAAGATGCAATGACATAAAATTTTAAATAAATAAAATTACTTTTAAAAAGTTTGTTTATTTGTATGATGATGACCAAAGAACCATTCCATTAATATCACAACAGAAACTTTTAACTTTTATATTACTCTTATGATTATTTTTTAATAAAAATATAATTTAATTAAAAAATGACAATTCGAAATTAAAGAACATTAAAATAGTATAATTACACCAAGAGGCGTAACCCTACAGTCGCAGCACGGCCTCTATAGGAGGCCAACACAAGTAACGGTCTTAGGAAAAGGAAATGGTTGGTTTTTTGCTTTCACATTAACAGCTGGCAGGAAATGGTCTAACTAAAGATGGCTTCAGGCATGATGAATAAAGTGGTGGCGGCTTAATAAATATTTTATTTGAAATGGCTCAAACCTTATTAGTTGTGTAAACGAAGATAGCTTCAGAATTACTAGCGGTGTAAATGAAGATGTAACGGCTGCCAATGATTCCACTCCTCTGTGTAACATTTTTTGGGCGAAGTTTTATTAATTCGTCAGAATCTTTTGATTACTCATGTTTGTGGCAGAAGTTTTATTAATTCATCAGAATTTATTGATTGCTCAGTGTAGCGTTTGTTGCAGAAGTTTTATTAATTCATGGTGGACTTTGTTTTCTAATATCGAGCTGATTCAAGAGTCACGATGAGATTTGAAATTATAAAAATCAAGAATTCTGAGGATCGCATCATCTCTCTTGCAATTTCACTGCTATCATGAGCATACAGTTACAAAGAGTTTGGATCATTTGCAGGTGAGAATTTATATTGTCTGTTGTAACTGCATTAGACACTTAATTTCATTTCGAATCTGAAGATTGCATATTTGTTTTGTTTCGATTCAATGTTCTTTGGAAAGGAGTGTGGAAGTGAGAGAAAACAATAAGGTGCGGAGAGGGCAGAAAGGATCTAGCCGAATTTTGAAGGAGGTTTCACAGTTATGTCTTGATTTGGGTTGATTCCTATTTTTTGCATTCAAGTCTTGATTCGTGTTGGTAGCAAGAGAAGGAAGCGTTAGGCGTGGTTCCCCATTATCAAATTTCTATCTTCATCCATTTTTCTTGAAAATCTTAAACATCTTTTGTGCATAGTTTCGCAGGATAGGAGAGAATCTATGAGGGCAATTGAGTGAAGTTGTATGTATGGGTTGAAGGCACTATGCTGGGGCACATGATCCATCGCGAGGGAGATGCATGATCCACTCACCGTGCAAACTGAAAATGGCGTAAACCAAGGTGGGTCTCTCCCGAAAGGAGGTTTGTAGGATCCGTCAAAACCTCACGCACTCTCCACGTATTAAATTAAAAGTTTAAGGATCTGTCACATTGACAGAGCAATCTTAGGAGTGAAATATTGTATTCTACCAATCAAGCGTCTTAGAGTTGAGTCTCGGTATTCTTTTGTACAGGTAAGCTCCTTATCACAACCTTCAACTAGGCAACGTGGGGTCTGAATAGCTTGAACAAGGGCCTGAAACTTCTTAAGACTGAATAGAGGAAACATGGGATATCGACGATGGAGTTACTACTCTGTTCGTCTTTAGTACTTGATTATAAAATTATGTAATTGTTCTTTCGATCGAAATGGAGCAGCTGAAGGTAGAGAATAGTTTATCAAAAGCTCATTTTACCACTACAAATGAGGAAATGAAGAGGAGTGAAGAGATGTCCATGCATAATTAGAATTAGGGATTTTATGTTGCAATATTTTTCAATGAATCAATAAACGTGCTAGCATTGTGAGCAAGATTCGCTCCAAAATAAGTAGCCTTCATCAGGATCTACAGAAATTACTTATAAATTTATATAAATTTCTAATTTATTTTCTCCTTTAGTAGATGGTATTTTAGAGTGTGCAGTTCCACTGTTAGGAGGATAGCGGGACGGCTTAACCGACACACTCTAAGTGTTGACCGCTTAGGTGTCCGGGTTATGTGGGCCCCTCTTATTCTGTAACTTTCCCGTTTTCGTACTGATTTTGCATTTCTTCTTGCCCTTCCCGTTACTGGTTTCCATTCGCATCACCCATTTAGGATTTTATTTTCTGTTTACACCATTGTAGCCTAAGTGTTGTAGAATCAGCCAGTGTATCTTGAAATTTCTTCTGCGACAAGCGAGTTTCAGTATCCTCTCTGCAGAATCTCAGCAATGCAGAAGCGAGCTCCTCAATATTGGCCTGCTGCCGGAAGGAGACAAATATGGTTTGACTGAAGGGTTCTTAATCCCACATGCTTCGGGTGAAAAAAATAATGCAGAAGGGGATTATAAGTAAAAGGGTTAAGATCCTATAATGCAATGAAAACTGAAGATATGTTTTGAAAGCTTTAGTTTAATAAATATAATTGAAAAACTCAAATTTTAACTAAGTGACTTCAGGGCATTTGAATTAATTGAAAATTTTGGTTTTTTTAATTAATTCATTATTTAAATTTTTTATTGGCTTTATGTTAATTAATTAAAATATTTTTATATTGATACTTCGTCTTTATTTTTAATTAATGAAACAATTTTTTAGTTTTATTTGTCTTTATTTTTAATTAATTAAAATAATTTTTTATTTATAAGGATTTTATTTTTAATTAATTAAATGATTTATTAGTTTAATTTTTTATATAAGGATGAAAAATGATTCTTTAATTATTTCTAATTAAAATAATTTTATATTTATAAGGATTTTATTTTTAATTAATTAAATAATTTATTAGTTTAATTTTTTATATAAGGATGAAAAATGATTCTTTAATTATTTCTTTAATTGGAAGGATTGAAAATAATTTAATTATTTTTTTAATTGGAAGGATGGAAAATAATTTAATAATATAAGGGTGAAAAATGTATTATGATAATTTTTTCTTTAATTTTGTGTTTATTTTTACATAGTTTCTTAATATAAATGTAGTTTGTGTGATCTCTTAATATAAATATATATTCTTTAATTAACATTTTTCATCAAATCCATTATTTGTCAATTCATGCATAGTTAAATTATTAAAATAAATTAAAATGTGTACATTATTAAAGTATTCAATTTTACAAATCACACAAGTTTTGCAAGTCAAACTATAATATTCTTTATAATTGAAGGGATAAAAGTGCATACTTTAGAATTTACACTTTTTTTAATATTCTTTGAAAGCCGTTGGAACCCGTTTTGGCACATTTTCGGGGCCTCAAACTTTCATCTTGACCCTCAAAATCTCAATTAGGTGTTTTTTTCCAGCATTTTGACAAAAAAAATTTACTCATAATTCGAAATGCATATCTTGAATTTGGGATGTTAGTTGGCAATTCATCATATCTCAATATTGGGTATTTCTTAAAAAAAATTTGGCCTCCCAAAAGTATATCCATGAGGTTTCCTAAAACGGCAAAATTTGACAATTTTGAAAATTGCCAAATTTGGAAAAATTTGATTGTCAACACCTTACGTCTCTTAAATTCCAAAACTTGGTGGAGAATCAATCCCTTCACATTCTCCAATCATTCTAGTCTTCAATCCAATCCTCATCTGAGCTTTAATCTTATCCCAATCTGAGCTTAACCAAACCCCTAATCTGGGCTTTACTCCATCTACAGTCAAGATTTTTGGATATCGAACAAAGTATTCAGATCCCTCCCTCCATCTTCTTCAACTTTTTTCTATTCATCCATTCTAATAAATCCGTTCACCCATTCCATGTAACCATTCATCTATTTCAAACCTTCATCTATCATCTTAAAACTTCATCAAACCTCCTATCATCTCAAACATTCATTAAACCTCCTTCTATCATCTCAAACTCTCATTCAATAATATTGATCAATAATTTAATCATTCTGAGTAATCTTCCATCTTCTCCATCTCCTATCCTTTCTCATCATTCATCTATCTATCATATCATCCTCCCAATTCATCTTTTGATGATCTAGATAACTATCCCATCCCTGAGCTTTATATAGTCACTATCCTCCAATCCAATCCAATAGGTCTATCTTGTCCCATCATGTTGGTCCAATCATTTTATCCCCTTATCTAGGGTTATCTCATCATCTTTCATCCATCACTTTTCTTTCGCCTTCTGTCTCACTACGTTGCCCCTGCGCTTTCACGTAGGCAAGGTCGATCATTTGATTCGCCCCTGGGGTTCCATCCATCATCGATCTATATTGTTTACTTTTCTCCTATTCTCCATCCTATCTTGGTCATCCATTGCAATCTCCATCATGGTCTGTCGCTAGCCTTTTATCGAACTGCGAGGGCTTTGCGCTTCCACGTAGGCAAGGCTAATCTTTGATCGGCTCCCAAGCCTCTAGGTTGCGAGGGTGTGTTAGTCTCCTATCTTGTGTCATGTCTCGTGTGTCGTGTCGTCAAGCTATGCCCTCATCTAGCTGGTTCTTAACAAACAAGATCCCCCTGTATCATCATATCCAATCAGTTCTGAATATCCTGCGTCATATCAATCTTTTAATTTAGTATCCATCGTCGGTCTCAACAGGATGCATCCTTCCTAAACGACCTCATCAATCACATCCATCCCCTTGATTGATCCTATGGCAAAGGACATTTGAAATTGATTGCGACCTTTTTATGCTTTTGGTTTTTGTTTATCATTTGAGCTCCCTATCATCACTTGTCATGGTCGCCTTGATCCATCATATCATGGTGTGCTTTGACTAGTCAACATAGGGGTGTATCTTGATCTTTTCTGTCTTCTCGGTTGTCCCACGTAGTACCCACCAAGATCCCTGAGGTCTTGTGTTATGCTAGGGCATCCTTGTGTGCTTGTGGTTATCCCAATACCTGGCCCGACCAAGGTCATCGTGACTTTGGGGTGTTGGGATAGCATTCTTGTTTGCTATGTTTGTTTTATGCATTAGACACTAACCCGCCTTGGTTCTTCATACCTTGGCATCTTGTGTCTTATGCTATAGCAAAAATCAGTGCTTTGACGATGGTAAATTGTATTTAGATTTTTTTTTATCTCTCATCCAATCTCCCATCACTTTGCATCTTCTTCATCTCCCCTTGCATCACCTCATCCATTTCGAGAGCCCACCCGTGTTCTCTTCAACCCACATGTCCTCTCGAGGGGGTATCCTTCATCCCTAATTTTCATCATCTTTTTCCCTTCTTAATCATTCAAAGGAATGACTGGGGCATCTTTCCCAATCTAACCATCTTCTTCTAGGTTCTATGTTTTAATATTCTTTGAAATGATGCTACTTCGTAACACCATCTCAAAGAGGGGCAAAATGTAGATGTCTAAATTTGGACACTTAATTTATCCAAATTCATCCCCTTTCATCTTATTTTCATTAATTAAGTAATACTGCTATTATTTAATTAATAGTTTTAATTATGCCAAACCCCTAAGGTATTTAATCAATAATACCTTATCTCTTTAATCCTCCTTCCATTAATTGAATTAAATAAATATTCCATTTGCTTAATTCCCTTCATGTCACATCCTCCATCATTTTTATCTTATCTTTGACTTGTCACATCAAGTCACATGTGAAATCTAACTCTCTTCTAATCCTCATTAATCAGTCTAATCAAGTACTTGCACAATCCTAATCACTTAATTGAGTCAACCCTATTAAATGTTTTTCTTGTTTGACAAGGCATCTCCCTTCCCCATGTCAATTTTTAATTCACTTTTAATTCCCCAATGCACCCTTTGGAATTTTAAATTCTTTCCCATCTCCCCATGAGAATATTTGAGGAATTTTTAATTCTTCACATATCCTCTCACCCACATGGGGACAAGGACCTCCTTTATGAGGAGATCTTGTCCAATCCCAAGGTACTTTGTACCCCCCTCCATGTCATGTACCATCCTTCCACCTCATGTCCACTTCACCTTTTAGGGCAATATCACATGCCACATGTCAAGATGTGAGGGCTTGTGAATTCTCAACTCATCTTAGCCCTACATCTTGATATTTGGTGGCTCAATCTTGACCATCCATCTCTTCTAAGAATTCTCAAAATTCCTATAAATACCCCCTCTTTTCTCTCATTTTAAGGGGAAGATCATTTTGCTAGCCAAACTCTTGCAATTTTGTTTCTCAACCTACACTTAGCCATTTTCATGTTTTCATCCACTTGCACCCATCCTCACAACATCATTTAGCTTGCATCTTGTGTCATCCAAGGAGCATACACATCAAAGATCGAAGGGCCAACCAAAGGATCGATTCGACGCAAGGTATAGAGTTCCATTTTGTTGCTTTCATCTTGTGTTGTTTCCAACCTAGGCTAATCTTGAGGTGTAGGTTGTTTTGGTGTTTATTTGCACTCTTTTACTTGCTGCTCATTTTCTAACGCTCACATTCGACCTATCACAAAACCAACTCAGATTAGGCTAATATTTTGTGGTTTCTCCACCAAATATCTTCGTCAAAGGGTAGGTCCATCTTACCATATGTGGTAGATGTGTGGGGGACCACAGTTAATCCATGGATGGTGAAAAATAACTTGAGTAATGCTTCTCCTCCCAGTCAGCAAGTAAAGATTTGAAAGGGGGTTTCCTAGATCATTTATATTTCTAGTACCAATTGAGCTTAGATGAGCTAGGTATGTATCTTGTATCTATTTTTGTGAAAGATAGAAAATGTATTTTGTATTTGGTTAATGAAATCATTTCTTTGGAAAGATTTTAACATTTTATTAAATAAAATGAGAATGATGTATTAATACTATATCGCAATTTAATGCAATAAAAGTTTGGAATAGTGTTGTTTTCAAATGTGCACGATGTCTTAAGAGAAAAAAATTATTGCTATGCGATGACATCGTGAATTATTTCACTTATGGTTGAAACATTGGAAATTCTTTGGAGTACAACATGGGACATGTTACATGTCGTGGCAATTTCAATGATCAAATAACATTCAAATAGAATAAATTGGGATCTTAAAACAATAAGAAACTAGAAGATGTAGACACATAATGTCATAATTATTCCTCCATGATTATTTAAATAAATAAATTACATTTATTTATTTAAATATGTCACTAATTAATCCTTATTCCCTCCAATTATTTAATAACATTCTCATTTATCCTTCAATCAAATAAACTTGTTTATTTAACCCACTTTCCATACCACCAAATAAATAATTAAAATTTATTTCCTTTTGTCTCATTCCCATTTATGAATTGAACCATTATTTAATTCATAAGTCAACCTTTCTCCATCAATTGAATAATTTCTATTATTCCAACTACCTCTTTTTCTCCACCATTGATTTGATTATCTCCAATTAAATATCAACCCTTCATTTCAAGGCTTACCCTAACTTTGACCTAATATTTCCCTAAACCTAATGCTCCTCATCACATTGAATCCTAGCTGTTGGTTTTAGGGCTACGCCAAATTTGAATCCTGACCACCCATTCTCAATTTGGAACTCTTTAAGAGGCCCTCTCTCTAGCCATCTTAAACACACACATGCTTGAGGACTTGAATACTTGAGCACTCACAAATCTTCAATATTTTTCTTTTATTGAACATAGGTGATAGTTGCACTTCAAATATGAGGTAAATTATACCAATTTGAGCAAGATGGAGAAGGCCAATGGAGGTCAACCAATGGAAGCTTGAAGACTAGGTGATGTTGTTTCACTATTTTTATGCTTCTTGTTTTCATTGTGCTCTATTGTTGATTGGGGTTTGATTTATTACACTATTCACAATAACCTGAAAAGAAATTCCTAATTACATTTGGTGAACCTGACATGTTTACGTATCCTGGAAATGTATTTTTGTTTGCTGAAAAGTTTGTTTGATGAAAAAAAAATTTGTAGGACCTTTGTGAATTCTAGTTTACAATTCCGTTTTAACAACAATCTCTTAATCTTTACTACAATCGGTCCTTGAAATTTTGTGATCATTGAACTAGATTGAAAAGGATTATTGTGAAAAGGATTAAATAGCGTTGTTGAAAAGGATTATAGCATGAAAATTATAGCTTGCACTAAGTCATCGTATCAATGACTATGTAGTATTATAAGAATATTTCATAGCTGTCAGATTATGGTTCTTTTAACAGTGAATGTGTGTGTGAATATCGTAATTACGTCGAAGGTGTATCCTTATTTGAGTTTTACAAACTCACTTTTCCTGTGAATGGTTCAAAATCAACGATAGGGCTAGCAATGTAGTTAAATGCTTCCCAGTCGTTGATCCATTTTACCAGTATGCTTTTCATGTTTAAGTCTTATTTGGGGTGTGCTTTCAATTCATGAAATCCTTGGCATTCACAACATTTAATATATCTTCCACTTGTTTCCGTTGGCATATGTGCATGATTTCTTAGCACCGTCAGGCATTTGAAGCTTAGAAAATCATTTTATTTCCTTTAACATCTATGTCTCAATCATGACACATGTTGAACACTAAGTAAAACTATATGCACTAGGAAGGAATAAACATATGCAATAATTTCCTTCTTTGTGTCGTTGTTTACCTTCTACTGAGTAGTCATTGTCGTTTTCCCTTCTTTTCCCATCAAGTTCATTTTACTGTCAAGTTGATGTTCCCTCTATTTTGGTTGAGATTCGGTACTCATTAAGCCACATCATGTAAACCTCTTCACTGTATGTCATTAACAGATTAATATAATGGGTGAATTTTTTAAGATTTAATAATTTGTATTTGGTCATTAAATTTATTTTAGATATAAGATTTAATATTTGATATTTTTTAATAAATTGTTTAACTTTATCTTAGGGGATAAATTCATGTCATATCCATTTTCTCCTTGATTGGTGTATGCTACCTCTTAGGGTGAGTAGGTAGTTGGTTGGATTATTGTTGATAGGGGGCATGTATAGTTAGTTGAAGAAGAAGTACGGTTGGTCAAAGGGGGAGAATGTGTTGATGTTTTAATGAAGATCATTGGCCCTTTGTCCTTGATGTCAAAGAGGGAGAATTTGTAGGTGTGTGTTGTCATCAATGCCAAAGGGCCCAAAGATTCTTGGCACTGGTTGTCATTGATGTCAACACTTGGGGATATTTTTTCATATGTTTGTGAGATTATTATTTGGCATTGCTTTCCATTGATGTCAACACTCAATTTGGGTTGCCATTAATTCTTGTAGTTTGAGTTATCATTGGTTCTTACAGTTGTATGTTGTTGATACTCTACAATGATATGTTCATAGTTGGATTTCATGCATTTTATTTTTTTGATGTTCATGGTTGGATTTCACACCCTATTTGATGATAAGTAGAGGTATATTGTGTATGGTTGTTGTCAGAAGATATGATATCATGATGATGCATTAAGATGAGGATTAGAAGCATCGAGCTGAGGATTAAGAGAATTAAAATGAGGATTAGAAGTAATTCTAAATTTGGAGAGATGTTGTTGATGGTCTCTAGTATGTTATATTCTATCTCTTGTTGTTCCTGAGGAAGTATGTGTTGCCACAAGGAAGTTTTGGTCTCCTCATGTTGGTGAAATTTTCTACTACAGGAAGTTTCTTTGAAGACTATTTGGGAGAATGCTTTGTATTTGTCCACCTTTGAAGATGTGGTGTTGTAGTTTGGGATTCAATGTTTATGTTTTGTGGATGTTGCACTCCTATCTTATCTAGCCACCAATGTTATTGAGGAGCTTTCTGGTAATTACATTGGATTGGCAATTTTGTTGCTTGTTAGAATTGGTCCGAAAAATGCTTTGCATTTCTTCGCATTGATGTTTCTACTCCTATGGCTTGGTGGACATGCTAGATCAATATTTGTGCAATATCTCAGTTCAACATTTATGTGATGGCATTTACCACAAGTTGGTATGTTAATGTTCTATCTCATGGTTGTGTATTATGTGATTCTGGGATGAAGTGTTTTATTTTTGTTTGATTTTTTATGGATATTTTTGGCATGATAGTGTGAAATAAGTATATGGAAGTGTTGTTGGATGTTCATGGAATATATCTTGTGATCTGCACATCATTGGTTGATCTCTTTGGTGTTGCATTGTGTTTGATTTTGATTTTTGGGTAATTTGTCAATGTCTTACCAATAGGGCTTGTTCTCTTGCTTTCCCTATGTGCTTGGGGGTGTGTGCTAGCATTTGCAATTTTGTTAAGATGTATTTAGGTAAATTTAGTTGAGAAACACATTGACTAAATTTAGTTGAAAGTGTGTTTTTGGGTTGAATAGTAATGCGCTACATGTTTCATCTTCACATTTCCTTGTTGTTGACTTGGGTTAATGTGTGATAGCATGTATGTTGTTTGGGATCACATTGGAAGTTGTAATAAGTTATATTTGGTCCTCTCTATATCTTGGATTGCACCACATTATGTATTTGTGGCTAACTTGTTGAGGTTATTGTTTATCTTCTAGCCAACCTTATAGTTGTTTTGAGATCTTGTGGAGGATATCAATGGAAGTAAAAATCAATTGAAAGTTGGAAAAGTGTGTGGTGGTGTGCAAATATGGAATGATGTAGTGAGTTGTGGAAAAGAAAGATCAAATGAACTTTAACGCCTCAATCAACAAAGTGTATTGTTTCAACAAATATTGTAATTTCTAGATCTTCATGTATCTTTTTATCACATAGTGAGTCTCTTTAGCAAGTCCATGTAATGTGTATCTTGCCCTGGGGTTGTGTGCCTCAGTATTGCAAGTCCTTTGTATCTTTCCCTAAGGTTGTGTGTCTTAGCTTGCAAGTCCATTAGGGAGCAGTGTGCTTCCTTAGGCAGCGAGCCTTAAAATAAATTATAATTTTGTAAGCAGTCGGCTTCCTATATTGTGAGATTTCTCACTATGCTTTTTCCCTTCTTTGTTTTTCCATGTAAATATGGTGTTATCTTGTGCATGTTTATTCATTGTCTTATCTTTCATTACTATTGATTTGATTGAGTGATTCTAATCTATTTATAATTTGTTGATTTTGTTAAAATTTTAAATCTACATGTTGCTAAAGGGTTTATGTTTTTATAGATACTGATTCACCCCCCCTCTCAATATCAGGGTGAATTCAACGACACTATGTTCTTAAGATGCAAGCATCATTTAGTATCATGGATAGAGACTCTATAGTACTAAGAAAAAGGCCTTTAGATCATATGAAGGTGGAAGGGGTTGATCATTCTCTAGTGATTGAATGGGAAAAAGCTACAATAATTTTTTGTTTAGGAGTTGTTGTACAATATTGAATAGATAGAGTTAGAAAATTTTGTGAATTATCAGTTTCTTTGAGTTTTAAATAAAAAAATAGCTAGTACAATAGTAGGTGTTATGGTAGGAGTGTTATTCACAATAGGAGGGGAATTATTTTAAAGATTTTTTTCTTCTTTTTATAGTTATTATATGAAGAAAAATCCATGTAAGATGTAGTAGGATCCTACGAAGTGGGTGCCTTTAACAAGTTGACACTTTGTTGATAGTTGCAAAGGTTTGTGCATTGTCATGCAAAAGAAGAATATCTCGTTAGTAAAATTTTATCCTTGACTATAGGCTAAAGGTTTCCTTTGAAAATATTTTTCATATATAAACTAGGGAGTGGTATGGAATGTGAGAGGACAAGTATTGGTATCTAAATATAAAATTAATTATTTATTCATAAACCATGCTTGCAAAACACTAGGTTAGTTTAAAGGTGACTTGGAAACCTATATTATTTTGAAAGTGTATTAAGAACTAATTTAATAATTGATCTAAAGAATTTATTGAATGGTCGAGAAGTAAGAAAAATCAATCTAGTGCGATGGATTTCAATGATTATGAGAAGAGTTTTGATAGAAACTAGTTATGAAAAATAGTCACTACACAAGGTTGTAAATATGAGCATATGTTTGCGGGTCACCCTTGTCTTTATACTTTTCATAGTAAGGCACCTCAAAGCTATTAGGAAGTAGGATAGCAAGGATTTAAAAGAATAGAGGGCTACAATGATAGTATGGTGGGATGAGAGGTTAAGTAGAAGAGGTGGATAGCAAGGTGAGCTAATGTTGAAAGTGTCCTACATTTTGCATAAATCGATTCATTATAGGCTCTTTTTTATGCAAAGGGGGTGGGATACTAGTAGATATACCTACATTGGAAGAAGTTAAAGCTTGTGAGCTTGAAGATATGTGAACCAAAGGGGATCGAGGTTCCAAGGTTCCTACCAAGAAATTCATATTTCATGGCATATGAAGGAAAGGAAAATCTAGAAGATGAAGCTTGCATCAATGTAGATTGTGTAGCTCGCTAGTGACTATTTATGTATTGAACATGTGGAGAGTATAAATTTAACCTATACATGGACATTTTTTTACCAGTCACATTAGATTAGGAGTCATTGCTCCTTTGAGGCAAGAAATTAAGGCTAGGAAATCATTGTGAAGTATATGCAAAAACCCTTAAATAAACTCAAGACCTTTGGAATGATTAAGAGTTTGGTGGAACAATGACACTAGATATGTTCTCACCTTGTCAAAATTTCTAATAATTACCAATGTGCTAATCAATATCACACATTTGGGAGTGATCTTAACATGTAGTGTGACCTCATGGTCAAATTTGGAGTTTGTATCATGGAAACTAGTATTAGGATCTAAAGTTGAGTTGAACATGAATTGTGGAAAGAGAAGGTATAGTTATTGTCATTTGATCAAAATGAAAACTAATCAAAGTAGGACCAAACCTAATTGAGGTTGTTGCAGCATGAGAGTAAGACATTTTTATATTTTGGTATCTTGTGCAAATAACAATGTTAGAATGTGAACTTTGGGTCATGAAGTTCATAATAAGGTTTCACAATACATAATTTGAAGAGAGATGGAGGGATAATTCAATAGAGATAGGGAGAGAGAGAGAGATAAAGATAGGGGGATAGAGATAAAGAGAGAGGGAGGATAAAGCGATAAATATATATAGGGAGATGGAATGAGGGATAGAGAGGGGGGAGAGAGATTTTGTGAGAGAGAGGGGAAGGCAAAGAAACATAAATTTATTGTGAGAGATAAAAAGATATGGGGAGAGGGAGAAGGAGAAAAAGATAAAGAGATAAAGAGATAGAGAGGGAGAGGGAAGAGATAGATAGGGAGAGGGGCAAAGATAAAGGAGAGGGAGAGAAACATAAATAAATGGTGAGAAATATTAAGAAAGAGATAGAAGGAGAGCAAAAGGGGGAGGAGAGAGAGAGAGAGAAGAATGAAGGGAGAGAGAGGAAGGGAGATAAATGAAAGATGGATAGAGATAAGGAGAGGGAGGATAAAGAGATTGAGGAAGAGAGGGAGAGAGACATAAAGACATAGTGAGAGAGATATAAAAAGGTAGAGGGAGAGATAGATAGGAGAGAAAGAGAGGGAGAGAGTATACAAAAGCAAGTGTATTTCATGTTTCATAGAATATGCTTGCATTTTGTGGAACACAAAATGTGAGCGAGTTTTGTGTTCCTTTTAATTTGCTCATTTTTAGTGGAGCAAAAAATGTGCATGTGTTTTGTGTTCCACATAACATGCTCATTCAAAACACATCCAAATTTTTGTGGAGCATAAAATGCGAGTGTTTTTTGTCTTTCATAGAATACGAGTCTGTTTTTAAGTCAAAAATTTCTTACCCTTTTTTCTTTGGAATATGTTTGGATAACAAGCCTATAGGTTTGGACTATTTATTTTCCTCTATTTCACATGTTTTTGACCGGCATTCTTATTTCTCAAGTTGCACGTCATCAAGTTTACACATTGTACAATGATTTTTAAGAAAATTACCACAATAATGACACACATCTTCTAAGCTTTATAACCATATTTTTTTTTATATTTGAAATACACTAACATATTTACTTTTGATTTTCTTACTAATGTCTCTATATTTCTCAAATACATGCTTTCATTTTTCTTTATAACTTTTAAGCTACTTGTCAAAAAAATAAAAAAAATATATCGGATTGTTCTACACTTCATTCTTTACACATTGAAAAAATACATTTTCAATTATGTTAGTGTAATTTATGTGATGTGCATGCTTAGTGATGTGATTTTTAGGATGCATCCAGTTTGAAAAATCATAAAAAATATACAAAGTTTTTAGTGCTCACTCTTAACTATATTTCTACCAATGATATTTTAAAAATACTAAATGCAATAAAAAACACAGGGGCACACACTAGACACTATGTTATATTTTACTACAAAAAAAGAACACTTTTGTGTGTGTACAACATTTCATCCTCTTAATCTTAACTATTTTTTTAAAACTTTAGTAGTTTATAAACTAGATTTAGATTGTACTAGAATTCTTATTTTTTTATTTCTTCAAATTTTGAGTGCATGAATCTCAAATTACTCATTCAATTTTAGATTTATCCAATTTCAGAAGAAGAAAAAGAGTGGCCACTTTTAACCCCCTTTTTGTATACCATTTCCACAAATGTGAATTCTATTCACACATTGTCACTCAAATGGATAGCATGAGGTTAAAGTGATTGGATTGATCAAAATAATAATATCATAAACTTGACATAAACATGGATGATGAAATGGGGTGGCAAGCCTCCATTTAATAGATTTTTGAAGAGGAAAATGGATGATTAGGATCAAAGAAACATGGATTTAAGTCATATCATTCTTACATGTGTCACAAGGGAAAGGAAGATCTAAGATCAAAGGATGGGATTTGGTCAAGATGTAAGATTAAATGAGAACAGGGAAAGTTGAATGCAAAGTGGAATACCAAGAATGCTCACACATATGTGAGCAAGGTGGTATATGTGTGAGATATGGTCACACATGTGTGAGAAAAGAGGTGGAAATCAACTAAATTCAAGGGATGATGTAGAGTATTAGCATTCCTCCAAGTTATCATGCTCACACATGTGTGTGTAGGGAGTGACATTCTTACAAATGTGGGAGCATGGAGTGGGTTGAGGTGGAGAGATAGCATACCTTCAAGATAGCATTCTCACACATGTGTAAGCAAGGAGTGGGATAATCTAGCATGCTCGCACATGTGGGAGCATGAGGGGAAGTAATTACATATGTTAGATGATAGGTGACTTAGACTTTAATCCATATACATGGATTAAATGGATAGGATTAAAAGAACAAGGATGGAGAAGTATAGTCTTAAATTAGAAGAAATTCTAAGAGGGATTAATTGGTCTTAATTAATTAGCTAATCATGGATACATTAATTTATTAAGTTAGAAGAATTCAAAGCTAACATTATTTAATTAAGTTGTTTAAATTAATTAACCTTAGGAGTTAGGAATAGGATTAATTAATTAATTAATTAACTAATTATGAGAAGGTAGTAGAATGGTTAGTTATGGGGATAATTGATTAAATAATTGATTATTTAAATAATATTGTAGAAAATTAGTAAGATGGAAATTAGAGGTGAATTTGGGTGTCTATATATGCCATAAATAACCTCAAAGTCAATTCTAACTGCCATCATTGGGCTCCACCTCTTTCATGAATGCATATGCCAACAAATGTTCAAAATCTAAGTGAACATAAATTTATTATAAATTATTTCTTCAATTACACCATAGGAACCCTAGTACACCTTCAAAGTGTTGAAGACACAGAAATGTGCATAGGATTTCAAGGTAAATGGCATCTTCATCCGAACATAATTTGTAAGGAAACTATGCAGCTGTAGAATGACAATTTCCACATAACCCAAATCTGAAACATGCAAGTAAAATACTCAACATCAACATGCAAGAGAATAGACAACATACCCATCAAAGATGACACAAGATATACCCTGGGAAAACCCTCAAGAGAGAAAAACCCAGCCTCCAAAAGCATCCACACTCCATGTATTATTCAGCAATGAAAACCCATCACAATACATCTGTAGAGACTCCATGAACACTTCTGAAGCACAAGCTATCCATGCATTCCATGTGACCAAGCATGAATCCACACATCCCATGCCATGCTTCAAACCCTCACCCATGCACAAGCTCAACCTTGACCAACTTTTGATCCAACACTTTATCCAACCCTAAACAACTACCCTTGTGGTTCCTTTTATAGAAACAAGCTCCCACAAAACCACCAAGTGGTATTACATAAACCATGTGCCCAAAACCATACAACATGTGACCCCACATTTAATATTGGGTACTTTTATTATTTTTTATTATTCCCCAATATTAAATAATTACATTTTACAATTATGTCCCAATGTTACATACAACAAAGTGGCCCCAACATTATAACTCCTTGTGATGCACGTCCACCTAGAAAACCCCTAGGTGCACCACACACATAATAAAAATAAATAAAACATTACAAACATTATGCAAGGTGTACAACACCTAATCCTAACATAATTGACCTTCATTAATAGGGAAAGTAGGTTATGTTTATGAACAACCTAAGGCATTATTTAAAATTTAATTACAATCTAATTAAAAATTATCAAGAAGCATTAATTGATTGATATAAATGACATTTATTTTTCTATTCTTCTTATTCATATGGATTAATACATGTATTTAATATTATGATAATAGAGATGATTTGACTTGATTGAACTATAAAGAATTATGATGCATGATTTATACATCAATTTCAAATATAAGTTGGGATGATGATGATAGGTATTAGTTTCATGGATTAATCATAGGTTTATATGTTATATTTAATATATATATTTATATAGTTTATATTAAAATTATTCTAATTTAATGTAATAATAGGCTCTATAAAATTGATTAATATATATAACTTAAAACTCCACACATCATAAAACATAGTTTGATGATCATTAAATGTATATTTTCAATTTGAATTTAAAGAACTGTGCGAGTGAATATTATTTGGATTATATAAATTATTTGAAACATAGTACATGAATTTATATTCATTAACAATATTATGAGTAATCATGAAAAAATATAATGGTCATAACTTATGTTTCTAATAATCATTTACATGACCAATCATGCTTGAGAAAATAATGGCATAAACATATGCCAATTTTATAAAATGATGTACTAAATAAATAAAGATTGAACCAAGATCAATTTGACAAGTGGTTATTTATAAGATGCAATGACATAAAATTTTAAATAAATAAAATTACTTTTAAAAAGTTTGCTTATTTGTATGATGATGACCAAAGAACCATTCCATTAATATCACAATAGAAAATTTTAACTTTTATATTACTCTTATGATTATTTTTTAATAAAAATATAATTTAATTAAAAAATGACAATTCGAAAGTAAAGAACATTAAAATAGTATAATTACGCCGAGAGGTGTAACCCTACAGTTTCAACACGGCCTCTATAGGAGGCCAACACAAGTAACGGTCTTAGGAAAAGGAAATGGTTGGTATTTTGCTTTCATATTAACAGCTGGCAGGAAATGGTCTAAATGAAGATGGCTTCAGGCATGACGAATAAAGTGGTGGCGGCTTAATAAATATTTTATTATAAATGGCTCAAACCTTATTAGTTGTGTAAACGAAGATAGCTTCAGAATTACTAGCGGTGTAAATGAAGATGTAACGGCCGCCAACGATTCCACTCCTCTGTGTAACGCTTTTGCGGAGAAGTTTTATTAATTCGTCAGAATTTATTGATTGCTCAGTGTAGCGTTTGTGGCAGAAGTTTTATTAATTCATGGTGGACTTTGTTTTCTAATATCGAGCTGATTCAAGAGTCACGATGAGATTTGAAATTATAAAAATCAAGAATTTTGAGGATCGCATCATCTCTCTTGCAATTTCACTACTATCGTGAGCATACAGTTACAAAGAGTTTGGATCATTTGCAGGTGAGAATTTATATTGTCTGTTGTAACTGCATTAGACACTTAATTTCGTTTCGAATCTGAAGATTGCATATTTGTTTTGTTTCGATTCAATGTTCTTTGGAAAGGAGTGTGGAAGTGAGAGAAAACAATAAGGTGCGGAGAGGGCAGAAAGGATCTAGCCGAATTTTGAAGGAGGTTTCACAGGTATGTCTTGATTTGGGTTGATTCCTATTTTTTGCATTCAAGTCTTGATTCGTGTTGGTAGCAGGAGAAGGAAGCATTAGGCGTGGTTCCCCATTATCAAATTTCTATCTTCATCCATTTTTCTTGAAAATCTTAAACATCTTTTGTGCATAGTTTCACAAGATAGGAGAGAATCTGTGAGGGCAATTGAGTGAAGTTGTATGTATGGGCTGAAGGCACTGTGCTGGGGTGCATGATCCATCGCGAGGGAGATGCATGATCCACTCACTGTGCAAACTGAAAATGGCATAAACCAAGGTGGGTCTCTACCGAAAGGAGGTTTGTAGGATCCGTCAAAACCTCATGCACTCTCCACGTATTAAATTAAAAGTTTAAGGATCTGTCACATTGACAGAGCAATCTTAGGAGTGAAATATTGTAGTCTACGAACCAAACATCTTAGAGTTGAGTCTCGGTATTCTTTTGTACAGGTAAGCTCCTTATCACAACCTTCAACTTGGCAACGTGGGGTCTGAATAGCTTGAACAAGGGCCTGAAACTTCTTAAGACTGAATAGAGGAAACATGGGATATCAACGATTGAGTTACTACTCTGTTCGTCTTTAGTACTTGATTATAAAATTATGTAATTGTTCTTTCGATTGAAATGGAGCAGGTGAAGGTAGAGAATATTTTATCAAAAGCTCATTTTACCACTACAAATAAGGAAATGAAGAGGAGTGAAGAGATGTCCATGCATAATCAGAATTAGGGATTTTATGTTGCAGCATTTTTCAAAGAATCAATAAACGTGCTAGCATTGTGAGCAAGATTCGCTCCAAAATAAGTAGCCTTCATCAGGATCTACAGAAATTACTTATAAATTTATATAAATTTCTAATTTATTTTCTCCTTTAGTAGATGGTATTTTAGAGTGTGCAGTTCCACTATTAGGAGGATAGCGGACGGCTTAACCGGCACACTCTAAGCGTTGACCGCTTAGGTGTTCGGGTTATGTGGGCCCCTCTTATTCTGTAACTTTCCCGTTTTCGTACTGATTTTGCATTTCCTGTTGCCCTTCCCATTACTGGTTTCCGTTCGCATCACCTGTTTAGGATTTTATTTTCTATTTACACCATTGTAGCCTAAGTGTTGTAGAATCAGCCAGTGTATCTTGAAATTTCTTCCGCGACAAGCGAGTTTCAGTATCCTCTCTGCAGAATCTCAGCAATGCAGAAGCGAGCTCCTCAATATTGGCCTGCTGCTGGAAGGAGACAAGTATGGTTTGACTGAAGGGTTCTTAATCCCACATGCTTTGTGTGAAAAAAACAATGCAGAAGGGGATTATAATTAAAAGGGTTAAGATCCTATAATGCAATGAAAACTGAAGATATGTTTTGAAAGCTTCAGTTTAATAAATATAATTGAAAAACTCAAATTTTAACTAAGTGACTTCAGGGCATTTGAATTAATTGAAAATTTTGGTTTTTTTAATTAATTCATTATTTAAATTTTTTATTGGCTTTATGTTAATTAATTAAAATATTTTTATATTGATACTTCATCTTTATTTTTAATTAATGAAACAATTTTTTAGTTTTATTTGTCTTTATTTTTAATTAATTAAAATAATTTTATATTTATAAGGATTTTATTTTTAATTAATTAAATAATTTATTAGTTTAATTTTTTATATAAGGATGAAAAATGATTCTTTAATTATTTCTAATTAAAATAATTTTATATTTATAAGGATTTTATTTTTAATTAATTAAATAATTTATTAGTTTAATTTTTTATATAAGGATGAAAAATGATTCTTTAATTATTTCTTTAATTGGAAGGATGGAAAATAATTTAATTATTTTTTTAATTGGAAGGATGGAAAATAATTTAATAATATAAGGGTGAAAAATGTATTGTGATAATTTTTTCTTTAATTTTGTGTTTATTTTTACATAGTTTCTTAATATAAATGTAGTTTGTGTGATCTCTTAATATAAATATATATTCTTTAATTAACATTTTTCATCAAATCCATTATTTGTCAATTCTTGCATAGTTAAATTATTAAAATAAATTAAAATGTGTACATTATTAAAGTATTCAATTTTACAAATCACACAAGTTTTGCAAGTCAAACTATAATATTCTTTATAATTGAAGGGATATAAGTGCATACTTTAGAATTTACACTTTTTTTTATACTTTTTTTGACATACATCATAAATACTTAATGATCCATTTAGTGCACAATACCCATTAGTAATCTACCATTACAAACCACCTCAATATTTTCTATTGCACATTCAAAAAACATTAGCCACCTTGGACTAGATTGTTTTATGGGACATTGTCTGCCAAACTTAAATTCACCTCTTTTGTCCCCAAAAGTCAAACCTTTCACAAAATATTCATTATCACAATGAATCTCATGCCATATATTTCCAATTAATGACCATGGACATGTATTTATGGAAATTTCCTATGACATGAATCTATCTACCAATCGACCACAAAAAGATAAATTTAATTTGAAAAAAATATTCAATTCTTTATACTACCCTAGTCCACTAGTCCACTAGCACATCATATTTTACATTCACATACCTTGTTTGGTATGCTTGTGACACCTTATTCTTTTTTGTGTGCTTGAATTTCATCAATGATAGCCAAGGAATCATCTTGAAATAAGTCCTATCATACTTCTAAGCATGACCCAAAATCAAAAGAAGTACGAAAGATGAGGGCGAGGTATGAAGACTTACATCAACAAAGTAGCAAGCCATAGAGTGACCTTCAACTCTAAGATTCAATTTCCTTATTACACAAATATTTTGAATTTATTGCCTTGTTTCTCCAAATTCTTCTCTTTCATGCCTTGAATGGATGCTTCATGATTTCATTCAATTGAAAAATATGATATGCCTCCATCTATGATCAAATTTTTGCTTTCACAAAGTTGCCTCATTCATTCCATTTTCTTCATATTCTTGACTTCATTCTCCTTTGATGTTTATCTTTGGTCGTTTCCTTAGCATGATGTTAAATTATAAATCGATCATGAAAAATACATGGAGATTAGTTGAACCATGGTATGATAAAACATCAAAGCTCCATAACCAAACAAAAAAGAAACTCACAATTAAAACCACCACCAAAGCCCCCACAAGATCACATCCCTCAACCACAAAGATGTATAAGAACATTAAAGCACCTGCATTCACGACATGAGATAAGAATTACTCTCAATATAAACACACTCACAAGAGTACCACCAATAGAAAGATGATTGCCACAAAGAGAAAACATGGATCACAAAGGTATAATTTCTTCACACACAACTCAACTAGATCTAGCATAAGATGTACTCACTTAGGAATAACTTAATTGAGTTTAAAATTCCAAACACACTTAGGGTTAATTAGGTTAGATAGAGGAGAGATAACTCTTCTTGTTGTTTTGTTAAAGCTAAAATTTTAAATGTTATAGGGTTTGGAAGAGACTTTGGGGGTTTGAATTTTTTCAAGAGTAGGTTAACCATAGGGTCTAGGTTTTTCTATTTTTTTTTTCCATAATGTCTAGTGTAAAATGGGATTTAAGGTTACCCTTAGAAATCCTCTAAATGAAATGTATTCTCCTTCTGCATTCTTCACTCCCTTGTCAATGCAGATATTGAATATGTGGGGGAGGGAGATCTTCCTCTAGAGGCCATAGATTTAAATGTTTCTAGGGCCTAATCTAGGGAGTACAAGGTCTATTTTCTATCAACCATATCCACTTGAGGCTACAAGCACAATAAAATCATACAAATGCATATACACAAATAAATATGCATATACATATACATATACATATCACATGCAAAGAATTTTGATACATCAAAATGCATATTTATTCTTCATTAAAATAAAAATAAAATCTATACAAATTATTTATCATACTATTGGTAATCATACATGGAAATGGGTTTATGACCTAACCTATTTTCTCTTGCAATTGACCTTGTTTATCCAAAATATACACTTTCATAGCAAGGAAAGCATTCCTATCAGTTAAGTTTCTTACTTCTCTCCTCTTTGTCTTAATAATTTCTCTAATTCACCACAAAAATATTTCCTTATTCCTATCTATCACACCTTCTTACCATTAATCTTTCTTCTCTTAATTCCCATGTTATATATTATCTCTTCAAATTCCTAAAGGCTAAATATAATCACATTGGAGAGAATAAAATCCTATATCTAAAGTCTCCTCTTCTTGCTAATTATTTTTCTCTTACACAAAAATTGGAAATATCCAACACCCCTATGGTGACTCTATTATTGGATAGAGAATTAACTCCCCTTTTATGATCTCTTCCTTTATTTTCATGTGTCGCTGTTTTTATTTTTATTTTTTTTCATGTCTTAACATTGTCTCCTTTATCATGTAACCTTCCCTTTCTCTTTCATTTTTTTGTGATTATCGTAATTTAGGTACTTATATTACTTATTGAATTCCTAATCTCTCAAATATGCACATACCTTTGTATTATCTCTTATTTTATGTGCACCCTTACTTTCTTCTATATTCTTTTCCCTTTCAAATTGTTCCAAAAAATGTTGCTCAAATCTATTCTAATGGATAAGACCATATATATAGCTTAAGTGTGTAACAAATTCATGTAGATGAACTATCCTCAATCATAGTCTTAATTTATAAATTTTGAATCAAATATATCAATTAACTTACAATACATTTTAATAATACACCAAGAAAGATTAAATAAAAAATAATTTTTACATAATATTGACTAATAATTTTGATTATATTAAAATTGAAGGGTCGATACCCATTCCAAACCATCCAAATTGGTATAATATTAATTTATGACATCTATAAAAATTTAAATAAAATATTAAAAAAGTAAATAAGAAAAAATATTTATTTAGATAGAAATACTTAAGATATCCACTTTTTCAAGTTCTCAAATTTACTATTTAGTAAATACTTTATATTTATTAAAATTATAAATTTTCCAACCACTACTTTATATATCTATTTATATATTTTATATTTCAAAATTAATTATTAATTAGATGAGATAAATATGTTTTTGTAAATTATCAATCATAAAATTATCAAATTTATTAGCTGATGGGCTACATATAGTGTGAGATGTGAGCCTAAAGCAAGTCTTGCCTCTACAAACCATTATTGAGTCGTTGGAAAACAAGTTTCAACTGTCATTTAATGGTAAACTAGCTATCGTTTAATGGTAAAAGCGTAGCCTCCAAAATCTCACTTATCACATAAAAGCTAGATAAATATTGATCTATAACTAGATTGAAACATTTTTTCTCCTTGTTTTT
This sequence comes from Sequoia sempervirens, assembly GCA_007258455.2. NCBI lineage: Eukaryota > Viridiplantae > Streptophyta > Pinopsida > Cupressales > Cupressaceae > Sequoia > Sequoia sempervirens. Next base: position 777,329,357 of record VDFB02270651.1, read on the forward strand.
TCCCAATTTGATGGCAACTTTATTTTTTCATTTGCATTGCTTTATGTTTTAAATTTGGATGTAAATATTTCATAATAGATAATACATAATTTCTTTAAGGAAAAAATTTAGAATTGTCTAAATTTATTTTATTTGATTATTTAGCATTTATTAGTAATTGTTTAATCGAGCCACATGCAATTAGAATTTGCATGCGCAAACACATACTCTCCAATCTCTAATATATTACCATACATGTAATTTTCTATGGGTGTAATACTTGAATCTTCTTTAGATACAAGTGCCAAGATATTAGTATTGAAATTTTTTATATTTATTAAAATTGTAAAATTTCTAATCATTACTTTGTATATCTATATATACTTTATAATTTAAAATTAATTATTATTAAATAAAATAAATTTAATATAAGAAACAACCCAATAAAATAAAAAAATATTAAATTAATCTTGAAATAAAAATATATTTATAAATAAAGAAAATAACTTCTAAAAAAAAATATAAAAATAATTTTTAAATACATTAAATAAAATAAAACAATTCTTTACTTTTGATAATTATTTTTAACATTAAAATTATATAAAATAAATACTATCATTTTCACCAATCAGATTACCTTCAACCTTAAAATGATATAATAAAATAAATCCTACCATTTTTACCAATTAGATAGAAGTAGAAGTAAACCCAATATGATAAAAAATATATTTTGATTCACTTTAGTTAAATTAAGAATTACAGTTACATATTTCATTGTAAACAGCTGCATTTGATCTCTTAGCGTATACTTATACGCCCTTTTCCTTGCGTTCTCTCTCCCGTAACGCATGTGGGATTAAAAACCTTTACATGTGATTAAAAACGTTTTCATCAAATCAAATTTTTTCAGTTTCGCACAGAGACCAACATTGGTGTTTGCTTCTGCATGACAGAGATTCTTCACAGCAGACCAACGACTCTTGCTTCTCTATATTCTAAGAATCATGCTCGCTTCTACAATTGCTAATGAAGTTTTTTAGATTGAATGCCGATTTTGCAGATCTCATAGCTCCCCGGCAACATAATGGTGGAAACGGCAGGTGAAATCCGTACAAACGGTAGACGGAAATGGAAACGGGAATGACAACAGCAAACGTAAAATTGGTCTACGGAAATGGGAAAGGTACAGCATAAAAGGAGCCCACATAGCCCGGCCACCTAAGCAGTCAAATGCTTAGAGTGTGCCAGTTAAGCCCGGCCGGAGGATAGCGCTTAATTCTCTAGACTAAGAAGACCATGGGGAAAGAGTTGAGCGATTACAAAGACAGAGAGGAAAAGAAATAAGAATAAACATCCATCAAAGCATAGTAAAATGAGGAGATATTAGATGCGCAGTCACCCTGGTTTATGAAAGAAAAACATTCATGCTTCGACAAGGCACATGATCTATATTGGAAAAATGCCTCAAAGAGATGTTTTGGAATAGGTTATGAACACATGTCGAAGCATAATGAACACATTGTACCTTTCAGCTTGCAGCTGGTCTGGTAGGCATGTATACAAAAGGTAAAAGCAGCGTGATTTTTTGTATGAAAAAGTGCCTCCAAGAGATGTCATCTCATGGTACGCAATGGAAGCATGAATGAGTCTCTTGGAATAGGAAGGGTCAGATTTAGGTAACACTATTGACGTAGCTGCAGTGTTGCAGTCGTTTCATGTTCTTTTTTTTGGGAAAGAGAAACAATGCCTAATGTAACTCCTTATGATTTAAAGTCCACGTGGGAATGAAGCTACACGTGATAAAGGGGATTTTCAATTCTTTTGGTTTGATTTAAGAGAACACTTTAAGTTTCCTTTCATAGTCTCGAAAGAAAATTTCAAATATGTTATTTACGGTATAGAAAAGAAAGAAACAAGGATTATTTCCATATTTAAATAGGAATGAATATATACTTTTATGTGTATATTTTGAGAGATTGAAGATAAATAATATAATTTAAAAACTTATAAATTTTATTCAATTTTATATTTGATATTTTTAACCATTGTAATTGTAGTTTTTAGTGTTATGTATATTGTTTAATATTATTTCGTGATTTAATAATTATTTTGATAAGATAATGTCATTTAATAGAATTTAAATATGATTAAAGAAACATATATAATTTTCATATAATTGTCAAAGATATTATATTATAAATACTATTATCTCAACCTTGAAATTCTATTAATAATGAGGAATGAACATCTAAAGTATATCATAACTTTGATAACTTTCATTAAGATGATAATGTTATTTTTTAATAAGATAGAGAGCCTAATAAGTAGTGGTTTTCTAAAATTTAATGTTATATGAATACATAGAGTGAAATGAGTTCCCAAGTTTTACAAATTTATGTCCTTCTATGGGATTATTAAAGATAAGTGATATAAAGCTTATAAACTAGAAGGCAAAAAATATTTTCATTAAAATTTACTTGGAAATTTAAGTTGGTTGGAGCTTGATGGAAATCACCTTGTCAAAAACGATATGAATAAGTGTCCCATAAGTATCCTAACAAATCACACACCATAATGTGGAAGAATGAATATTTTCCCCTTAATTATAGGAGGATGAGCAATGCCGCACAACCCAATCTTTAAGGGCTACTACCCATACACAAAAACATAGTCGCAACAACTATGGATTACAAACATGAAAATGTAAAAAATATAAAACATCAGACCTCATGCACATGCACATTTCATATTCATACACATTGAGAAATAAATTGAAATGGTAGTTTTTCATTACAATCTCTAAAATATAGGTTTACATTGTTTCCCTTAATTATAAATAATGCAATCAAGGATTATAGTTCCTACCATTTTAAATCTCTTTCTTTGTTCCTTGGATCCATACTCACTCTCTCCCTTTTCTCTTCTTTCACATGGCTAGGGTACAAATTAGGGTTCAACTAACATTGAATTAGGGTTACTAACTTTGAACCTAACCTTAACCTAATCCTACCATTCATTCTAATTGTTACCCTAACCCTAACCTTAATTCTAATATTAACTATAACTCTAAACCTAACTCTAACATTAATTGTAAGTCTAACCCAAACCCAAACCCTATAGCTAACACTAATTCTAACTCTAACTCTAAGTATAACCCTAACTCTAACACTCATAATAGTTCTAACTATATAACCCTAACCCCAACCTTAACTCTAACTCTGTCTATAACCCTAACTCTAACCCTAACACTAATTGTAGTTGTAACTCTAACCCTAATTGTAACCCTAACCTCAACCCTAAAATTAACATTATTTCTAACTCTAACTCCAACCCTAACCCTAACTCTACCTCTAATCGTAACATTGATAGTAACACTATTTCTAACGCCAACCCTAACTCTAAATCTATCTCTAACCCTAACCCTAAACCTAAACCTAAACCTAAACCTAAAGCCAACTCTAACATTAGTTGTAACTTGAACCCTAAGCCTAATTTTAAAAATAGTGCTAATTCTAATTGTAACGCTAACCTTATCCCTAAACCTAAACTTAACTCTAATACTAATAGTGTTTAATAAAGATTAGAGTTATGGTTAGGGTTCTAAGATAAAGCTTGAGATAAAGGTTAGGGTTAGTATTTAAAGGGTTAGGGTTACAATTAAATTATAGTTAAGGTTCAACTAGGGTTTAATTGAAATTTAATTATGCTATCAATAAAATTAGGGTTAGAGTTCAATTAGGCTTAGGGTTATGGTAAGGGTTCTAAGATGGTGTTCATGCACTTTAAGCTCTTTTTTAAATGCACCCCAAAATGCATAGAATGAGATGCATCTTACATGTTTAGAACTTAAGGTATTTTAGTGTATGTTATTGATTATCTCATTCAAAATGCTACCACAAACATTAAATTTTTTTTCACAATAAATTAACTTTCACCTCAATTGAAGTGAAGGATGTATTAATTCCATAGAAATAACACCAAGAAAGAAAATAAGAAAATTTGAATAAAAAATAAATGGATAGAAAGCAATCTCCTCTCACCTAGGCTGAGGGAAGTACTTTCATTAAAAGTTAGAGCTACAATTCAATTAGAGTTAGGGTTATGGCACAAATAGGGTTAGGGTTCAATCAAGATTTAATTAGGATTAATATTTAATTAGGGTTTCAATCAAGATTAAATTAAGATTAAGATTTAATTAGGGTTTAGGTAAGGGTTCAATTAGCATTTAATTAGGGTCATGGTTTAATTAGACTTACGGTTATGATTAGAGTTAAATTAGAGTTACTATTAGGTTTTAAGTTGGAGTTTGATTAGGTTAGGCTTAGGGTTTAATTAGGGTTATTATTAGGGTTAGGAATTTATTTGGGGTTAGGGTTCAAATAAAAAGAGTTACAATCAAGTTTTAAATTGGAGATTGATTAGGTTAGGCTTAGGGTTTAATTACAATTATAGTTTAATTAATGTTATGATTAGGGTTAGTAATTTATTTGGGGTTAGGGTTCAAATAAAATTAGGCTTGAATTAGGGTTAAGGTTAAGTTTCAATTAGGGATAAGGTATGTGCATAATCATCATGGAGAAAATAGGCCCTTAAGTGGCAAAAAAATAGAAAAAATCAGAGTTAGGCAACTTAACATAAAAATTTGAATAAGTTATCTATATTATTTCAAAAATATGTAAGAATAGAATCTATAGAAAATTCAATGTAGTCTCTAAACTACTAGGATTGTTTAAATTTGGTGAAAATTTGAAATTTCAATGCAGTGGTAGTTAAATTTTAGAAGTAGGTGTTTGTCTGACTACCCTAACCATAATAAAATGATAAAAAAAATTTATAAGATTTTAGATATAAGTAGAGGATTCATGCCCCAATGTGATGCATTTTTTTTGTAATTTTTTTCCAAATAAATAATTAATTATGAATTTTTTATTACAACTTTTTTAAAAATATAAAACTTCGTATGTTTGACCACCTTAACTTGGTAAAACTTCATGAAATTCAACTTTTCTTTTTTAATCCTATAGTATGTGAAGCATAGAATGTGTGAGGCGTTTGAGATTCAAAAAATGTGATAATTTTTGAAGCTATAGATGTTTTCAATCAACCTATCAATTTGGATTTTAGTCATAATTTGAATAGAAAATGAATAATAATTACTTATTAAATTCAAAATAAAGAATGGGGGGCCCTAGCTCATTGGCTAAGTAATTGTTCGGCTCTGCTGTCACGAGTTCTAGTCTCCCCTAGTGAGTATAGGCGCCACCGTCCGCGTTAAAAGTTTACAGCTACTTTGTTTATAGGGGTGCTACCCGATTCTTGCATCTAAAAAAAAAAAAAATTCAAAATAAAGAATAATTTATATTGGTGGAAAGTTGAGAATTTCCTTTAAAAACCCTCCTCATTTCATCAGCTTTGGGTAAAAAAATAGTCGCTAGCCACATGCCCATCATATTGCCACTTTTTGGCCCATCATGATCCTGCACATACCCGATATGGTTAAATTAGGGTTAGGGTTAAAGTTAGGGTTATGTTTTAATTATGGTTAGGGTTTACTTAAGGTTATTCTTAGAGGTCAATTAAGGTTACTATTCACTTATGGTTACGATTCAATTAGTATTCAATTTTGGTTAGAGATCAATTAGGGTTATGATTCAATAAGAGTTTTATAGGGTTAGGGGTAAATTATGGTTAGGGTTGGAGTTAGGGTTAAATTAGGGTAAGGGTTATCATTATTTTTAGGCTTAGGGTTAAATTAGAGTTATCTACGATTATGGTATAATTAGCATTGTAAGATAAATCTTCATGTTAGTATTAGGGTTAGGGTTAATTTTTAATTAGGGTTAGATTAGGGTTAAGGTTCACTTAGGGTTAGGGTTAGGGTTAGCATTTGATTTTAGTTAGGGTTAATGTTAGGCTTCAATTAGCATTGAATGTAAACCTACCATAACTATTATTCTATCATTTTATCATAATCATAATAATAATCTCAATCCTACCCTTTTCCTCACCCTAAACATAATTCTTACCCTAACTCGAACATTAATGTAAACCCTAAACATAATCCTAACCATAGAACAAAATTCTAACTCTAACCATAAACCTGATGCTAACACTTACCTTAACACTAATCCCTAACTATAACTATAACCCTAACCATAAGCATAAACCCTAACCCTAACCACAATCATAAACCTAAATGCTAAACCCTAATCCTAAATGGTTAACCCTAAATTTAATGCTAACCCTGACCATGATATAAGCTTTAACCCTAATGTTAACCCTAACTATGAATAAATTTTAACCCTAATTATATTAATTTATTCAATGTATAATACTAAACTTTAACACTAAATCCTAACACTAACTATAACCCTAATCATAATTCTAAACCCTAAACCTCACCATAACCACAATCGTAAACCAAGTCCTATCCCTAATGCTAATCTTAACCTTAATCCTAACATTGACCCTAACTCTAACCCAAACCATAGCCTTGACCAAATATAAATCCTTACCCTACCCCTAATTATAATTCCAATCCAAACCTTAATAGTAATTCCTACCCTACCCTCAACACTAACCAAAGCTTTATTCCTAACCTAAAACCTGTTATAATTATAATCCAAACCCTAACCCTAACCATAATTCTACCCCTAACCCTAACATAATTCTCACACTAACTCTAACCATAAACCCAACCTTAACACTAAACCATAAATCTAATCATAATAATAAATCTAAATCAAACCCTAACCCTAATGCTAACCCTAACCATGATATAAACCCTAATCTTAAATGCTAACTCTAATCATAACACTAAATATATTAATTTATTCAATGTGTTACACACCGCGGCTGCTACTAACTTATCTATCTTAACATATTAATCTATGTATTATACGTCGAGAGATTTCATTTTCAAAGTGTTTTTTGCGAGAGATTTCATTTTTGAAGTGTTTTTTTGGCTTTTTAATATATAGATTAATATACTAGCTTATATATCTTAATATATTAATCTATATATTATACGCTGAGAGATATCATTTTTGAAGCATATTTTTTTCACTTTTTCACTTTTTGAATTTAAAAAATACGCCTTGAAAATGATATGTCTCGACATATAATATATAGATTAATATATTAAGATAGATAAGCTAGTAGCATCCGCAACGCGCAATGTAAAATAAGAATTTATCACTTATTTTATTTTAAATAAAGAATTATAATACTTTACAAATCATGATTCATATCATATTTATTCAAATGCACAAAGATATGTGTACAATAGGAATTCATAATGAATGAGAGAATTCATCTTTTATACCAAAAAATTAATATCAATATTAATAGAAGAATTCACTTGAAAAATATATAAATCACTTAAAAATGTTATGTTTCCAAAGATTTTAGTCTTTCTTCTTCTAATTTCTTTTGGCGAGTTGCTTTCCTGTCTTCATTTTTTCATAACGATCATATGTAAATGGTGGTGAGATTCTAATTCCATCCAAAGACTTAACACTTGATATAGCAAAAAATGTTATTCCTGCCATTTCTCTTGGTCCTATTGATCCGGGGGATATTTTTAGTGAAAATTGAAATGTCTCCAAATCTCTAGATTTATGCACCATAAAGAAGAGCTCAGTGTCCTGATTCCAACGCAACTTGAATGGAGCGAAAAGGAGTCCGTTTGCACAAGTTATGGCCAGTCAAAGGCAAGGTCAAACTGAGATCATAGGGCATCTAGGAGGAAAAAAATCATTTCAAAAATTGACAGAACTAGTGTCATCGTGAAGAGCTCATCAAGACGATTCTGATGGTGTTCATTTCGTTGAAATCCGACGTCATATGCTCAAGATACAGCTGGTCTAAGTTTTGAGTTGACTTTTGAGGTGATTGTACGGATGATGACGTCAGCAGATCGTCCGTATCGTACAAAATCCACATGGATTAATTCAGGTAAGACACGTGGCAGTTGAATCATCTGTATGGAGCCAATTAGATTTTGACACGTGTCTTATCCGTACTCCAGCATGGCATCTGAGTTGGCAAGACCAGTCATCAGCATTGTCGGCATACATGTCAGCAGCTTGGGCGAATAGAATCCTACCATGTGGCATTCTATTGGTTGGATGTGTGTAGCCTCTCTCCTCTTCGGTCGTCGAGTTGTTTGTTTTAACAAAATTTCATTAGCCAACGGGCTCGACCCCATGACTTAATGCATGCTAGACAACGGTTCTACCGTTGCATCACCGATAGTCTGTTCACTATCTGGCGAGGGCAGGTTTTTTTCTTCTATTAACATTGGAGTTTGTTTTAAAACAAACGATGGCTGATGGGTTTGGAACCTGTAACCACCAGCCTAGCAAAATATGGTGTGGCCGTTAGACCACCGAAGCTCACTTTACTATATGAAGAGCTCAGTTCTATTTGTTATGTATTTCCTGCTCGAAAATTGTTAATTTGAGTGTATGGTTAAACCTAACCCCCCCTTTTTTATATGAAATGACAAAGGGGGTTAGGAACAACTTGAAAACGTAGCATAATGAAGGATTTATGTTTGTTTCTTGTAATTATGAAGGGTTTTAGCCTTTTTAGGCTAATTTTATGTATAAAAGGAGGGGATATAGGTTGATTTTCCAAGTCCAGGTGGTGAGAACAGGGGAATGCTTGTGGAGATTTTTGAGCCATTCTTGTACGTCAAAGTAGTGTTATGCTACTGAAGTGCTAGAAGGAATGGTCTTGGTGCATTGTACTTGATTTTGGAGATTAATCAGACCGGTCGTACTCTATTGGAGCCAACCTGGAGACATAGTCACGTTTGTGGCGAACTCCGTAATCAAACTCTTTTTGCACCTTCTATCTTCTTCTCTCTTAATTATGTTTATTTCACCTTAAGTTTGATGCATAATTTTGTTAGTGTATGCATGTATTAAAATTCTGTAAAGTTGTTTTTAATTAAACATTCAAAACGCAAAATAGTCTAGATCCTATACAGATCACCTATATCAATTGTTGCCTTGGAAAGAGTTAACCCTTGTGATTTGTGGATTGTTAGTGCCCAAGCCAATCGTAGGGGCAATTGATGTGTGCGGCCCCTTTGTATCGGTGAAATTGGAATTAAATTTGGAGACGCATCTTCAAAAGGAATTCCAGAGTAATTATCAAATTCAACCATAACATATGTAGGTGGATTTGGTGGGCCACATCCAGGTTTGTATATGATATTTTTGATGTATCCTAAAGCTCCATTTACAAGACCTGCTTAGTGAACTTACATGTAATTCAAATCAAACATTTTTGACCAACATGCAATTCAGATCAAAACATTTTTACCAACTGAATTATGTTTATATGGAGTTTGATTCAAATGCAGATGAGTATGTATTTGCGGGTCCACTATTGGAGATAGATGAAGGAAACATTATATTATTTGATTATATAATTAGATAAATAATAATATTTTAGTTTATTTATTATAAAAATATAATATAAGTTATGGTTAGGGGTCAAACATGGTTAGGTTCAAACTTTTATTAGGGTTAGGGTTAGGGTTAGGATTATTTTTAGGATTAGGGTTTGGGTTAGGGTTAGGAGATATAGTTAGAATTAGGGTTAGGTGAAGATTGATTTCCAAACATTTATTAAATAATTTATTAAAAATACAAATTAAATATTAATTTTTTATTTATATAATTATATAAAGTATGTAGAGATTTATCAAGGCATCTAATTTTTTCAATCATGAAGATCATAATCAATTTTCATATATATATATATATATATTTAATTGCTATTATCATTTGTATAACATGATTTTTTTTCTAAATCATTTAAAATTTGAAAATAAAAATTGGATAAAATGTGTAAAAAAACTTTAAAAATTTGCTTAAAAATATTGTAACTTATATTTGAAGCACATGTAATATTTCGTATAGATTTGGCACACATCCACTTAAAAAATATATTTAATACCACACATTTAAAAAAACCATGTACATTACAAATAATGAGTAGCATAATGGAAGTCTTGTATGTTGCCACACATCCTCTTCAATTTTTTTTTTAAAGTCTTCAAAGTTTGTAAATGTAAGAAGTATTGAAGGTCAAATAAAAAGGGATTATAGTAATAACATCTCATTGTAATGGTGTAAATACATTACAAATTCTTCAGCAATGAGATCGGTATTACGACCTTTATTTTCATAGTGATCTTTATATACGTCTTTGAGCATATTTGGAAATGCACCTACTATAGTATATGCCTCATGAACTTTTTTTGCAACAGCTTCCATTGTCATTATTTTGAGTTCCTCAACATCATCATCGATCATTAAGCTTGTATTTTCAATTTCTTTGACAATGTCATTTTTCGATAGGGGTTTCAACAAAATCATTTGACCTTATAGAGGCAGTTGGGCCTTCAACTATGATTTATGATTCGTTCCGTGACATTTTTAATTAGATTATTCGCTGAAAATAAAAGAACAATAAAATTAAGGTTAGCAAACATAAAGAAAGTGCATGCTATCAAAGTAAGTCACTTTAGATTTAATAGAATTGATATATATAGACACAATTTAATGAAATACAACACACTCATAAAATAGGGTTGCCTTCTATATGGAATACAACACCCTCATAAAATAGGGTTGCCTTCTATTTTCTACACATACCATTTCATAGTAATATTCACTTTTAATTGAAAAATATATTAAATGTTGAATTCAAATGAGAATTGAACCCACAACCTTACGATTATAAACAAAACACACTAATCCATTGCACTACATGTTTATTTTGATTTTTTTATGATTACAATTATGTTAATTAATAAATTTTTCAATAAAATTAGTAATAAATAAATTAATTAAAAAATATATTAATTTTAAAACCCACAATAAGAGTTGAACCATAACCCTTCAATTACAAATCAAATATATTAATCCATTGCATTATTTTCTTGTTTTTGTATGTGATATATTAAACACATAATAGAAATTTTATTAAAAAAATATTTACTTGCTTATAAATAAATATTATAATGTAAGCATTAAAAACATTTTAATGCAATTAACTTTTTTACCAAAGAATAAAACTAAAAACAATTAATAATACATTTATATTTTACATTAAATTACTTTCTTATTTGTAATTGAAAAGCATTATAATAGAATTACTTTTTTACCCTAAAAAGAATATAACTAAAAAAATATTTACTTTCTTATAATAGATATTTTATTAAAAATTATTTACTTGCTTATAAAAAAATTATAATATAAACATTATAAAATTAACTTTTTTACCCTAAAAGAATAAAACTAAAAACAATTAATAAAATATTTATATTTTACATTAAATTACTTTCTTATTTGTAATTGAAAAGCATTATAATAGAATTATTTTTTTACCCAAAAATAATAAAACAAATATTATAATGTAACTTACTTTTTTTCTTTCACTATTTGCACCTCTGTATTTACTTTTTATAAATTTAACATTTTTTTTTTTACATGGTCAGGCTCCACCCATGCTGTCACTGTAGATTACACCGAAAAGGTTACGCCTCTCGGCGTAATTAAGATAGATAAGCTAGTCTCATAGACAGCTTATTGGGGAAGAAGCTATAAATATAAATGCAAGTCGATTACAATTATAGTTCCTGCCGGGGAACTATTGCGAAGGCTGGAAACTTATAGGGTGATTAAACTGTCTTCAAACAGCCAATGACAAATTCAGTTTTCCTCGGATTTATTATGTGCTCCTTAATAAGCAAAGGTACGAGTTTTTTATGTCAAAATATTTATGCAACATTTTTGTTTACCCGTGATTGGTGCTGCATTTCTATCTGAACGTTGTCAGAGGCTATTGCAGGATTTCGAGGCAAGAGAGCGCACGAAAATCTATTTGCAGGTGACAGGTTGTCAGGAAGGCGACATGAAGGAGACATGGGTTACGAGGAGTTTTGAAGACAGGTGTTGCGAATGTGAACGGTATGTAGAAGCAAATAATATACACAGATAAAAAATAAAAAATATTATACACAGATGTCCCGTTTTTGTTACTGCTGCGGGGAACGCAATTGTTAAGGGTTTTCCAGGCCTGTTCTCCATTTCTCTAATTTCTCATGTCTCTCAATTCTTTCAGAGCCCTCACATGCAACAATGTTGCAAATCTCAGAGGCAAAGAAAAGCTGCTCGACTTTTCTTCTCTCGGAGCTGCTCTGAGGAATTGTGGCGTGCAAGGAATCGAAAATGGCGGAATAGTAGTGCACGGCTTCAAGAAAACGGCAAAAAAAGGAAGATGGTCGGTTTATCTTTTGTAGAGAATCCTGCTTTCATCAGTCTGTAGATCATAAGCGCAAAACAAATCGAACACATTATCGAGAACCAAGCTTTTAGGTGTTATTTTTCTCAATTCTTGTGTTAACCTGCTTTTGCATGTTAAGAACATCTACTTTGCATTATATATGTATATGATGGTTCTCTGATAAGACTATGGAAGCAGACTTTCAAAGAGTGACTTGCAAAGGATGAATCTGGAGCCCTTTCAGAGTTTTCGCTTGTGGGCTGCAAATGTGTAGGAGCTTATGTTCGGAATAAGAAGAATCAAAATCGGGTGATTGACTGCATTGCATTTGTTATTCTTACTTAAATTGCTGCCTATTAATCAGAGAAGTGAGTGGAATCTTGTGCACGTTTCTTGCAGATTTGTTGGCTCTGGCAGAAACATTTGCTCAAAAGATGACAAGGGTTTCCAGCAATTCTTGGATAACGTCGAGTATACTCGTAATGGCATTTTACGGTATGAGCGTTTATTTGGGGAAGGCTTTGTTAGCACTGGAGGAATAGGTATAAATATTTTCTGTAATATTTGTAGTTTCCCTTAAAATGCGATGTTTAACAATGTGGTGTGAATGTAATTGCCGAACTCTTTTGGATATCAAAAACATTCAAATGAAGGCACGTCTGTGGTTGCTTTGCAGAGACTACAAAGGAATTTGTTGACAAATTAGAGCTGAAGGCTGGGCAAAAAGTCCTTGATGTTGGTTGTGGGATTGGAGGAGGTGACTTTTACATGGCTGAGAAATTTGATGTAGAGATTGTTGGCTCTTGTTATTATACACGACAGACCAAACCTATATTTTAAGTGGGTTTATTGTTCTCTGTACGGGGGGATACATCACCCATGCCTTAAAAAATATCAAGATTAACATCTAGAGTTGGGTGGACTATATGCCAAACATATTTAATTTGAAAGCCACAGCTAGACTTGGTTAAAGGTCACAAAAACTACACCGAGAAAGCTGGTTTATGCATAATTACCACCATTCCCACCATTAAGGAAAGCCAGCCAAATGGTTACAATCTTCCACACTTGTACCGGTCTCTCCATCAGGCACTTCATCCCATTCCATATTGATGTCTCGATCCATAATTTTTGTGTGCTCAAATACAGTATCAGTACAACCTTGGAAGTAAGTATAACATTCACCCAAGTGTGAAAACAGATCAAAATGGCTATGTAAATTGCTAGCGTGACAACCTGACTCTTTGTCATATTCTATATTGAAGTCTGGCTTGGTTACATTTTGTGGTAGGGAAAACTCATCATTATTTTTAACATGTTCTTGCTTAAGCATAGGAATTATGTTCAGCTTTTCTTGTATTCTGTACATGTTTGGATACTGAACTGCATTCTAATAACAATGTATTAGATGCCTTTCTGCATAGCTTCTTTCTCAAATGAGTGTTCCAGTAGTTTTTTATTTCATTTTCTGTCCTGCCTGGAATTCTTCCTGCTATCAAAGTCCATCTGAGAAACACCCATAAATTGAGTATTTAACAAATAAAATTAATCAGTGACAATACTCTTGTAGGTCTGTATGAATCTAAATTAGTTCAAATCTGGGTATATGTATAGAAAAGATGGACTTGGTCTATATACAATGAGAATGCCTAATGTGGATGCAGCAAATTAGATATGGACAGGGTAACTAATTATTTAATTTTCTAAGATAGAAGTATACTAAAGTAGAACTACCAAATATTAATCCGACCTTTTCAGTCATATAATCATTAGTTTACAATAAAGTTAAGTGGATTATTGAATTGTATGAGGATGGACTTCTTGGCGATCCTTACTATTTGGACTTCTTTAATGAGAGATTAGAAAGGTTGCCCTCAATAAGGCATATTAGCCTTGATTATTCACTTCTTTATAGCCAATTCATACATAGCTTAAATTCATGCTGGATTTGGATTCCATCATCATGCATTTGATATTTTGGTTCTTCAAATCTCATTTAGACTACGGATCCTTGTGTATGTCAACAAATAGTACTTCTCAGTTTTGATCAGAACTCTCAAGTTGGACAGAGGCAACTACCAAAATCAAAACAAACATAGCAGACACAACAGTAACTCTGTGTATGTAAATGCAGTGTACTAATTAATCCTTCACCTAGCTCTGCTGCAACAACAGAAACAGCAGATTGACATTATCGCAAACATCATATTCATGGGGGCTAATTTTTATAGGACAATCTTCAGTTTCTCTGTTATCTGGTATGTTTATATTGTTTGTTTTTGTTTTATGATTTCCAAAGTTCATTGTCTTAGTATAAAATAAAATGGCTTCTCAGCCAACTACACAGGTAGAATGAATAATAAATAAACAAATTACTGAATAGACAGGGTTTCTGGTGTGGTCCACTTTAGGTAATGTTTAATGAAACATTAAATGGGGTGATTGGAGTTCTGTGCTTTTGCCTCTATTATTTTTCAGTTTAAACTTTAAGGTATTTTGTTCTCATTAAATCTGGTGTATTTCCAAGTTCTTCTGCTTGATAACTCTGCTCACATTTTGCCCGGTGACTGATTTCCTGCTCATATTTTGGTTTTTTGATAATGACTAACAGTAATTTCTTGTTCATGCTCAGTACATAGTAATACATACCATTGTTACAACTACAACCCTTTCATAACATTTGCAAACATTTTTCAATCGGCAAGTTTGAGCAAAACAACTCTCCCCTTGAACCTACTGACTATTTTTGGACAATCCCACAGAGGTTTTTCTGCTGTGTGAAGTTATAAGTAGATATGGAAAAGTTGAGATAATTTGGAATTAGCTTTTTAAACATTTCAGTTGATGCATTGATGAAAAAATTCCTGTTTTAGAAGTTTATTGATCTTGCAAACCTCTGGCCTGCCCCATTAGTTCTTATTACAGCTGAAGGCATTTTAAATTTTTATGTAATAGTTGGATATTAGTTTTTACTATTAACTTTCTATATCTGACACAAGTAGAGTAATTTGTCATTTTTTATTCGCTTTTCCTTACGCTTTTGTTCTTTTCTACTGCATGGTAGCTGTGCAAATCATGTGTTTTACAGTTTTAGAGGTGAATCTAATTCTCTGTAGATTTTTAACCATATGTCTACAGTGTACCATCCCTATAATTCTATTTAAATACCAAAAACATGTTCTTATGTTTCAATCAGTTGGTAAGCTCTATTAACTAGGTGTTCAAATGAAAAAATTGTATATAAACCAAAGAAGCATAAATCTGCGATTAAACCCGATTAATCGCGATTTTTAATAAATCTGCAGGCTGGACGATTTTTTCCCCGATTTTTTGAAAAAAACGTTGACTTAAGTCAACGATTTTTTGCAGGTTTTAAACGCGTTTAAAACGCGTTTTAATCTGGAGAAACCCCCGTTTTAAACCTGCCGACGACCTAACATTAGATTCACGCGGACATAAAAAGCCCTAAAAGTTGCCCGAAATTTGTATGTTGCTGGAAAACGCGGACTGGAACAGAAAACGACGGACAGAGGCCGACTGGAACAAAAAACGCGACGGAGATCAGACAAGAATCGACGCCCTTTCTTCCTGCACGACATTTCTTCTTCAAAGTTCACACGCACGGGAGGTAGGCCTGAATTTTTATGCATTTTTACGCATTTTTCATGCATTTTCACGAATTTTTTCCCTAAATCTTTAGAACTTTGAATAAAATTATAAATAATTTAATTTAGTATTGTTTAGGGTTTTGAGTTAGATTTTGAATAACTGTATTTTTTTAATTTACTATAATTTTTTATATACAGTTTAATTTTTTTTAGTATAATATTTAATATTGAATTTGAAAATTAAAAAAAAATACTAATAATATTATATAGTATAATACTAAAAAATACTGTATTATTTTTAAATAAGTTTATTTATTTATTTTAATTTTTTATTATTATTTACTATTTAAATTTTAAAATTTTAAATAATATTGCTTTATTTTTATTTTAAAATTATTGTATAAAATATAATTTTAAAATGCAATTATTATTTTATAATAATCATGATTGTTATATTTTATAATAATCATGATTGTTATATTATTTTAAAAATATTTACCGTATTTTCAAATTACTATATTGTTATTTTCTAGTTAATTATTTTAAAAATATCATTAATTAATTTTAATTAATTCTTACTCTGACATAGCTGGTTATTTTAAATTTTATCAGCGATATGAGTATAAGCAAAGAAAATCTATTTTCTATAATTCATGGATTGAACTCTATATTTTATTTGCTCTCAATGTCTGTATGCTATGGAAATGCCATTAAATTTAAAAAAAAATTACTTTGACTGTTTTTCTTCAATTTTTTGCAGTTTTTTGTATATCCGATTTTTTCCCGATTTTTTCCCGATTTATTCCCGATTTTTTCAAAAAATCCTGAACTTTTGGTTTGCCGATTTATTCCCCAAACGATTTATGCTGCTATGATATAAACGGATCTAGAGCCTAAAGGATTGGAAGGTTATGTTAGTTGTAAGATTCAGTGCTCTGTTAAGTGGGATGTAGGACAAATTTAAGTGTTACCTACTTTTGAAATACCTGAATCTTTAGCAACTCAATATTTAGCATGTCTTTCCTCTTTTGGCTTTGCCCTTTTCGTGAAAGCCTGAAAGTCAAGAATTTAGTTTCAAATAACAGGGGCTCCAAGCTAAGATCCACACTGAATATGTATGCCGGACAAAAGGAATATTCTTTTTTCTGACCGGCTTTTCACAGAAGAATCACAATGTTTTTTGGCCCAGTAGTGTAATATGCAAATTTGGTGTGTAGGTAGCACACAAGGGAATGAATCATGTTGATGCATATGCATACATGAGATCAAAAAGACGGCGGGTTTTGTTAGCACATTCTCAGTGGCAGGTATGCCGACATCTATGCATGGTTGTTGTGAACAATTTGAAATTAAGTCATTGACCTGAGCATGTGGTATCTGCATCTGCAGGCAGTTCGGGAGTATTATTTTCCAATTTCCTATGATGTTTGATGATAATTATGAAGACTCGGCTGTGTTTGTTACAAATTCAGCTTTAGATGGATACAAAAGTAGTGAGGAGATTTGCATTGTGGAAAAAGAGTTATAAAAAAATGCAAAAGCGTAAGACATAATGGATTGCAGAGATCGCAAAAGATTTTGTGCAATGGCAGGTGCTTGCAGCACCTTGAAAGCATTCTGGTTTATAGAAGAGTTTTTAGGCTAAAAGAAGGGTACCACAAATATTTAGTTCACTGGGGTTCTTCAGAATTGCTGCAGTCTGTTTTTTCCTAATTGCAGAGCAAGTAATAGTGTCCATGTAGTTGAACCTACATGCTACAATTGAGTATCCAACATTGTAAGATCATTGCATGTAATCGGAGGCAGGTAATGTTTATTTTCAGATCCGCCTTCATTGAAATCAAGTTTTTAAATTGGTTGTATATTTTTTTCTAATGGTACAAATCGGATGTTGGAATATTTTTGTTTTCATACGATAACACCAGATGCACAAACATAGTAAGGCCTATGCCAAAGGTGGCTGTATTGGTAAAGAAAAACCTAGGCGTGACATTCGGTGGTGCATGCTGCTTCTGTTTAACCATCAAGATATTGCAATGGATTTTTCAATTTTAATGATTTTGTTAAAATTAACAAGTTCAATAATTTGAAGATGATCAGTTGTGATAACATTCAGAGTCATGGGTGCATTATTAACGTTTATTTGCTTTCACTCTCTTTCTTTGTTTTGAATGATATTTCTTTTCAAAATAGACCTATCCCAAAGCTTTACAATTTGAAAAAACCTGTAGAATCTCATCATATTTGTCAGGCACATTTTTTGTCAATCACACAGCCTTTGAAGATTATTAGTAGTAATATTGTTAATCATATTTTCTGATCTCTTCCTTAAAATCTGAAATCTCAATCTTTGCTATGTTTCTGTAATTTTCAGAGGTGAGCAACATTTTGGCTTTTAATATCATGATATTGTTCTCTTCATTTTGTATGTGTCTATTAATCAAGAAACGTAGGGCCTATTCATGAAGGCTAGTCGCACACTTTGCACTATTCATACAAGGAAAGAGTATTTTTTACATGTTTTAGATAGCATGTCGAATCATATTAAATAACAAGAGTTGAAGCTCTATATTGATCACTTAATTTGTGTTTTGAGTTATTTTTTATTTTCTGTACCTTGGTTTTCCTTCAATGGTTGTATAAGCTATTTCTTTCCTTTAATTTCAAGTATGATTGTAACAAATGTGGCACTGTTTTACCACCTTTCTTTCAGAACTCCTATTCTGAAGTGAAAGTATGCTCTTGTCCTCTGATTAATCCACAGTTCATCAGATGGAATTGTGTTAATGGAACTTTGTGTATGTAAAGGTAGTATACTAATTAATACTTCACCTAGCCCTGCTGCAGCAACAGAAACACCAGATTGATCTATAAGTTTATAACTCCGTTAGATAGAGTTGTGGGCACATATTAGAAGTTTTCAATTTATTGCTTGACACATTGACTAGCAATTGAGAGTTAAAGCCAAAGCACTATAAAGGTGGATGCTGCTGATTGTGCTACCCAAAATTCAGCAAGAATACTATCAACCATAGTTGATGTTAATGAAACAAGGAGGTGAAATCATTAGTAATCTTTTGAATTCTGTAGAACTGTGCCTTTAAGCAATACTAATATTTTTCGGCATTTGTAGGAAAACTGAAGAACTAGTTAAAGAGTTAAGTATCCCAGCACCAGACAGAGGACCACAATTTCCCATCCCAACAGCAGATTCAGATGCATTGGCTCCAAAATAATCAGCAACATAACAGATTTGCAAAGCCTGAAAATAGTTGAACACAAAAGCAAAATGCAAGTCCCCAGCTATACAAACACCTGCTTATGATTCGTTGACTGAATCATTACCAAAACTGTTTTGCCAGTCTTTGGCAGGAACTTCACTGCCATGTAGCTCTTGTTACATCTAAGTATCCTATCAATATAAAAATGTTCTTATGCATCATAGCAATCTAAATAAATCTTTTTACACCTTTAAAAATGTTCAATAGACTATGATGTTGAGGCACAGGATTATTTGGCTTCTTTCCACTCTTGAATGGCAGCTCTAAGATAACTGTTTGGAAAGAGATTGGTGTTATCTAGTGGCTTGTTTGTCTTTGGTGAGGTGCGCTTACCGCGAGCAAACCATTCCTTGATTTCCCGCAGTTCATAGCTAATGCCATCTGCAGTAACGTGAGGATCATCCATGATCTCCTACAAAATATGCCAATCCATTACTAAAACAAAATATTTGTCTGAAAGTTGTAAGGATACCCAAAAAAACGAAGGAGACTTACATGAGAGATTGAACATGTGAAGAAGCTAGGAACTTCTCTTTCTTGAGCAGGCTGAACAATTCTTGAGGCAATAACTTGAAGTTTATCGAGAGCTTCAGTGAGAGTGGGATGAAGAACAGGCCTCTTCTGTGGATCGATTTCTGTACATTCAAGGGCAAGACTTGCTAGTTTAAAAGCTTGATCAATGGGCCACTCAGCTAAAGTATCTAGCAAGTCATCCAATTGTTCAGGTGCTAGTGGTTTTTTAAACTCCTTCACCAATCCTTGAGCCTCTTTGCCTGTGAGAAGTTGAAGAATAATGATTCCCAAGCTATAAACATCTGATTTATCTGTGAATTCGATATCTCTGAGATAGCATGGATCAATATAGGATCCATAGTCTTGTAGGAGCAAATTGCGAGGTAGAGGCCTTGTCATGTGCATATCGCTGATCTTACTAGTATAAAATTCATCTAGCAAAATGTTTTCGGGCTTCAAACTGCAGAGAAGAATTCCATTTGGCTTTAAACTATGAAGGTAGTGTAATGCTGAGCAAACTTCACTAGCAATACGAACTCTGTGATGCCAGAGCAGCGGTGAAGTGTTATTTTTGCGAGGTAGATAATCTGCCAAACTTCCATTACCCATGTATTCGTACACAATACATCGTTCTTTCAAACAATTTCCCACAACCCTCACCAAATGAGGATGTATAATATTCCTTAGTAGTTCCATCTGTCAATATAACATTTAAAGTTAAACTATAAAATGCCTAAGATAAGAACTTTCAAGGAAAGGGCAATAAAACGTTTAAGGAAAATTAAATTTATTGAGCCCATTCAACAAGGGCTATATAATTGAAAAATACTAAATTTCCGTCCATAAATTTATTTATTTTTCTTATCCCCATCTCTTTCTTTAATTAACGGAATATTACGCAAATGGTAAGTAATACCGTTTACTGCAATAACCACTATAATGAGGTTCCTGAGTAAGAAAGACAAGTTTCATCAATATTCTATCACACAAACAGAGTTTAAATTTGATGGTTAATTTTTTTTATGGTTACTTAATTAGAACTATCTTTTAAATGTAAAAATATATTTTGTTTAAAAAATTATATTACATATTAGATATATTTTACTACAATCTTGTATAATTTTTGACATGTTCAATTTTTTTTTCATATGATTCAATTTTTTTAAAATCTTGATTATATTTGTTGGATAATGATACAAGTTTGGAAAATAAGATGTGATGTCAATGCACTTGAAGTCTTTTTAGTGAGACATTCTAAATTAATTTTTTAATGCTGTTAACAATTTTTAATATATTAGTAATTTCTATGTTTTTTGTTGTTTTAGTTGCTTTAAAGCTTTGCATGAAAAGAAAGACTTATCTTTACCATTTTTTTAAGAGTTGTGATCTCTATGAAGAGATCCCCTTGCTGTTTAGTTTGTAAGTCAGAAAAAGACCTCTATATTGAAAATGTTGTAATCCATGCAATCCAGTTTATAAATAGAAGTATTATATTTGTGTTATCAAGTTGTGTTGTTGCAATTTTCAGTTTTTGTTGTTTGTGTTTTAGAATCTACATGTGATATCAGAGCAGAAAGATTCTGGGTGAATTAAAGCTAACAGAAGATCATGGAGAGTTGAAGATTGAAGAAGAGATTCTAAAAAAGATTGTGAAGATTTGTGGATCATGGAGCTATCATAGCCACTGCCAAGACGAAGTAATCACAGAGAAAGAAAAAAGAAAAATATTGCACGGTTTTGTATCAGCAGGACAAAGAGGAGAACGATTCGCAGTAGTTCAAGCTGCCACCAGATCTGTAAAAGCTGCCTCCAACCGAAATAAAGAAAAGAGTGCAGAGTTTTTGCTGTTCAAAGTCTCTCGTTATAGTTACAGGAGATCGCTAGTAAAAGTTCGTTCAAAATTGATTGGAAGCTAAAGAACACAGCCGATCAAAGGGAAAAAGAGACGTACATGAAGAAATAAATTACAGTGGGGTGTAGGGGTGATTTTTTCTCTGGAAGCCCTCACCAAACCAATAAAGTGACTGCAGAATTAAAAAGGAGATCGGAATTATTTGCTGAAGGTAGTTTTGTTTGTTGAAGTTAAATGAATAAATGGGTACTTTAACTTCTAAAGAAGTGTACTTAAGTGGGTCTATAAGACTAAAGTATGACTAGAGTGATGGTAATAGTGTATGGGGAATTGCAAAGATTCAGTCTGTGAGTCTGCCTAATATTGAGGGGGAGTATGTAAGTGTTTGAAGATAAGATGTGATGTCATGCAGTTGAAGTTTTTTAGAGGATATTTTAAACTAATTTCCAAGAAAGTCTATCTTTACTATCTTTTTAAGGGCTGTGATTTCTATAAAGAGATCCCCTTATAATTTCGGTTTCGGTTTCGGTTTCGGTTGTTTGTGTGTGTTTTAGAATCTACAATATTTTAAAAAAAATCAGTAAATATAGCCATCAAATTTAGGCTTTGCTTACAACTACTGCCCCTGTGTGGCTACCGGTTATCCCTCTTATCTTCAGCTGTCCATACAATAAAGAAAAAAGAATAATAATGGCAAAAAGTAATTTGAACTTAAGTATGAGATAGGTGTATACCTGGGCAAGAAATTCTTTCTCATCTGAACTGGAGGCATCCATCACTGCAACCGCAGTCCCCTCTATATCACCCTTATATACGGCGCCGTACGATCCTTCCCCAACTTTCTCTGAGAACTTGCGAGTAGCAGATTTGATCTCCTTTCGAGAATAACTTTTGTAAAGAAGATAACACGCGGAGGAGAGCCAGGGTCTCGAGCGAACATCTCGTTCTTGCTTGAGGCAAGCGATCACCTCCTTCAGCGAGTTGATCGTTGCAACTGCCGTTTCGTAATCTTCCAAGCTCGCCATTTTTAGAGCTCAATGTTAACCAAAATTTGAGTATTATTGCAAAGACTAATAGGTCTGTAGTCCTACATATATTTTCGATTAGTCTCCTTAGCGATCAGAGAATAAAGGAGGTGTTCATTTTCTTCATAAGGGTTCTCAACTTGATCTAATAGGTCTATAGTCCTACATATATTTTGTCCTAAATGTGGATGTGGATGCTACACGTGTATGATTTGACTAGAAAAAAATGTGTGCATCCATGTGCAAGGCCATAAGATGCACATTAACAATATTTTGTGGTGGTGTCGTTTAGGGGAGAAGACCTAGTATCCACCGGGGCTAATTTGGCGCAATCCTAGAATTCAAATCATATGTTGAATCAGATAATTTTATTTTATTTTTTTGGCTCACGAGTTAAGTGTTTATAACTAAGGTTTTGGCTTCTAGGCAATTCGGTAGAGTGTGGGAGCGTCAGATATGCGCGCGGAGGTCAAAAAGTCACCTTTTAGAGGTGCCATCCATTTGCCGCCACCTAATGTCTCAGTATCCGCCCGCTATAATTTCAATCAATTATAACTGTTTTAGCACTTAAAATCCACTCAAATCGTTCACTTTAGTACTTAATGAGCAGCTGTTAGTGTTTTTGTAATTAGTTATTCAATAAAATAAAGCTTTTTAATGGATCAAAATGAATTGTTTTTGACGGGTTAAGTGAGCATAGAGGTAGTGGTAATTCAATGGAAAGAAGTAACTGAGTCCTTTCCCTTAGTAAAGCGAGTTGCATGGATTCATTGAACGGCGCCCTGATTTTGAAACGTGCGCCCCACCACCCCACCAGAGGTGAGGTGCCTCTTGTGCTTCTCCCGTGAATAGACAGATTTCGAATATTTACTTTTATTTTTTCTGTAAAGCTGCGTAGACCTCTGAATTCATCGGATCTTGTGCATCATCGAAACCTCACCGACTCCGCACTGATTGTCTCTTTTCATTTATTTACTGACTCGCTTTCTCAATAATAAACAGGGTTTGTTAGATAGACGTGTATTCCACTTATATCATGAAATACTGGTCGATGAGAGATGAGTGCGATTACTCTTTCGGAATATTTTTTTTGAAGACGAACCAGCAAGAGGCGTCGGATTTGACGAGCACCCGGAGGAAGGACCGGTAAAATTCATTGTTTGTTCGCCTTCTGAGAAAATCTGTTGGCCGTCAAATATTTTGATATTCAGTTGCCCCAGACTCGGTTGCAGTCAACTGAAACTATACCAGCTATGGAACTTTAGGTGTGCAATGGTGTACGCTGAATAATTATATGGATATATTTGTTTTGAAAAAACTTAAATGGGAATAGTATACAAATGAAAGAGAACTTGAAAAAAGGGAATGGTTAATTGCAATTATAAGAATGTATGTAATTGAACACAAAGATAACGACATAATGTGTATTTTGTGTAATTTCATCACATTGTTCAATTAATAAACAATAGGTCTATTTAATATTTGAAAAACAACTAATATAAAACTGTTTATTTAATCTATTAAAACAACACGGTGTCATTTTATTTTTCTTCTTTAAAAGAGAATAAAGTACATATATTGTACTTCTAAAAATTTAAAGATATTGCTTTAAATGAAACAGTTATCTGTTGCTTTTACCAACTGTGCAGTTTCCACTTAATTCTAAAACCTAAAAATGCTAATGAATTGACTAGGTAGTGAAAGATCTTCTGAACTTATGAAAATCTGGCAATAACTTATTAAACATAGCAGCTTCAGTATGGAAATGTCAAATTATTTTTGAGGGGTACATAATTGTTCCCCTTGCCGTGGAATTATGTCCACAAGTCTCAGGAAGAATCTTGGAAGAATACCTCACAAAAGCTACCTGTTTGCAGGGATACGATGCACATGAGAAAAAATGGGCAGAGTTTGTAGGAAAAATTTACAAAACCCTACCACACCATTTTTAGAAAAAATTAACATAGCAAAATCAGATGCCTTACTTTTTTGCATGGCAGAGACCACTAGCCCAATTAATGGCTATGTCTGCATCCCTGTTATTGAGTTTAACTGCGGCTCCGACGGAGCCCCCTGCATAAGTCTGACAGAAATTATACAACCCATCAAACACGGGGCAGTCCTCTCCTACATTGAAATTTTGAATCTCTTCAGCTGCCTGAGCTGCTCGTGCTGTGTTTCAGGTGTAACAGACTGAAGAAATGAGATATAATCATCAGCATGGAATACTATGAGCTCCTTGCTCTATAATAGATTCGGCCTACAGATTTCCATATTCTCATTTAGCCCATAGTGCATAATTAGGTTGTGAGCCATTCTGATTTTGTGAGGCTTGATAGGATGACCCCGGCTGTAATAGTAGTTCCCAATGTCTGAATCATAAAAATACGAAACTTTTCTCTTGCGTCCATCTCGACCAGATGTCAGTGCATTACCTGATTCATCCATTTCTAATAAAAAACTGAACTGCAATGAAAGTGCTATAATTCAAGCAAAACTGCAACACCCACTCACCTAAATGCAAATAATTACAGCACCCCCTTAATAAAGTGTAAATTCCAATATAGTTAACTAAAGGGGGCCACAATAGCAGCAGGAATAAATAAGAAAAAAACGTCTCAATGAATGAACTTAATGAAGTTGAGCAAATGGGTATTTGATAATCCTTACGTACTATTTTCCTGCAATTAGTAGAGATATCAATAGTACCTGCACAAGAATTCCTCTATGAGAGGAGACTAAGATATCAATACAATAATAAATAAACATATATAAATATATATGGGAGAGGGGTCTATAGTGGAGCACCCTAACTTTGCATTTCTCAAAATCTTATGTGGAAATTTCAAATCACTCCTAATTTTGTGCAGCAGTTTATTTGGCAACTTATGTGCTTCTATATTTCGTTTTAGGGCCACATCAGAATGCTTTTTGTTGAGGTATCCAAAAAGGCCCAAAAAAAAGTGAGAAAGATAGTGGTGCACTAAGTCATGTTTTAATGGTGCGTTGATGTGGCATCACATGATTTGTCAATTTGTGTACTTAATGGATAAAAAGTGTTTTACAATTGGATATTAAGGTGCTCCACTTAAGACCCACTGAGGACTGCTTCTATCCCCAGTAGTGAACCCTGCTCCATTATGGACCCCTCTCCCCTAACATAAGAAAAAAAACAAGGAAAAAAAGAACAACACATCAAACCAACCCTAAGCACCTCATTATGCTTGCACAGAGGACATTCAGGCAAGTGAAAATTCTTGTGTAGGTGAAGGAATGGGTCGATGTGTTGTTCATATATGCCTTGGACAGAGTTTGCGGACAAAATTTACAAAACCCTACCACACCATTTTTTTCTAAAATAACGCGAAAAAAATCTAGTCTTTCTACAGCTGTTGCTTCAATCTATTTACAGTCAATGAGATTTGAAGTGAGCAACGTGTAAAATTTAAAATAAAAAATATGAAAAAAGGTCGGGCAGCATGCAAATTTCAAAAAAATAAAACTCATTGAAACCATGGCAAGTCACTGACCCCAAGATTTCGGCACAAATTGTGTGTACTGTCAACCATGCCGATGAAAATAATGGGCATAACTTGCTGAAAAAACTTACGGCTGCTACTTTAATCTATTCAATCTCAACTTGATTTTATGTATATCTGCAATTATGCTTTGGCGGATGTTTGTGCCCTGTCCTAAATATCCCATTTGGCACAAGCTGAGAGGATGCTGACAAAGGTTGTTTACTTTGGCTTTACACCTGCCATTTGCATTTGCTTATAAGTTTCAAAGGACTTTTCAACAAAACCCATTTTGTGCATATCCTGATATCATTTTTATTACGCGCTTCTTTCAAAAGCCTTATAACCTCACCTAAGGACGCCATTTCGTGCATATCCTGCAGTCATTGTAGTACAGGAAACACGATTCTTTTAAGGTATCACGTCAAACAGGCCCCGTGCTTTGTGTATACTTCCGCATTTTGGACAAATACCTACTAACGCGTTTGCCACTACAACATCTGAAAAATACCCCCTTTCCATTATGATTTGATGGATGTCCATACCATGTTCAAAAGCTCCCGTTTTGGCACAGTCTGGGAGTATGCTAGCATATTTTTGTGGAATTTAGCTTTACACTTGTTGCTTGCATTTGCTAAAAAGTTCAAATATGCATATCCTGAAATCATTGCTGCCCATGAGATCACATCTCTTTGAGGTAAATTGTCAAACAGTTCAAGTACCATTGGATTCTTCTGCATTTGGAATACACATCAACCGAGGAATTTCCAACTAAAACATCTCGTGAAAAACCCCTCTCGATTATACTCGCAAAAGTTGTGGTGTTTGATTTTATTCTTACCAATTGCATTTGCTTATAGGTTTTCAAGACCTCAACAAAGCCATTTTGTGCATATCCTGCAATGATTGCAGTCCGTCAGGCAACGTCTCTGAAGAATTCTATCAGTCTTTTATACGCTTCCACATTTAACATAGGTCACTTACACCTACGACATCTAACAAATCCACTTCCGATTATACATTAATGGATTCCCATAAGCATATCCAAAGCTCTTATTTTGGCACAGGTTGGGAGTATGCTCACAAATCTGAACCGATATGGCTGAACGCATATTTGTTGCATTTGCAGAAATAACTTTACCGCTTCGTGAGGAATCGTGGCTGCAGTGATCAAAATGGAAGCCTACTCATGTATTTATCTTCGGGTTTGAGAAAATCAACGGTCGAAACAGGTTAATTCGTCAATGATTTTGTCAGGCAACTGGGATCCGATTTATTTCGAAGATCTGACAGGCTGCGCCAGCAGGAAGGGAAACCTAATGCAGCGATAAGATTTTGATTATACAGGTATCTCAAGTAAGGATATTATGCACCACTTTGAATTTAATGTTTATTCAACACTTTGAATTTTTTTTAACATAAAAGAGGGGTAAAATTTTATTAAAACAAGATAAAATTACAGAGCAGAGTCATTACATAGTCTTATCCAGCTCCACCAAATGGTCCAAATGTTGAGACAAATCAGGGGTAATTGACCCCGATCAACCAAATTCCAATCATGAATATGATCAAAAGCCCATTTAGCCAAACAATCAGCAACACCATTCCACTCCCTAGGAATATGAGTGAAAGTAACAAACTCAAGAGAAACACAGAGATTGAGAATTTGTTCGATAATTAGAGTCAGGTGCCAACTAACATCATCCAACCTACGCCTGTTCAACAAGTTCACTACAACCTGGGAATCAGATTCACAAATAATCCTGCGCCACCCCAATTGACTGCCACGCTCCACAGCCACTAAAATAGCCTGAGCCTCCATAAGATTATTAGTATGCAAATCCTTGTAAATAGAGAAAATAAATTGAACATCCCTAGAGTTATCCTGACCAACACCACCAATTCCAGCATGACCAGGGTTTCCACGAGAAGAGCCATCCGTGTTAATTTTTAGGATGCCTTGAGGAGGAGGAGACCAACTTCCCTCCCTATTCACCTTTGGTGTTGGATGCCTACACCTGTTGCGTATAGGCTGCCGATGCGAAGGAGGAAGATGAAGGCGGTTGAAATAACCAACATCAGAAGGAGCAATCGAATCAGTCAGATCACACTTAGCTGTGATCGTTTCGCCCAAAGAATGCAAAATTTTCCACCACAAGCGAGGGCCCCCCATCAACACATCCTGAAAAATCCGACGATTCCTCTCCAACCAAAGATTCCAAATAATGAGGGAAGGGTCAATCGCCCAAGCAACATGAAAAAAGGAGGTAGAAACAGGGGCCCTACTCCCCCGATCCACAACCTCAACTAAAGAAGAAACATGCGTACAGGGCACATTCCACACTCGCCACCAAAGATGTCAAATCTCCCGAGCATAGGAACATTGGAAGAAGAGATGAGAAGCACACTCCTTAGCCTCATGACACAACACACAACAAGAGGGACCCTAGAAACCCCGCTTGCATAAATTATCCCAAGTAAGACACTGGTTTTGAGCCACCAACCACATGAAGAAATTGCACTTGGGCCAAGACAACTTATGCCAAACAAACTTCCACCAAGGGACCTTAGTATCCCCAAACAATTGACGACCCAATTGCTTATAGCTAGTAGACATAGAGCACTTCCCAGACATATCAGAACCATCCCAGGCTAAAATGTCAGGTCCCCTTAATGAATTGCAAGCCTGGGAAGCCAAAAGTTGAGCAAGCTCCCCCCTGTCCCCCTCAGAGCCCCCAGGAGGCCACTCAGAAGGGTGCTTCCAGCGAAAAGAAGAGCCACCATGCTTAGCAATCTTGTAATGCTCAATGGTGTCCCATCTAGTAGCAATAAAAACATCACAGAGGGGTTGAAGATGAGGAAAAGCAGACAAAATAGGTGGGTGACCATCCCAAGAATCCCACCAAAAAAGAGTCTGTGATCCTGAGTGACAGATCTAAAAAAGTGCCCGCTTAATCAACTGAGCTCCCACTTTCAGAGTAGACCAAATCATAGAACCACTCCCCTTCAGAGGATAGCGAGGAACCTCATGAGAAGCAACACCATGAAGATACTTATAGTTAAGAACACGGGCCCACAGTTGGTGTTAATTAGTACACCAGCGCCAATAAAGCTTCGCCGCAAGAACTTGCCCATTCAAAATAGAAGAGCGTAAACTGAGACCACCCTCCTGGTTTGGTCTACACACAAAATCCCATTTAACAAGGCTCCACTTAGAAGTTATCAAGTTACCACTCCAAAGGAATTTCCGAGAAAGAGCATCAAATTCCCGAAGGAAATACATAGGGGCCGATTGAACAAAACACCTGTAGATGGGAAGGGCCTAGATAACAGATTGAAGGAGGGTAACTCTAGCAGCAGTAGACAACCACTGATGAGTCCAATGTGTTACCTTCTTCCTCAACTTATCAAGCAACATCTGCCAAGAGGATCTGGGTTGGCGACCAACAGCAAGAGGAATCCCCAGATAGACAAAGGGGAGAGAACCAATTTGAAACCTCAAAATAGCAGCAATCCTCCTCTAGATGGCCAAAGGAGTATTAAAGAAAAAAATAAAATACTTTTGCTCATTAAATTTTTGACCCAAAGCAGCAAGGTAGATGTCCAAAGCTTGCCTAAAGGATTCAGCTTCACGAAGATGAGCCAACCCCATAAGAGAGGTGTCATCCACAAACTGGAGGTGAGAAAGAGTAGGCAGACCCATCCCCCACTGCCAACCATGAATCCCACCCTAAGAGACCTGAGACTTAAGAAAGCGACCAAGCCCCTCAGCCATAAGAATAAAGAGATAGGGAGAGCGCGGATCCCCCTGATGAAGGCCCCTGGTAGCACCAAAAAGTTCAGAAGGTTCCCCATTCACAATAACTGAAAAGGAGGAGGAGGTCACACAACTCATAGTCCAACTCACCCAGTCAGAAGAAAACCCAAAGGCCAACAAAATCTTCTGAAGGAAACTCCATTTAACTCTGTCATAAGCTTTAGCCATATCTAGCTTGATGAACATAGACCTTTCCTTAGAGATTTCCATGGAATGAATGACCTCAGAGGCGA
Organism: Sequoia sempervirens; assembly: GCA_007258455.2. Classification (NCBI taxonomy): domain Eukaryota; kingdom Viridiplantae; phylum Streptophyta; class Pinopsida; order Cupressales; family Cupressaceae; genus Sequoia; species Sequoia sempervirens. The sequence goes on from VDFB02270651.1 coordinate 777,359,489, forward strand.
TCACCACCCCATCCAGAATCTGACGACCAACCACAAAACCTCCTTGTTCCTCAGAGATAACAACAGGCAAGCAAGATTTAAGCCGCTCAACAATCAATTTCATAATAATCTTATACACCACATTACAGAGAGCAATGGGTCGAAAGAAATCAAACCTATCAGCACCCTCCTTCTTAGGAATGAGGACAAGAAAAGTAGCATTCAAAGCCCGAAGCATCTGCTTGCTATGAAAAGATTCCCTGACCACCTCCACCAAATCCAACTTAACAATTTCCCAAAACTCTTGGAAAAATTCAATAGGGAACCCATCAGGGCTAGGAGCCTTCCCCTTATTCATCCCAAAAACAACCTCCTCCACTTCAGACAAAGTAATCGGGCGCATAAGAGAAGCATTCAACTCATTAGAGACCAAAGAAGGAATACAAGAAAGAATCATATTATCCTCAATATCAAAGGAAGAGAATCCTCAGTAAACAGAGAGGAGTAGAATTGGCGAGCTTCTCTAGATATAGCCTGTTGAGAGGATAAAACTAAGCCTTCGGAGTTAACAAGAGAAGAGATATAGCACTTATTCCGACGAGCCTGCACAGAATGATGGAAGAAGGTAGTATTCTTATCGCCCTCTCGAAGCCAGTCAACCCGAGCCTTCTGTTTCCAGAATATCTCCTCACGAAGTTCCCACTCCTCCACCACTTTAAGAGCCTGGGACTCAGCATGCCCAAGAACCTCTGAAAATCCCTGATCCCTAATCTGGCGAGTAACAACAGCAAGACGCTCCTGTGCTTCCCTTTTCTTGGCTCAAAATTACCAAAACAAAGCCAATTCCAACGCTTAAGATGAAACTTGACACTTTGCAGCTTCTTAACAAAAGAGTACATAGCTGAGCCATATGTCGGGGCTCCATCCAACCACCACTGCTCAACAAGATTATACAAAGAAGAATCACGGAGCCACATAAGCTGAAATTTGAAGGGAGGATTCTTTGGATTAGGAAAGGGGGAAGCTGAAAACTTAATTGGCCAATGATCAGAGCCACACCAGTCCAGAATCTCAGAGCCAATAACCAGACTGCCCCCAACCCAAAAACAAGAAACAAGAAACCTATCCAACCGCTCAGAAATCGCCTCTGGCCCACTCCGCCTATTATTCCAAGTAAATAAGCCATTAGCAGGTTTAACATCAACAAGAGCAAGAGAGTCCACATTAGCCTGGAACAACTCAGAAGCAGGACCCAGTCTCGGCAACCCCCCTCTTTTCTCCTCCAGACACAAAACAACATTGAAATCACCAGCTAGGATCCAAGGCAAGTAAGGAGCACAAGACCTAACATACCTAATATGGGCCCAAAGCTGGCCTTTACCCTCGGAAGTCAACAGGAGCATAAACATTACTAACCAAAATAGTCTCACCAGAGTCCAAAACCGAAGCCACCATCGAGATAGAGGAATGGCTAGAAATCCACCAGCGAGGAACAACCTTACGAGGATCCCAAAAAAGAGCCAAACCTCCAGAGCTTCCCTTAGAACCAATACACTGACACTGACCAGAGAACCAAATACGAGGGGCACACTGAAGCATGAAGTCCACCTGAAGCTTGGTCTCCTGAACACAAAAAATATCTGGAGAATGAACCCCAATCATATCCTGAATAGCTTTCTGACGGGAGGCGCTATTCAACCCCCTTGCATTCCATGAAAGAATAATCATGAGGAAGGTTGAGAAAAGTGGGTACCAATGGTCTTGACAGACCCAGACTCAACCAGCAAATCCCCAGTAGATTTAATCTTATCTGCATCTTTTTTACGACCAACTTTAGAGGAGTGCTCAAAATTCCCCTTCTTGAGAGGGCGTTGTAGCACCCCTAGATAAGAGACCCCCTGGCCTTTCCCAGAAGACAACGCCTCCTTAGCTAAATCAACTAAAATGATATCATCCTGTAGGCCAGCAACAACATCTGAAAGCCCAGAATTCTCCTTTTCTGAAGGAAGAGACGGGTTTGCAACAACAACTTCCTGCTCCAGCCCTGTATCCATACCGATAGCCCTAGGTACCATCTCAACAGGAATCCTCTCCTCCAGGGCCTGATTATCCAAGACCTCAAAACAATTAAACCCTTGATCAGTTTGTTTGTCCTTAAAGGGCCTCTTTTGACCTCTCCCCTTAGCTTTTGGCTTGACAGGAGTGAAACCATCCTTATCATGCCCCCCTTCAGCCATAGGCACCTTGCCTTTATCTCCCTTATCCCCCGAAGGCCTTGAAGGAGGAGGAGAAGAAGCCCCAGCCGATTTGGAGACCTGAGGGCATTGTCAATGAAGGTTTCCATATTCATGACAAAATCAACATCGAAAGGGGAGGGACTCATAATCTATCTGTTGAATCCATGAAGCCAAGCCAATACAAATTTCCAAAGAGTCTGGAAAAGGATTATTTAGGTCAATTTCAACACAGATGCGAGCAACAGAAAATACCTTCTTAATCAGAGTAGTATGAGCAATGGCAACCGACTTCCCTAGCAGAGCAGCAATTTGTTGCAAAATGTCTTCTCTCCAAAATTCCAAGGGAAACCATGGCAGGCGGACCCACACCGGAACCCGAGATGGTAAATCCTCTGCAGCATTGAAACCCCCATGCTAGGGTTTCATAAACAAACCCACCTAGTTGAAAAAATATGGGCCTCCCTCAAAAACCCGATTACGATCCAAAATGCAAGAAAAATCAACCTAGAAAAAACCATTCCCAGCCACCAAAATATCAAAATCACCCTCCACCTGCCATGTACGCCGCATCCAAGACTCCAAAGCTGAGAGAGAGACACAGATACCCAAAAACTTACAAATCAGAACATGTTGAGTCCAGTAAGAGAAATCCTCTTGTACCAATTCCGGAGAGAGAACCAAAACTAGACGATCTTGAATCCGTGGCAGAAAGCCATTCACTTTCTTAAGTTTAGAGCTCTCACCCACAAATGAGGTATCCTTCAAAGGAACATGCACATCCTCAGACACACCTGGAGACACCTTTGCATCCACAATCACCAAACCCTTAGAGATCCCAACCATTGCACCACACTCTGCACCCACCATAACCAGAAAGAGAAAAAAAAACTTCACCCTACGCAAATAAACCCCACACCCACCAGCACCCCTCAGATGCCAACCCAAAGCACCAGCCACCACCCCCCACACAGCCGCAGTCTACCTCACCCAACACCCTGCAGCCACTCCACTCACCACCGCACACACCAGAAAGGCGTCAGGAGACGCAGAGAAGGAAAGCCCGCAGCCTAGAGCAGGCCGCAGGCACCCAGCGTGCCCCTACGCCAGCCGCCCATCTCTGTTCCAGGAAAATTCACCCCCTTTGAATGATACATTCATAAGATGTGAATGATCATTCAACACTTTGAATTGAATGTGATATCTGTAGTAGATATTTTTGCAGCTGTGTTCAGCAATGGCTGAAAGACTTTCAATCGTTGGCATGGTAAGGTAGGCAATAAGAGCCATTTTAGTCATTACTCAAGCAAAACTTAAATCAACAACAGAAGGAATATCACGCCATCAAACATAACGAGCATATTGGCACCCTTTTGTTTTTAATATCTATTTATTTCTTTATTTACTGGTTATCCAGTCCACTTATCTCAAGGCCAATAATTTAAGGCAATATTTACTGAGGCTGATGGAGATATTAGGGCGACCATGAATCTTTGAGTTCCAGCAGTTCTTGTGCGCACCCTCTCTTTTTGTCCATCTTACCTTGTTTTCTTTTGGAAACTTTTGTACTTCTGAATGTTGGCTGGGCGTGACAAAGATTGTTCAGGCATGGTAACAGTTATTTATCAGGGCCAACCTTCATTGTGGGAAGTCGTGACTTCCAATAGCAAACTTGAAAAGAGCATTGCAGTCTTCTGTTCTATAATTTGTACTTTTCGATTACTCTTTTTCATGCAGCTTATGTATGTCAGTTGATAAGGTTTCAAGTCACGTATCTTTAGTCTTTGTTAAACTTCTTTATCCAATTTCTCTGTTCAATCCACACAAATTCATAGACCTTGTCCAAGTTTGCTTTTTTCACCTTAGCCAGATGAGAGTATGTACTTGATTCGTATTTTTGCCACTGGCATAAGAATATCATTTTTAAAAAGCTGCTGGTAGTTTGTGGTGATTGATTTATGATGCTAAGGTTTTAAACAGAATTGTTCTTGAATTGTTAAAACTTATGTGGGGAACGAAGAGAGAAATATGATAGGTTAAATCTGCTTTTACCAAAAATACTCTCAGGGGATTGTTCGCTGTGAAATGGTAATGTTAATGATCATGTGATCTAATTATTAAAACTCAGAGGCCGCTGTTTGTGGAAATATTCTTATGATGAAGCCAGACTGGTTATAATTAAAGGATTTGGGTCTGTGGAAAAACTGTTCTATATCATTTGATCTTTGGTTATTATTAGAAAACTTGTCTCTGGACTTTCTCTTTTTTATGGGAACAGTTAGATGGATTTTTAGAGTATGATGAAGTAAATTGTCCTTATAAAAATTTGTAAACACCATTTCCTTTTATAGGTATGCTATTGGTAAATGTTTTCCAATATACCTTATAAAATTATAGTGTTGGAGTATGAAGAAGTAAATTGTCCTTACGAAAATTTGCAAAAACCATTTCCTTGGTAAATGTTTTCCAATATACCTTATAAAATTATAGTGTTGGAGTATGAAGAAGTAAATTGTCCTTAAGAAAATTTGTAAAAACCATTTCCTTTTATAAGTATGCTGTTGGTAAATGTTTTCCAATATGTTTTGTGACAGAGCTATTCAGTAGTTCCATTTAAGAACATTCACCAATTTTCACCAATTTTCACCAATTTTTAGAGGGTGATCTATGGGGAAATGGTTATCTACTAAGGTGAATGGTAGTCTACTATAATGAATGACTTATGTAATATGATGAATTCTTGTTTGATAAATCCAACTCGAATATGATTAGAAGTAAGCAATTGTCCAGAGGGGTGAATAGGAATGCAACGAACATTTAACTTACCGTTTCACCCCAGCCATATGCTTGTGTTACGATTTTACTTTCTTATGGTAACAGTAGTAATTATAATTATAGTTTTTCACTTCTGTGTTTTTACTTTTATACCTGCATGCAGTATGTAAAAAACCTAATAAATATTCAACTGTCTAAATTAACTGAAGCTTTTATTTACTTGTGGTTATTTTATGCACATAAATGGTAAAAGTTGAAATATTTTAGGGTACCTCTTACCTGATTAATAAATCATACTTGTTCACGAAGTGCTGGCCTCAACCTTTCAATCACAGAAAGAACTACCATGCACAGTAGAAGCCAAGGTCCAACTGCTTATGATTATCTGTGTATTGCAAACTGCTAATAAGCTATAGGAATAGATTTAACACTAAGAAGAACATAATATTCCTTTGCCTTAGGAAAAACTTCTTATGATTATCTGTGAATTGTAAACTGATAAGCTATGGGAATAGATTTAACACTTCGAAGAACAGAATCCCAAGCTAAAATGAAAATACAAACAGATACCAAACAACATAATAAATGATTCGATTTCTGGATGCCTATTTGCAGAATGGTGGCTATCCTCATGTCGTCCATTTTCTTTGAATGTGTAGGCTATGATTTTAGAGATGCATAGGTTTTGGACTTAGTCTTTTTATGCAAGACCTCTTGCCATACAACACTGGGAGGTTACATGTATGATAAACTATGTACTAAATTCCAAAGCTTACGCAAACTATCTAGTATCTACAACTAGAACTCATCTACCTAGCTATGTGCATGATGATTCATAGTACTAAGGACTTTGTTTAAGGAAAATAAATCTCTACATCCAACATCCTTGCAAAAGCCTTCCAGCTAAAGAATACAACAGTCCATTCTTTTTATCAGTCCCACTTGCTATTAAATCATGTCAATTTGAGCCCCACTGAGCTCCTTTTAAGTCCTTTTGATCAGTTTTCACATAATTAGTTATGTTCTTTTAAATGATTTTCTGAAACGTGGTCTTTCTTAATCCTGCTAATTTATAATTCTTCATTCTGCTGCCAAACTAATATAGTTACTTTGAAAGGGAAAACTCGCCTTTACTTTTATCATCTATATATTAATATCTATAATCATGCACAATTGGACAACAAAATAGGAGCTTAATTTGTCAGCTCAAAGAACACAAGAAATTTCCTCATATTCTGAGCAAGCAATCTTAACTGATATATGTGAAGAAATTAACTACCTCATCAGTTGTCAAACAATCCTGGGTACAATCACATGCTCCTTGTACAATCATTTGCTACGACCAATTGCATGGTAGAAACAGGGTTAGAAAGATATAGTTATTTTATGTAAGGTTTTATTCTCTTGAGGTCCAGTTCTATACATCTGGATTCGAGGCAATATGGAGTAACTTATAAATTTAGTTTGACTAGACTAGATAATGATGCGTTTACTGTTGTAATTGGTTATTACCTCTCCTACGAGGGAGGGCTGTTTGTATGCCTTTGTATGCCACACTGTTATGAAATGTTTCAGACAATCGGCTTAAGAATTATTAGTAGTAAATTTGGAGAAAGGACAAAGTTTTACAAATAGTAAAAGTTAGATAAATATTGATTTTCCAATCAGATGGGAACATTCTATTTCTATTTCTATTTGTAGTTTTTTTTTCATTTTGATGACAATTTTCTTTTTTCCAGTTACATTACTTTATGTTTTAAATCTTTATGCAAATATTTCAAAATCAGATAATACTTCATTTCTTTAAGAAAAAAATCTAGATTTGTCTACATTTATTTTATTCATTATTTAATACTCATTATTAATTGTTTATTATAGCCACATAGCTAGAATTTGCATCATGTAGGATCCATACACATTTATATACAAACAAATACTCTCTAACATATTAACATACATATAGCTGCCAGCCCAATAACTTTAAATTTGTTTTTTAAAATTTTATTTATATTCAATAAATCAAATTATAAAGAATAAGAACTATTAACTGGAAGATAATTTGCTTACAGCCCTTGAAAATTTGTTGATTGTTGACAAAATATATTGTAAGTTTCACTACATTTTTAAGCATACTTTTTTAAGAAACCCTTTATGGGGATATAAAGGAAACAATGGACATTAGTTTTTCTAGCTTTTTATTTAACTGTATTGAGAAGGAAAAGGAGATAATATTGCTTCTACAATAACTTTATTTAAATTTCGTTTGTAAAATAGTTTATGTAAAAAGATATTTATTAAATTTTTATTAAGTAAAATATTTATTTATAATTTTTATGGAGCTCTTTTTTTTTTCAAATAAACATTCTTACACTGACTTGACTTTTAAGTCGAACTCTTTTGGTATTGTTAAATTTACTTGATTTGTCTTATTTGAAATGGAAACACACCTATTTAGAATAGTTATATTGTAGAGCAAACAATACCAAAAGAGTCTTATTTCAAATTTACTACATCCATGAATGGCACAACCTCTCCTTCACAAAATTGGGATGGAAGTTCTGCAAATGTTGTAGATCTCTCCAATGAAATTATTAGTAGTTTCTTTGACAATTTCAAAAAAATAAAAAATGGTTGTTCAAAATATACAGAATGTCCAAGGTTTTGAAGTGCAGGTAATGGAAGGCACACTACAAGAATTCCATTGCACTTGTGACAAGATTGTTGCGTTGTGTACATTTCTATGAGAGATGCATGCTGGCGAGTTGTATGGGATGGGTGGTGCTCAACAAATTAAGCGTGCTTTTGAGAACAATATAAACCATGTCTCACAAGCCATAGTTCTTGCAATGTGTTTATGGTCCACTATTGTAATGTGAATATGACCATTCCCAATTTTTCCTACTATACTACTATTTTGTTTGAAATTCATAAAATATATGTTTTTTTTCATATTGTAACGACCAAGGCTATGCAAAAAAAAACATTCATCAAAATCCATTGAAGTTTGTAGTAAACATCTTGTTCAAAACTATGTAATTCATATCACTATATTGAAATACAATTTTCTCATTAAAAAACTATAAAAATGCCTTATTTGTACTTGGTGTTAAACTTATATCACATGCATTCTCTTTTACACTTTTATGTCATCCAATTCTAGCTAGGTACCATTCTAAAATATTGTACCCATGATTGTAATAATTCATACAAACAAGAAATAAGTAAACAATTCTTTTCTTTTTATATAAATCTATATATTTACAATCATTTCACATTTATGTTGTGACTGCTTTATCAAGAATGTGAACCATTATTTTCAACTATACTTAAAAAAGGATAAACCCTTTCCATATTCCATCATTGAAACTTCTTGAACAATAGAATGTTAATACATTTGAATTACAACTAAGCATTATCTATAGTAAACATTGAAAATTTCAATTGCAATATACGACCCTCTTTTAACAAAAAAACCATTAATTGTTGTGTCAAGGACAAGTGGACATCATTTTTTTTACTCTTTCCTACTTTTCGTGCTCGTTATCCATATGTAAGTTTCAAATTTTCCTTATTTCTTCTTCAACATTATTTTACAAACAGCCACTTTTGCAAGTTTCCTTTTTAAACATTCATCGTACAATAAATTTTTATTAGAGGTTAATTTCTTGAAAGATATCATGCATGTACTATTAGTTTTTAACAAATTTGACATGCTATCTACTTTTATACATAAGCAATCCTTGAAAAAAGAGATTTATATTTGAAAGTTTTCCTTCATGTAGACTTGATAAAAAGCTTACAATACCTAACTATTTATTTCTTCTTTACCACTAAATTTACGTTCAATTACCTATCTTTGATCATCTTGATTCTTGAAATTCTATTTACTAGATCGAATTTATGGTTTTAACCTTACAAGTTTTTATACTCCACTCATTTTAGTAGATAAAATACATAGCCTTTTCTTAATTTCATTCTTTTAGAATAAAAGTAATCCTTGTTTGCTCTACAATATAACTATTCTAAATAGGTGTGTTTCCATTTCCTATTATCTTCTTCAACATTATTGTTCACCTTTGATCAACTATCTTTGACTATCGTCATTGTAACACAATATAGCGTCTTGTTCATTTTAAAGAATACCACTTAGGGGGTAAATTTACATTCAAAGCATTACAAAATTATCATATTTCCATTTTCTCCCAAACTTATTGCTCACAACATCAAGAAAGATCGAAAGCCTAATTTTTCATACTTTCCACATACTCGTAGGCACACTTAGTACACAAAATCCAACCTAAACAATGGCGACTTTAACTGCAAATGCCATTGCAGATATTCTTGGAGGCATATCTAGTTCGAGCCCTATTTTGCAAGTTGCATCTATTGACTCCATTTAGCAGGCTCATTCTACACTTGTCAAATACTGTGTTCAAATTTCTAATGGATCACACACACATCATGCTTTACTTCTTGATCAATTCAATGATATTTTTTTGGAGGAGGATTTAGTCAAAGGTTCTATTGTCCTACCAAAACAATATACTCTGAAGATGTTCAATAAATTCACGTATGTCCACTCTTTCTTAAAAAAAAATCTTCATTTTTATTTTTCCCCTACAAGCTCTTACTAAATGTATCACTTTTCAAATTGCAGGGCTATCATAATAGAAAAAATAGAATTAATTTCAAACAATGCACCTATTGTTGGAACTCCAACTCCTCTCCTCCAGTCTATAAGCTCCATCCCATCAAGTAGCTCTCTAGCCCCGTTGGGTCTCAGTCTACAAATGATTCAATTGAAGAAGATGGAGAGCCTCAGACTCAATAGAGTATATCCCCTTTCAAACCAATTCTAGTAAAAATGTTAACCACCAACCATAAGCATTGGTGCATTGACGGTCGAGACTTGATGAAATTTTCAATCCATAATATAAAAATGGTGGACGTAATGGAAATTTTTTTGGATTTGATTTCGTAGACATGGGAAGCTCTGAAATTCATATTTCTTGCTTCAATGAACAAGTTGATGAATTTTACGATGCTATTCATTCTGATAGTCTTTATGTTATCTCCAACGACCGTATCAAAGTTACTAACACAATGTATTCTATCTCCACAAATCCCTACGAAATAATTCTCCTTAGCTCATCCACAATTACTCCTTCCACATCCTTCAACTCCACAATACCCATACATACTTTCCACATTAAAAGTATCAATTCATTGTCCTCATTGCCTATCAATTCCCTCATTGACATAATAGGAATACTTCTAGTTATCTCCCCTATATCAATCATTTAGAAAAGATATGGTATAGATACAACCAAATGCACCGCTACAATTGTAGACACATCAAATTGCACCATAGATGTTACACTTTGGGGGCATCATTGCTATATAGATGGGATACAAATATCTGATATGCCTACACAACCAAACCCTCATGTTATTTTGATTAAATCAAGATGTATCACCTCATGGTGTGGGAGAGGTCTTGATACTATTTTCCCAACCAAAGTTCTACTAAACCCCAATTTATCAGAGACCTCCAATTTACAAGCATGGTATACCAATACAGAAATTGCCAAGCCCTTTAGTTCCTTGTCAAAATAACAATTTTCTCCCATAAAGTTTGCAAATCCAGTCAATATCTCATCTCTTGCAAATAATAGCATGCTTGAAAAGCATAATGTTTGCATAAAGGCCTCCATTCCAAAATTACACCTTGACAACTTCTATCATCTTTCATGCCCTCTATTGGTGAACAAAAAAAAGTGTAAGAAAAAGGTTTTTCAAACTTCCCCTACTACTTTTCATTGCCCAAAGTGCTCTACAGATCTCCTTCAATGTGACTTCAGCTACATGCTCAAAATGGACTTGAAAGATGCAAACTTGGTGAACTCCTAAAAGTTAATGCATTTGAAGGTCCAACAAATTCCTTAATGGGTGTTGCCGCAAAAATATTTCAACTACTACTTGTTGAAGCTGATGCTACTAAATACATTTTGGCACATATTGTTGATTGCCATTTTTTCTTTGATCTAAATATAAAAAGATTCCATTTGATGGACAGGAAACACAAATCATTGTTATTACTATCGTTAAGCCGATTTGAAACTAGGCGTGGCCAAATATATAAACATTATCACCAATCACGAATATTTTTTGTTGTGTTATAAAAAATATTGCATACCCACATATGGAATCTTGTTCATACATTTTATTTTTCATTTTTTCTATCATTATGATCATTTTGTTCTCTATTACCATTCCATTAAGTGTGACCACTTTAAGCGAACACTATCCATATAATATTTACAACTTTGTCTACATTAACTATCCATATCTTTATATGTTTTTGTTTTCTATTCTATTCCAAATTTTTTATTTGCACCATTAAATGTCCAATCAAATTATAATATATATATATATACATATATGTATGTATATAACCTATATATTCTACTGATTCTCACTCACAAAGCTATTTAATTGTTTTTTTCCTCAACATTTCTTACTATGGAGGTAGAGAATGCAAGGATCCAAGAAAAATGTTCTAAAAAAAATGAGTTGAACCTCAAATGATACCATGCAAATAAAGGTGAAATTAATAAACGAAGATGTGAAACCAATCAAAATATTTTTTCTGGAGCCTCAACATCTACTATCTCTTGTCCAATTAACTCATCCCACCTACAAGGAATTGCACCTCACTCACACAACATAGTTTAACCTAGCCCAAATATCAAAATGCACCCTTTACGACTTTTTACATAGGAGTTTTTCTCTGCTAGAAATAACTTCCACTCAAAGTTAGATAGCCTATCAAGAATGTCAACTTGTATGGTTTGCATGGAGAGATATCCAAGAATCAAAACTAGATAGTCAAATGAATTGACTACTTGTTATAGATGCACATCTGAAAAGAAAGACCACCACTTCTCAAATTGGAACAACATCAACCCTGGTGAGCAACATATTGCTTAAACATTCTATCCCAATTTGAGGAGATGTTAATAGCAAGGGTTAGC
>VDFB02270651.1:777371610-777440048 GCA_007258455.2 Sequoia sempervirens
ATATATAAGTGATATATTGTTGCTGGGTTTTTCTCCCTCAAGTGGAGGGTTTTCCCAGGGTATATGCTGTGTTATTGTGTCTGATTTTGAATTAAATTTCTGCTTTTACATCTGATCATAAAAACTAACACAAGAATGCAATAAAATTATAAAACATATCATCAATTTTCCAATACTAAGTGAAAAGAAAAGTCAGGTGATACAAGTTTGTGGGCATTATTACTCTCAATGTTAAGTTTTCTCCTGAAACATCCATACTACAACTTGGAGCTCATATATTGAAGATCTTGCAGATTTGTACATAGAGCCATCATCCATCAAGCCTTCCATTCTTGCAGCCTTCACATTGTAGCTATTTCCTTCCCTTTTCATTTGTGTTTTCTTTCATATCATCCCAAACCTATCCAAATTGTTTTCTAAGATGCCTATTCTCTCCCTTACCTGCATGCACATCCTTTGATCCCTTCCCAATCAGTCAATCGTCAATCATGACACATCAATCATTTCACAACACTCACACACCACTCTAGCTTAGCTTGACTTTTAGGGTTTCATATTATAGCATCATTTTCTGAACAAACCAGATCACTATTGTACGTTAGAGCATCATAAAACATATTTTCCATATAGCTATGTTGAGGTTGAAAGCTACCATCTAGGGGATTGACTGAGGCAGTTTCCAATACAGCTACCTCTTTTCCACTTGTACCCCATTCAAAAAAGTGAGGTTTCAGATTCCCAGGGATTCCAAGCTACTACAACAAATTTTATATTTCAATCCTTGGCAAGATACAGTGATCAAGCAGCCCAAAGTGTTTCAAAGCTTCATCACCTACCCAGACACTAATGTTGTAAAATCAAAGGTGTCCTGCACTAGAGTTTTTCCAAAACTGCAGGGCAGAAGCACCCAGTTCTGCACAGGAGTCCTACTAGGCAACCCACAAAAGACAGAAGCACCATAGCTCAGTGCGGGTGACCTGTCTAGGTGCCTATGTGGGGCAGGACCATCCAGTTCCAGCGCAAGTGTCCTGTTTCAGTGTCCCATTCCTGTAAAAGTACCCTGTCAACACGGGTGTCCCCCTTGAATGTATGTACCCAATACTGGTGCCCCAAAACATCCTCCAATTTCCCAGTTTTGCAAGCTTCTGCTACAGACAACATTCTTCTGGTTTCTTGGGTTTGCAACAGTCTTCTAACAATCCAGGGATGCATCCTCTCTCCTTCCTCTTTTAATTTCTAGTTTACATTTCCTAGCTCCATACTAGTTTATTCCATTTTGAAATTTGAATTGAATCTGAATTCTCTGTTGCATATCAGTAGTTTATTTCAAATTGTTTGAATTAAATTAGTCTGTGACCCTAGGTTTGATGATAAAACACACTAAACATCAAAATCAACACCTAGGGTTTCCCAATTTGTTCTTTCAAGTAAAATTTCTCGTTGTTAATGAATTGGACAATAAATCTCAGGCTTAAGTCATGTTATGGATTTTAATTGGAGACTGCAACAGTTTCTTCAGGAAGCATTAATGTCACAAAAGCTTCAGTAAAATCCTTTATTACAGCGTACATGCAGCCAATCATGTTGCTAACATTTTGGCTTAGCATGGGCATCAAACAACTTCCAGTATAGGTTGTTCATGTTTCACCTCCATTATCATGCCCTATATACCTTGCTTTAGGGATTTTGAGGCTGCTTACAATTAAATGCTTTAGCTATCCCCACTTGTGGCTTGGCATGCTACTTCCCCATACTTCACATCCATAAAGGACTGCCAGCATGACAAGTAAGCTAAGTTACCAGTTCGGTTTTGGGTTTGGATTGCACTAGAGTTTTTCCAAAACTGCAAGGCAGAAGCACCCAGTTCTGCACAGGAGTCCTACTAGGCAACGCACAAAAGGCAGAAGCACCATAGCTCCGTGCGGCTGACCTGTCTAGGTGCCTATGTGGGGCAGGACCATCCAGTTCCAGCGCAAGTGTCCTGTTTCAGTGTCCCATTCCTGTAAAAGTAATCTGTCAACACAGGTGTCCCCCTTGAATGTATGTACCCAATACTGGTGCCCCAAAACATCCTCCAATTTCCCAGTTTTGCAAGCTTCTGCTACAGACAACATTCTTCCGGTTTCTTGGGTTTGCAACAGTCTTCTAACAATCCAGGGATGCATCCTCTCTCCTTCCTCTTTTAATTTCTAGTTTACATTTCCTAGCTCCATACTAGTTTATTCCATTTTGAAATTTAAATTGAATCTGAATTCTCTGTTGCATATCAGTAGTTTATTTCAAATTGTTTGAATTAAATTAGTCTGTGACCCTACGTTTGATGATAAAACACACTAAACATCAAAATCAACACCTAGGGTTTCCCAATTTGTTCTTTCAAGTAAAATTTCTCGTTGTTAATGAATTGGACAATAAATCTCAGGCTTAAGTCATGTTATGGATTTTAATTGGAGACTGCAACAGTTTCTTCAAGAACCATTACTGGCACAAAAGCTTCAGTAAAATCCTTTATTACAGCGTACATGCAGCCAATCATGTTGCTAACATTTTGGCTTAGCATGGGCATCAAACAACTTCCAGTATAGGTTGTTCATGTTTTACCTCCATTATCATGCCCTATATACCTTGCTTTAGGGATTTTGAGGCTGCTTACAATTAAATGCTTTAGCTATCCCCACTTGTGGCTTGGCATGCTACTTCACAAGTAACTGACAGCATGACAAGTAAGCCAAAAAATATTTTCTTGGTTTTCCAATTCCCTAATTCAGCATTCCTGCATCTGTTTTGTAGTAAGTACGAAGCTTTCCACCCTCCCTGTATCCTTTTCCCCATGCAGGTCTCCCAAATGAACCTGTTGTGAAAATCAACCTCAAGTTACTACTTACTTGTATTCTTCCATTATTTCCAGTGGGCTTCCTTCAAAAAGAAAGCAAAGACATTCATTGTCATGCTAAGTCACAAGATTCGAATTCAAATTCGAGAGCGGCAACATTGAAATTCGGATGAAGTTCGACAAGGAAAAATTAGAAAATTAAAAATTAGGATTAAATTCACCTTATCTAATTTTGATTTTTAAAATATAAAAATAAACTTAAAATAATATTAATATACGATATGTTTAAATATATTAATAAAGTTAAACACAAAGCAAAGTAAATAATAAATATTTTTATAATTTAAATTTTAAATATTAGTAAATATAAATAATAAATAAATTAAATTATATATTAAATAATAAATATATTATAATAAAAGTTTTATTTATTTATTTTAAAATATGAAATTTTAACGTTATGAATAAAATATTAAAAAACAAAATTAAATAATAACAAATGGACATCCCAGAGAAAGCGTGTTATGGACAGAGGCAACAACATTCTAGAAGTTATTGAAACACTAGAAAACCATAGAATTCAACTTTTTCATATTTTTTCCATCAATTAAAAGCGTTCCTTTGAAATGTTATATTCCTTGGTTTCCTTAGGATAGTAGTTTTGTAATTTACATCCAGTAAAATTATGAATTCTTTCACGATGGGACCAAGCAAGACGACCACCGTGAAGAACAGGTACGTGGTGATGTCAGATGAGATCCTGGAAAAATATCCGGAACTGATAGTGGAAGGGACCCCGATAGTTCGACAGAGGCTGGAGATCGCTAACAAGGTCGTGACAAATATGTCAATAGAAGCCTCGGAGAAATGCATAAAGGAGTGGTGCCGCACGTCCTCAGACATCACCCATTAAAAAAAAAACCTAAGAAAAACGCATTATGAATTTTTTATTAAAAATCTGAAACTATACGAATTTAAACCGAATTTAAACGAATTTCTTTTTTTTTTAATAAATTCATTGAGATTTTAATTTCCAGCGAATTTAAGTTTTTTTTTTAATAAATTCGACGAATTTTGAATTTCCAGCCAAAAATTCGGCAATGCTGTGACACAGTTGTCATGTATGCAGAGAAATCTATACGGGGGGTGGGACAGAGACTAGAACTTGCTGAGCTCTGGTGTAGGACCAGAGACAGAGAAAACACCTTTGTTGGCCACAAGATCCAGGGAGAACCTATGTACTCTTTAATATGCTCATTCCCATTAATCAAGCATCTACTCCTTTTTCCTATGGAATTTTATCCCTGAAGGATTTTCCCACATAAACGATGTCAAACTTGTGAGAGTGTTCCTCACATTTTGAGTGTTTTGGCAATTTTCATATTTGAGCAAGTATTTTCATTTCCTACACAGCTTTAAGTGATATCAGAAAATGTATTTAAGTACAAGATTTATATAAAGTTTGACACTTTGAGGTCTATGTGATGAATTGACCAAACCTAGAAGGTTTGAAATACAATTGAAAAGGTGGACTGCGGTGATTTATTTCTATATTATTATTTAAATGCAGAACTTAATGTCATTTATTATAACTTTCTAAATATATATTTGACCTTTTTCTCCTAACCGTCTTATTTAATGGTCAACTGTTTTTTTCCAATATTTGAGGCCCATCAGAGCATCTACAAGAATGTTGGGAGCATTTGTTGCACTAAGAGCTGGAAAATGGCACTTGGAAATGGGAGAAATAAATTGCACCCAAATTTGAATATAGAAACACAAAAAACAAACAGTTTGCACATCTGGGAGTCTTTATGTTACCTTAATTGTTCAGGATTTACACTAATCCTAAAAGATCATAAACTTCTGGAGAATTTAAGAACATTTGTCACAATAGCGAAAGGCTTTTCACAAATCTGGCAACCAAGATAATACAACAATAAAATTCTCTGTCTTCAACACAAACACATATATGCCTCAATTTCTAATTATCTATTTCTATTAAGATGCTACAAATTTACAATTAAGTTCTCCAATATTAGCTAAGGCGGTGAATAGTTGACACATAACAGAAAATAGGAAATGAATAATAAAGAGAACAAGATAACAAATTAAGTATTATTCTACCACTTTGCAGAGACATACTCTGAATTACAATGAAAGCAATAGACCACTGCAATAGAGCAAACTCCCACTTACCATGGAGCATGATACAACATATGATGATAATAATATGACCTGACTGCTCTAAGAAACTAAGCTTAAACACTTAATAACACCAGGATTAAGTAAAGCTAACTAATTCTGTGTTTGACTCTCATCCTAACCAGCCAAGTACTACAACCTAACCATCCAACCCCTGCAACTGAATCAAACTAACTTTAGAGTCATCCATGATCATGTCTGCCAAATTTAGTGCGGGAAAAGGAGAGCTAGTAAGTCTCATGGTTTGAATGCTAGCCTCAATTGTGGAGAAACTCTCCAGCAGAAGAAAACAAACCAATTGCCAAAGTCAAGCGATTCCATATATGTGTGTGTGTATGTGTGAGTAAAATGTTAGACTACACTTATTAAGATGATCAATTATGGAGAAACTCCCTAGCAAGTTATACAGAACCGTATCAAAGGCCGACGATCTCAATGAGCCAAAGTTCATATCTAATTTAAGACAATGGCTCCAATATAGTCAACTCTTCCATCTGACTGAATCAAGGAATAGAAAACATGATACCATATATATGGATATTTGTATATACAGAAAAATCAATCATGCACATTTTTAACAGTTAAAACATCAATCAAGTCAAAAAAAGTAGGGATCATAGTGGCAATAGTTCGGTAATCCAAAGGGTGATTTAATTTGCTAGACATATTAGAAAGTAATAAACTGGAAAACAACATGTTAAAAAAAGCTTGTGCAAGCCAGTTTAATAATACAAATAGGGAAAGACAATTGTCATGTCGCATTTTTTGCAACTAGGGTTTACCCCACCCAATTGGGCCAGGACATAAATCAGGGAAAAGCTCCAACAGAACATGGAAGGAATCTACCCCACAAAATCAGTTACACAAAAACAACGATTACATATCCTACGAACACAACAATTCCAAAAATTCAAAAACAATTTCAAATAAGCACTTGTAAGCAAAATACCATTTTGCTTAAAAAAACACAGTACCCGTATTATATATTATCTCTTCTACAGTCTAAAAGTAAAGAAAAAACAAATTAAAAAACCTAATATTTAAACTTAAATTACTTGAGTGTATGTAAGTAGAATTTGATTAATTGGGTATATGTAGTTTACCTTGATAACCAAGTGGGGATTGAGACAGACCTCGGAGAGAGAAGGAAGCATTTTATCCAACACACCAGGCCTGAGATGAACCAAGGTATTTGCTGCAATTAAGGCGGCTGTGACCGGGGGCTTCCTATCCATCTGATAAAACTCAGAGGCGACCTGCATTGCCAGCAGGTACAGCATCCCTCTGTTACGACCTCTGCCTCTGTTCATTCTCTTTCTTTTTATTTTCTTCCTCTATTTGCCCCTGCAATCAAATTTGCTCGTCTTTCCCCGGATAAGAAGAGGCACCGATATGAATTATTATGTTCGTTCTTGATTGGAATGCCTTCGCTGTTAAGAAAACTGCTTGCAAAGCCATAACAAATTCAATGCCTTGTACCCTCGGTCTAGAATATTGTAGATTTCGCGAGAAGAGTTATGATATGAAATGGTACTAGGTAAATTTATAATTTTTGGGTTCGTTTACAAAATGAAAAAGCGTAGAAAATGATTGTTTAATGACGTTGTAATGTATTACAGTTCATTATCTTTAATTTTATTGAGACAATATAAATGTAGAGATAGATGAACATTTAGGTATCATGCTAATTACCTAGTGCGTTTCTAGAATTGTGCGGGGAAAACAATAATCGGCTTTTATGAAGTTGATTTTTTTTTTTATTTAATTAAAGAAAAAAATAGGAATTTCATTAGAAAAAACTATTAGTATTCAAAAAAAATTATTGAGTAGCATACTTTAATTTTAATTTGTTTTTTATAATTATTAAATATATTTTAATTAGGGGTGGGGGGCCTAACTCGATTGGTTAAAGTATTCTATTGCACCAAGAAGTCACGTGAAAAAAAATATATTTTTTAATTAATTATAATTTTAATTTTAATTTAATTAAATAAACTATATAATTATAATTGTAATTTTTTTTTAATAAAAGGGGTAAAAACTTTATTGAAAATCAGAACAAAGCATTACATAGTAGCAAAGGGCCAAAGCCCCAGGAACCAACAGAAACCACCAGAAAAGCCAGGAACAAAATCACCCTTCCCCAATACCACTCCCATCCTCAACAAGAATCCTCTCCAAATCCTAACATAACTCACGGGAAACCTGCTCCCACCCATCGATCTTCCCACCATCTATATTCTCCGATGCCCATTTGGCCAAACAATCAGCTGCCCTATTCCATTCCCTTGGAATATGGACAAAAGATACCGACTCCATCAAAGAGCTAACCTGTAATATCTGCTGCACCATCATAGCCAACTGCCAGCTAACATCAGAAATCTTCTATTCATGAAGTAAATTGACCAAGACCTGAGAATCAGACTCACAAATAACTTTACGCCACCCTAAAGCATACGCCCGCTTCAAGGCATAAAGGATAGCCAAGCCTTCCATCCTGTTGACAGTCTGTATCCCTTCATTAGCGGAAAAAAGAAATACCACCGATCCTGAAGCATCCCTACCAACCCCGCCAATCCCAACGGGTCCAAGATTTCCCCTAGATGAGCCATCCGTATTAATCTTCAGAAAGCCAGCTGGAGGGGGCAACCAACTCCCCACCCTTTGAACTTCTTTCTTCACACGCCTACCTCTCCTGACACACGCAGATGCCGAAGATAGCCCCTGAATGCCCAACCAATCAACCATCTCAGCATCTCCTTTCTCTAACGGCAGCACAATCTCACCTTTAGCTTCAACCGTCTCCTGGATCATTCCCACAATTCTAAACCAAACTTGTTGAATCCCCAATTTTTCACCCCAAAAGATTCTTTGATTCCTTTCCAACCAAACTTGCCAAAGCAGAAAGATGGGACCAACATACCAAACATCCTGCAAGAAAGAGGCCAAGGAGGGGGGCCTCCCCAGACTATTCCAAAACTCCACCAGGGAGGAGGCATGAAAGCAAGGCCTTTTCCAAACACTCCACCAGAAATGCTAGAGCTGTAAGGTGAAGGGACAATGGAAGAACAAGTGAGGAGAGTCCTCCTCCCCACACCCGCAGAGAACACACCTAGAAGGGCCTGAAAAACCTCTCTTTCGGATATTATCCCAAGTCAAACACCTATTCCAAGCCAAAGTCCAAATAAAGCAATTACACTTTGGCCAAGAAAACTTATTCCAAACTTTCTTCCACCAATGAACTTCCACCCCCTCAATCTGTTGGGAAAGCAACTCCTGATACCCAGAAGAAACGGTGTAAGCACCCTTGGGATTAGGAAACCAAGCCAACACATCCTCATCCACGAGGGAGCTACAACTTTGACAAGAAAGAATGCAATGAAGCTCAGCGCACTCCTCCTCCATACCAACAACAGGCCATTCCTCAGGATTCTTCCATCTCGCCTCCACCAATTGCCCCTGAAAAGAAAGAGACTTAAAGTCACACACCCTCGACCATCCAGCTTCATAGAATCTCTGGCACAAAGTAAGCAAATGAGGATACTAAGAAACAATGGGAGGGTGACCATCCTAAGCGTCATGCCAAAAATGGGCCTTAGACCCACTCTTGCAAATCCAAAATAAGCCACCCTTAATGAGTGCAACCCCTTTCTTGAGAGTATTCCAAATCACAGATCCCTTACCCGTCAAGCTATAATGAGGGATATCACTTTGAGGAATCCCTAGATAGTACTTCTGAGTCAAAATTTTGGCCCACACCCGGTCCTGTTCCACACACCAACGCCAATACAATTTA
Source organism: Sequoia sempervirens (assembly GCA_007258455.2). NCBI lineage: Eukaryota > Viridiplantae > Streptophyta > Pinopsida > Cupressales > Cupressaceae > Sequoia > Sequoia sempervirens. The sequence goes on from VDFB02270651.1 coordinate 777,380,445, forward strand.
GCAGCCATAGTCATACCTAACAGCAACGACTGCCTTAACCCAAGACCACCAAACTGTTTTGGGCTACAAACAACATCCCATCTAACAAGACTCCACTTGGAGGACAATAAACTACCAGCCCATAAAAATTGTCTTGCTAAGGAATCAAGATCCCTAAAAAAACCCATCGACGCCACCTGAATCGTACACCTATAAAGAGGGAGAGCCTGAACCACAGATTTGAGCAACTGAACCTGACCCGCAAAAGACAGCCAACGAAGGGTCCAATGAGTGACTTTGACACGAAATTTTTTCAGAACAGCCTGCCAAGAATCCCTAGACTGCCTACCAACCAAAATAGGAATCCCAAGGTAGGTCAGCAGGAGATCCCCAATTTGAAATCTGAGAATATGAGCAATTCTCCTCTGAATGGAGTTTGGAGTATTGAAGAAAAAAATGGAAAACTTGCCCTCATTAATTAACTGGCCTGATGCAGCAAGATAAACATCCAACACCTTGTGCATGTTAGAAGCCTCCCTAATAGTAGCCATGCCCATCAAAGCAGTGTCATCCACAAACTGTAAGTGAGATTGCACTAGTAAGCCACCTCCCCATTGCCATCCATGAATGAGGCCCCCCTCCACATTCCTTTTTATCAATCGTCCCAAACCTTCCACCAAAAGAAGAAACAAGTAAGGAGAGAGGGGGTCACCCTGCCGTAAACCCCGAGAAGCACCAAAGAGTTCAGAGTGCTCCCCATTAATCAAAACCAAGAAAGAAACCGAAGTCACACAGCTCATAACCCAGCATATCCACTCCTCCTCAAAACCAAAGGCCCCCAGAACCTTTCAGAGGAAGGACCATCGAACTCTGTCATAAGCCTTAGCCATGTCCAACTTGATGAACATAGCCTTATCTTTGGAGTTGGCCATATAATGAATAGTCTTTGTAGCAATAACCACCCCATCCAAAATCTAGCTGCCCACCACAAAACCACTCTGTTCCTCAGAAATCAGCAGCGTAAGCCACTTTTTTAACCTATCAGCAATCAACTTGGAGATAATTTTATAAATAACATTGCAAAGAGAAATGGGGCGAAATTGACTTAATCGATCAGCCCCATCACCCTTGGGGATGAGAGCAAGGAAGGTAGAATTTAGGGCCCGAAGCATTTGCTTATTCTTTTGAGACTCTTGAATGACTGCCAATAAATCCAGCTTGATAATCTCCCAAAATTCCTGGAAGAACTCAATCAGGAAACCATCTGGACCAGGAGCTTTACCTTTCTTCATTTGGAAAACAGTCTTCTCCAACTCCTCCAGCGAAATATCACTCATAAGATGCTCCTTCATCTCCCAAGAGACCAAAGAAGGAATACAAGAGAGGACCTGAGCCTCATCAACCGAGTCCCCCTGCGAGTCCTCCATGAATAAAGAAGCAAAATACTGCACAGCTTCATTTGAGATAGCCTGAGTAGAAGAAATAACCTCTCCCTTGTCAGTCACCAAAGCCGAAATAGAATTACCATGACGCCTGGCCTTCACCGAATTGAAGAAGAAGGCAGTATTCTTGTCTCCCTCCTGAAGCCACTCAATTCGAGCTTTTTGTTTCTAGTAGATCTCCTCCCTCAGCTCCCACTCCTCTAGAGCTTTCAATTCCCTAGCCTCGTCCCACAACAAATCCTCAGACACCCCATCCTCCCTAATCAACCTAGTAATACCATTCAACTCAGCTTGTGCAGCAAGCTTCACATGGTAAATGTTTCCAAAGCATTGTCGGTTCCATCGTTTAAGCTCATACTTAACATATTGAAGGAGCTTAGCAAAATTATACATTGCAGTACCATAATTAGGTCTACCATACCTCCACCATTTAGCAACACATCCATAAAGGTTAGGGTCCTGCAACCACATTAGCTGGAACTTGAAGGTTGGCGTTCGAGGCACCCGAGCAGAAGAGATAAGTAGCTTTATAAGCTAGTGATCCAAACCTCTCCAATCTAATATCTTAGAACTAGAAGACCACATTCCCCCAACCCAAAATTAGGAGACCATGAAATGATCCAGTCGTTCAGCAATGCAACTGTCACCCACCCTTCTGTTGTTCCAAGTAAACTGACCATTGCTAGGTTTGATATCAACAAGATTAAGAGTTGATATATTGTCCTAAAACAACAATGCAGAAGGCTCTAGTCTTGCAATACCACCCCGTTTCTCAGCTAATTCAGTAATATCATTAAAGTCACCTGCAATGATCCATGGCTGATAGGGAAATAGGCTATGAACAAAACGAATATTTGTCCATAAAAAAACTTTACCCTGGAACTCAACAGGTGCATAAACATTGGAGAAAAGAATAGACTCTCCTGACTCAAAACACAAAGCAACCATGGATAAAGAGGACTTGAAGGATAACCACCACAAAGGTTGAATCTTTTGAGGGTTCCAGAAACAAGCCACAACCCCCGAGGATCCCTAAGCCCCAATACACTGGCATTGACCATTCTTCCACAACTTAGGCACTAAACCCATCATGCACTCAACAGATAACTTGGTCCCCTAAAGAAAAAGAACATCAGGAGAATAACTTCTTACCAACTCGCAAACAACTTTTTGTCTAGGGCCACTGTTCAAGCCCCTTACATTCCATGAAATAATGATCATTTAAAAGGAGTCCAAAAATGAGAATCCAGGGTCTTGACAGACCCTGACTCCACCAAAGTCTCCCCCATCATCTTAATCTTTTCCAAATCTTTCTTCCTTCCAAGTTTAGCGATTTTCTCCAACCCCCCCTTCTTGCCATCCTTTTGCATAATTCCCAGTTGAGGAGAAGGCTTGCTACTTTTAGCCACATTCGATCCAACATTCCGCACAGGAAAGGAAGTGCCTCCATCCCCCTTCCCCAACTCAACATTTGGATCCGACAACACCTGAGCCCCAACTTGCACATCAGTGACCATAGGCATGGCAGACTCCTCTTATGGAGCAGGAGGAGTAATGGAAGTGTGATCCTCCAAGCCAGAACCCACCACACCTGAATCCACACTTATTAACCCTGGATTAACTTCCTGCTGACCCAAATCATCCAGGACCTCAAACCTGTTAAAAGTATCCTCATCTTGTCTCTCCATCAAAGTCCTTTTTTGACCTCTATTTCAGTTACAAGCCTTAACAGGAACATAACCCTCAGCATCCGCCCCCTCGATAGACACAGGATTCTTCCCCTTATCAGCATTAGGGGTGTTACGAGGAGGAGGTGGAGGCTAAGGCACCATAGGCTTAGCCTTTGGGCATCTACGCAATAGGTGACCATATTCATGACAGAGGCGACATCAGAAAGGAAGGGTCTCATAATCCAATTGTTGCACCCAAGAATGGGAACCCACACACATATCCAAAGCATCTGGCAAAGGTCTACTCAAATCAATTTCCACACAAATTTGAGCAAAAGTCATTACTTTCTTACCTAGGGTTTGTGTCGAAGACCCCACCAGCTTCCCAAGCATCGAAGCAAGCATGTGCAGAACATCCTCACGACAACATTCAATTGGAAATCTGGGCAACCGAACCCACACCAGAACATGATTCAGAAGCTCCTCTGAGGGATTAAAGCCTACATGCCATGGCTTGACGAACAACCCAACTTGGTTGTGAAAATAGGGCCCCCCCTCAAAAACCCTATTGCAATCAACCAAGCAAATAAATGTGACCATGAAAAAATTATTTGCAAGCAGCGTGACCTCCATTTCACCCTCTGGCTCCCAAGTCCTTCGAGCCCAAGTTTCCAAAAATTGTAGAGACACTCTCATTCCCAAAAAATTGTAGTACAGAGAATGCTTTGAATAATATTCAATATCCTCAACAATCATCTCAATCAGAATCACCAATTTAGGTCTCTCTTTTCAATGCTCAAGGCAACCGCTAATCTTCGAGATCCGAGATCCACCAGACGAATTCGATTCCATAGACCCTGTATTCGGAGAGAAGAGGGTGTTTTCAAAAACCCTCGCTCCTTGTCTTGGCAATTTCAAGCCCACCGTAGCACGAAAATCCATGTCGAGCGCAACCCTAGATGGCTCACCTTGAGACATAGCCGCCAAATGGCCCAGGACGGACATGCACAGGAAAGATCCGGCCCCAAACACAGCAGATCAGAGGAAACCCTCCCACGCAAGAAAAATGGCCAAACACAACCAGGCCAGAGCTTCAAAGAATAGCCACAGCAAAAAGATTAACCCCCCCACAAAACGAAGCAAACGCCCACCCAACCTTTGCACAAACAGAGAAAGCAAACACGAGCTAGGGCTCGGATGCCCTAGCTCGGCTCCTTGCAGTTGCAGACCGAAACGCCATCTCAATAATCATTATTTTGTATCCTCCAATTATAACTATAATTTAATCTTAACTTAATTTTTTAATTATTATTATTTTAAGATTAGATTATATTATTATCATTTTTATTCACTAATGTAAATTATTATTTTAAGATTATATTATATGTGTTTATATAGAACATTTTAATAGCCAAAATAATGTTAAAAAAGCTTAAAAAATCTATTATTCCTATAAAGTTAAGTTCTTAGTCAATCATATTCATGATAAATATTTTGAAGTTATAATTCTTGCATCTCTACTTTAGAAAAGACAAATATTTCTTAAATAGAAAAAATAATGACTTTTAATTTGAAAAACACATTTATTAATAACTAATTAAGTGTCGTTGTTGCAATAATATTGTCTAATGACAAGTACTAATAAATAAATTTATATTAATTAAAAAATAAGAAAAATACATGTTTAATGGTGTGAAGTATGACAACATAAAAATTTCATTTCATTTCTATAGTTTTATATATATATATATTACATCTTATAATAGTCACTATTAAATTTGTTAAAATCTTTTCTTAAGAGTTTGGCAAGAATAATGGAGAGGAAGTACTAAATGTGGTTAATAGAATTTTTTTTTGCTAGTCATATATGTTAGGGTTAGAAAGGTAGATATCTAACAATTAAATACAAATTTAATTAATAAACAGAGAAACTAAAACACACATAGAATAAATTATAACACAGAGAATTTAACGTGGTTCACCCAATCTGGGCTACATCCACCAAACCACAGCCATCCAACGATTTTATTATCCATTGCAAAAACCTATTACAATCTTGCGAATAATCACGTTTTTCATCATACTGTAACCCCCATCCGAACCCTTTTTTAATAAGCTTAGAAGCTTCTAGATTAGGGTTCTACAAAGTCTTTTCTTTTTCTTTTTCGTTGATTTTTCCTTTTTCAATGATGACGTGAAAAAGTAGGAGGAAAAATTTTCTCGGGGGCAGTCGCCCCGAACCCTCGCTCGACCTCGAACCCCGGCAAGGATACATGTTAGGGTGTACAGTATAGCATGATCAATCACCACATACCAACAATCTCCCATTTGGAGACTGATCAGGCTCCACACCAACACAATCTCCCACTTGGAGACTAATCTTGGATGACACTGTTGCACTTACAACTCCCACTAGAAATAAGTACTTTGGACCCTGCTACTCTGTTATACTTGAAGTCAACCTTGAAGGCCAATCGAAGCTAAAGAGGAGCTCAACTTCTCCCTTGTCACCGCCTTCATAAACATATCCGCCGGATTGGCATCTGTATGTATCTTGTCCAGCTTGACCTGTCCATCCTCCAACACCGATCGAATGAAATGATATATCAACTATATGTGTTTTGTTTTAGAATGCAAGGTAGAATTATTTGCAAGATATATAGCACTCTGGCTATCTGTAAACAAGTAATTTTCAGCCTGTTGTTTGCCCAACTCATCCATAAAAAGTTACAGCCATATCATCTCCTTTGCCGCCTATGTTGCAGCAACATACTCTGCATTTGTGGTGGATAAAGCAACCACCTTTTGCAATCGAGAAATCCAACTCACTGATGTCCCACCAACTTAAATGCATAACCTGTGGTGCTCTGTCTAGTATCTATATCACCTACCAAATCTGAGTCAACATAGTCTTTTAAATCAGTATTAGAGCCCCTAAAACATAAACATTTATTGGATGTACCTCTCAAGTACCTAAGAATCCATTTTACCACATTCCAATACTCAACTCCAGGATGACTCAAATACCTACTAACAACTCCTACGACATATGCAATATCTGATCTCGTGCATACCATGATGTACATTAAACTGCCTACAACTGAAGCATATGGTACCTTGGACATTTTTTCTTCCTCCTCTTGTGTCTGTAGACACATATCTTTAGTCAATTTAACATGACTAGGCAAAGGTGTGCTGACAGCTTTTGCATTCTCCATATGAAATCTCTGCAACACTTTTTCAACATAATTAGCTTGAGATAAAAAAAAAATTGCTTTTCCTATCTCTACAAATTTTCATACCAAGGATTTGTTTTGCTGCCCCCAAATCCTTCATAGCAAAATATTTTTTTAACTGTTGTTTTAGCTCACTTATGTGATCCATGTTAGACCCTGCTACAAGCATGTCATCGACATATAAACATAAAATAATGTAGTTGTTATTATCCAACCTCTTAAAATAAACACAATGGTCAGAATTACACATGTTGTAGCCTTGCTCAACCATAAAACTATCAAATTTCAAGTACCATTGCCGAGGTGCTTGCTTTAAGCCATATAAACTTTTATTCAATTTGCACACTAGATTCTCCTTACCTTTGACCTCAAATCCTTGTGGTTGTTCCATATATATTTCCTCTTCCAAATCACCATGGAGAAAGGTTGTTTTAACATCAAGTTGTTCTAAATCCAAATCTTCAGCAACCACAATACTTAAAACAATACGAATAGAAGTCATTTTAACAACTGGAGAAAAAATCTCTTCAAAATCAATACCCTTTTTCTGTGTAAATCCCTTTACAACTAATTTGGCTTTAAATCTCTTCTTACCTCCATCCTCCTCTTTAAGCCTATAAACCCATTTGTTTGGTAAAGCCTTTTTACTTGCAGGCAACTTGCATAATTCCCAAGTCTGATTTTTCAGCAAGGAGCCTATTTCTTCTTCCATTCCATTCTCCCACTGAACCTTGGTATCCACTTGCATAGCTTCATCATTATATTCTGGCTCACCGGTATCAATTAACAAAATACGATACAAAGAGGGAGAGAATCTTTGTGGAGAACTACTTATCATTGAAGATCATCTAACATTCGCAGGAATTTGTGGTATTTGTTGTTGTTGTTGTTGCGGAGCATGAGGAACCACTGAAACATCATTGTTTGGAATATCATCCAACACTGCATAATCATTTTCTTTCTTCTTATGCTACAGCAACATATCTTTGTACAACACTTTCTCATTGAATATGACATCCCTGCTTCTCACAATTTTTTGATTTTCAAAATCCCAAAGCCTATAACCAAATTTATCAATACCATATCCAACAAATATACATTTCTTTGATTTTGCATCAAGTTTGGTCCTATTTTCATAATCTACATGTGCAAATGCTTCACAACCGAAGGTTTTAAAAAAAGAATAACTCACCTTCTCACCTTTCTATGCTTCCTCTGGAATACCACAACCCAAAGGATTAGAGGGACCTCTATTAATTAAATAAACAACAGTTTTTACAATCTCTTCCCACATTTTTAAAGGCAGCCCAACATGCAATCTCATAGTTTGTGCATGCTCCATTATTGTTCTATTCATGCGCTCAGCCACTCCATTTTCCTACAGAGTCCTTGGAACCGTTTTCTTCCTACAAATACCATTAGAGGAACAATAATATTCAAACTATTTGCTGCAATACTCACCACCATTATCAGATCTGAGACATTTTAGCTTTTTACCCATCTCATTCCCAACCAAGCTTTTCCATTTTTTAAAAGTTTCAAATACATCAGATATTTGCCTAAGGAAATAAATCCATACCTTCCTAGTTGCATCATCAATAAATGTAACATAATACTGAGAGCCACTGAGAGAAGATGTTTGAGCTGGTCCCCATACATCTGTATGCACAAGCTCCAATTTCTCAACTTTTTTTCTTTCCATCCTTGAAAAAACTTACTCTTTTTTGTTTTCCATACACACAACTTTCACAGAAATCCATATTAACACATTTTAGACCTGGTAAAATATTATTTGAATGAAGTACTTCCATACCTTTTGCACTTATATGCCCAAGTCTATTATGCCATAGTGTTGATTCAGAGTCCACAACAACTATATGATCTTCTACCTGTTGAACTGCAGCAACTGTTCCTGAACATTGACCTTTTTTTTGTAACAATTAAAGTAGAAGGAACAGTATGACCTGTACAAAGATATAAAGTGCCTACTTTCACACTTTTTTCTACCACTAAGGCACCCTTTGTGACCTTCCAATTTTTATCACTAAATGTAGCAACACAACCTTCATCATCTAGTTGCCCTGCTGAAATTAAATTTCTACTTAACTTTTGAACATGCCTTACCTCATGTAGTAGCCAATGATTCCCATTCTACAACTTAATCTTGATTCTTCTCTTTCCAACAATCTGATAGAGTTCGTTATCTCCTAAATAAACCAGCCCAAAATCCCCTTGGACATAATCAAGAAAATAATTTCTATGGGGGGTAGCATGAAATGAAGCCCCTGAATCTAACACCCAAGAATCATCAGCATTATCAAGGGAAAGAATCAAAGCATCTTCATCAAATTTATTACTTACCACATTTGCCTCTTTAATTCCTTCCTTTTTGTCTCCTTTATTTTTCTAAGACTAGCAATCTTTCTTTAAATGACCCAGCTTACCACAGTACCAACAATCCCTCTTATCTCTAAATTGGGACCTTTTGTCCTTCGATTTTCCTCATGACTTCCCACGAATTTCAGAATTGTTTCCTCTCTCTTTTGTTCTACCCTTTCTTTTTGCATTCAAAACACTACTTGATGTGGATGTTCCACCTAAGCTTTTCCTACGAATTTCCTCGCTCAAAATAACACCAACAACATCATCAAATTTCAATGTATTTGAACCAGAAACAGAATTGCTAACAGCCATTACCAAGCTATTCCAACTTTTAGGCAAAGAACACAGAATCAAAAGAGCCCTAACTTCTTCATCAAAGTTTACTTTTATAGAAGTTAATTGACTGGTGACCGTATTAAACTCATTTAAATGATCAGTAACTAACCCACTTTCTACCATTTTCATATTAAATAAACGCTTCATAAGAAATACCTTATTCGAAGCGGAAGGCTTTTCATATAACTTCACCAAGGTTTTCATCAACTATTGAGTTGTCTTTGTTGTTGTAATATTGAACGCCACCAATTGTGTTAGGCATAAACAAATACTGCCAAGAGCCTTTCTATCCAAAATATCCTAGTCCTCATCAGACATTATTGAGGGTCTCTTGGTTTTCCCTTCCAATGGCTGCCATAAATCCTTCTGATAGAGGTAGTCCTCCATCTGCACCTTCCATAACTAATAGTTTTGCCCATTAAACTTTTTAACCTTCTTACCCTCATCTACCATTACTCCCACTCAACCGTGAGACCTTCCTACAGACGATAATCGAAACACAACCCGCTCTGATACCACTTGTTAGGGTTAGAAAGACAGATATCTAACAATTAAATGCATATTTGATTAATAAACAGAGAAACTAAAACACACATAGAATAAATTATAACACAGAGAATTTAATGTGGTTCACCCAATCTAGGCTACATCCACCAAACCGCAGCCATCCAGCAATTTTATTATCTAGTGCAAGAACCTATTACAATCTTGTGAATAATCGTGTTTTTCATCATACTATAACCCCCATCCGAACCCCTTTTTAACAAGCTTAGAAGCTTCCGAATTAGGGTTCTACAAAGTCTATTTTTTTCTTTTTCGTTGATTTTTCCTTTTTCGGTGATGATGCAAAAAAGTAGGAGGAAAATTTTTCTCGGGGGCTACCACCCCCGGACCCCGGCAAGGATACATGCCAGGGTGTACAGTATAGCATGATTAGTCACCACATACCAACAATATATGACCTCAAACATCGCTTTATGGAGGAAGGAATTGTTAGTGGTTATTATGGTTTGTTAAAATTGATGGTTTTGTTGGTTATTGGGTCAATATTCCTAGCATTTTGTTATTCTTAAGTACTCTAGATCTAATTATTTTTGCAACATAGAAGGATGGAAGTCTTGAACTTTTTTTAATTGAGGTACTTAGGAATATGTTTGTTTTGGTGTGGCTAGCAGCAAGAGAGATTGTCTCATGGGTTTTACTAGAATGGACAATACCTCCTAATGTCAAGTATGTTCGATTCAAGTCTATTAAGATCCTAGACGACATTTCTTGACATAATGTGTTGAATCATTAATTTTTATGTAGTATACTTGGCCAGGATATCATAGGAATGAGGGATTACTAGTTAAGTGGGAATGACTAGGTTAAGCTCATCTCCTTTTTTATTTGGTATGGTCTTGTGTTGTATTATGATTGTGGTGATATGTAATTTATTTTTAGGTGGGGCTAGGGTGGTGGTCTGTGGTCAATTTTATCTTACCTCATCACCTCTACATGTGTTTAATGGATATGAGCTAGAGAAGCCTTGTTGGATGGTTGGATATTGTAAGTTTGATGGTTTTGGATCCATGAATTCATTATAGCAATTCATGGCCTGGTAGGATTAATATCCCAAATTGTGTTTTATTTTCTAATATTTCTATGATTTTGGATATCTTGATAGTAGCTTCAATATTGTGGTTGGTCACGTATTTAATACCAAAATAAAAAATTTAATTTTTTTTTGTGTATCATTGACCTTGTAAGGTATGTGTTATCATGGCATAGTCAGGAAAAAATAACACGAAGCCACATTGTGCATGTTGTAGGTGGCCACCACTATGTCTATATCTATGCCACACAAAATGGGGATCCCAAACATCTTGTCTACTACCCCAAAATTTTGCAACGTCTAATGATTGTTTATAATGTTGGTCCTAAAGGTATTTATAGGCCTTTGAATTGATTTTTCTATTTGCTCTAGCATTTGTCTAGTTTAATTTTTAATAATTGAACAATTATTCATCTTCAAATGTATATAAAGTGCTTCCAAGCATGTTCCTAGTCATTGTGATAACATGTATATTGATACAATATGGTGATTATTTTCTATTGTCCCTTTTATGTAATATTATTCATATAATTTATTAATTTGTTGAATTTAGATTTTATTTTATAATTATAGATACAAATTATAATTAAAAAATTACAATAGAAAATAAAAGTGAAAATGAAAGTGCAGATATGGTGGCAAAAGCACGAGGGATGGAGTTCCGCGGAGGACTAGTGCGAGCTAGGGCCTACGTGCCCTAGCCTGTTTCTCTTTTGGTGCCTATGCTCATATTTTGAGCCTTCTGTTGCTGGCGGGGGGGGGGTTTTAATTTAGTGCAGGGGTTTTGCGGTGGTCAGGCAAGGGTGTCTGATCTTTTTAACTTGCGGGTGGGCATTTTTTTGACTGGTTTTTGTGTGTGGGGTGTCCCTGGTGGGAGGCGTGCGACAGTTTGTGGCTGTGGGTCGCCTGTCCCATCTTATTCTCTTTTTTGGTTGATGATTTGGTTCATTGGGCCATGGAGAATCATGGTCTAGCTTCTTCTCAAGTTGCCTTAGGGGATTTGGAGATGAGAGATCCGTCTTCTCCTATGCATGCTAGTAGTAAGGAACGGATAGGTAAACCCCAATCTGGGGAAGGTGCCTCATCCTCAAAAGGGATGTTTCGAATAAAAAAAGTGAACAGATGTCTAGAGAGATCTGAAGATCGTCTAGTTTTGGTTATTCAGCCTGAGCAAGTTTTGGAGGATGTTGAATATTGGTGCGATCATGCCCCTATTTGCAAATTTTTGGGCCTTCGTCTCTCTCTACCTGTGCTAGAATCCTGGGCATGTCGGGTTTGGAACCCTGAAGGAGATATGGAGATTCTTTTAGCAATTAATAACTATTTTCTGGTTATCTTTTCAAACATGTCGGACAGGAATAGGGCTTTTGAAGGAGGCCCTTATTTTTTTAACCAGGTGGGGCTCTTCATCAAGCCTTGGCACATGGGCTTCAACTCTACTGAAGAGATCCCCTCACGGGTGCCGGTGTGGGTTTGATTGCTGAGGCTTCCATTGGAATTCTGGAGGGAAGATATTCTTCATTCAATCTCTTTGCTTCTTGGGAAACCTGTGGGATCGGCTACACAAACTCAAGATTGCAAGGTAATTTATTTTGCTTGTATTTGTGTAGAAGTTGATTTAAATAATCCATTACCAGATTCTATGAAGATTTGCATGGGTTCATCTTCTTGGATCCAACAGATGGATTACGAGACCCTACCATTTAGATGCAAAATTTTCCATGAATATGGTCATCTACATCACAGATGCCCCAGATTTAAATCTCCCCCCTTGGCTGCCTCTGGACCTCCTAGGGAAGACAAGGGGAAGGCTCCTTTGTCTGATGGACCGGCTGATAAGGAGAGATTTATTCCAGTGAAGTCCCGTAACAAAGGTAAAGGCAAGAAGAGAACCTAGATGGATAGACATAATGATGGCACCTTTAACAAGTTTGAGGCTCTTGATAGCTTAGTCCAAGAGGAAGGAATTCCAGTTGAACTCTCTTCTAGGGATAAAGGTCAACTTGAGGCTCAGGATGAGGATGCAAAGGAGGATCATATTTTATCTTCAGGGAACCAGTAGGTAGGTCAGATGGCTATGGAGTTACCCTTCAAGTTCAAGATATCAGAGATCTCCAGGGGGTCTCAGGCTCTGATGGGTATAGTTGTGGTGGCTCCTGGTCCCCCTGCTACTAAGGGGACCTCTGATCTTGTGAAGGGTAATAAGGCTTCTCCTGCCTTAGACTTGCAGCAAAAATCCTTTAAAAAGGGGCCTCTAGACAAACCGTCAAGGAGTGGAAGGAAGACTGATCAAGAGAAGGTCAAAATTATGGGTGATACATTGGTTGAGTCTGGGTCTATGAAACCCATTGATTCCCACTTCTCCCACCCCCATAAATGATTGTTTTATCATGGAATGTAAGGGGGTTGAACAACATCCCTAGACAAAAGGTTGTTCGCAGATTAATTGAGTCTCGGTCTCCTGATGTGGTCTTTATTTAGGAAACCAAGCTTACAGTGGATGGATTGGCTAATTGTGCTCCACATATTTGGCCCCAAGGCTATTGGCAGGGGGTGGGGGCTTTGAGCAGTTCTGGGGGGGTGGCTTGTTTATGGAACCCGAGGAAAGTTTCCCCCTTGTGGTGGATATCTAGCCGGTTTTCCATTTCTATGGTTGCCTCTAGTTTTGAGACTGGAGAAAGATGCCTTCTCTCCAATATTTATGCTCCTACTAATTTTTCAGGTAAGTCACAGCTTTGGGCTCACATCAGCTTCATTCGGTCTCTAGACCCGTTTCTCCTATGGATTATGGCAGGTGATTTTAATGCTGTTATAAGTTTGGGGGAAAAACGCGGCGGATTAGCCAGGTTGGACCCTTCTTCAAATTTGCTTAGAGATAATATTGGTTTTATGAATCTCATTGATGTGAAGCCAATCAATGGTGTGTTTACTTGGAATAATAGGAGGTGTGGTGTTGAGGCTATCTCAGAAAGGCTTGATAGATTTCTTGTTTCTTGCTATTGGATGAACAGTAGGTTGATCACTAGTTCAGAAAATTCTTGATTGGAGGGGCTCTGATCACTGGCTTATCAAGCTCTTGGTCACCGCTTATGGAGTCACCAAAAATCCTTCTTTCAAATTCTAGTTGATGTGGTTAAGAGATCATTCTCTACATGATCTTATGTTGGATTGGTGGTATGAGGGGATGCCTGCCCATGGGACGACCATGTTTACTTTTAGTAAGAGGCTCGAACATGTGAAGTACATGCTTAAGAGATGGAATAAACAATGTTTTGGGAACCTACATGCTCAGAAGATGTTTGCTCAGTCCAAGTTGGATAACATCACTCGTCAGATTCGGGACCAAGGGTTCACTTCTGATCTAAGTAAAGCTGAGTCCTTGGCTCTTAATTGATTAGAAGAGTGGGAGCTTCGAAAGGAGATCTTCTGGAAGTAGAAATCTCATGTTGATTGGCTTCAGGAGGGGGATAGGAACACTGCATTCTTTCATAATTCAGTTAAGGCTCGAAGGCAAGGGAATTCTATCTCCTCTCTTTTTTCGCCTGAAGGGGCTCAGCTCTCTTCCTGTGCTGATATTTCCAGGGAAGCAGTCAATTATTTTTCAAACCTATTTTCTAGGGAGGATCTTGTAGCTAGGGCTGAGGAGAGGGCCATCTTGGATTGCATTCCCCACCTGGTCTCTGTTGAGATGAATGGGGCTCTCTTATGTCCTATCTTGTTACCTAAATTGGAGAAAGTGGTGTTTAATATGAAAAAAGGTAAGACTCTTGGCTCGGATGGGTTTCCAATTGAGTTCTTTCAGGAGTTCTGGGAAATAATAAAGTTTGATCTCTTGGAGGTGGTTCAGGAATCACATAGGAACAAGCAGATGCTCAAGTCCTTGAATTCTACTTTTTTGGCTCTCATACCTAAGAAGGAGGGGGCTAATCGACTGGTTCAATTCAGGCCTATTGCGTTATGTAATGTTGTTTACAAGATCATCACCAAATTGATTGTTGAGAGACTCAAACCACTCCTTGATACTCTAATCTCTGTTGAGCAGGGTGGTTTTGTTGAAGGGAGGAAAATTTTGGATGGTGTTGTGATAGAAATGGAAGCTATTCATTCTATGGCTAATTCTAAGGAGAAGGCTATGTTTATTAAACTTGACATGGCTAAAGCTTATGATCGAGTGAGCTGGGAGTTCTTACAGAAATTTCTCTTGGCTTTTGGCTTCAATGAGGAGTGGGTGAATTGGGTTCTTAGTTGTGTGACCTCGTCCTCCTCGGTTCTCATCAATGGGGAACCTTCGGGTTTGTTTAGTGCTTCTCGGGGACTTCGGCAAGGGGACCCGTTATCTCCTTATTTATTCATTATCATGGCAAAGGGTCTTGGTAGATTTATTAAATCTCAGGTGAGGTAGGGTCTTATCCAAGGATGGAGCTGGAACAATTCTCTTCCTTCCTACTCTCATCTTCAGTTTGTGGATGATACTGGGTTGATGGGCATGGCTAGAATTAGTGAGGCAGTGAACTTCAGGAGAGCTTTAGACATCTATTTGAAGGCTTCAAGTCAGTGTGGTAACAAGGAAAAATCCTCCATTTATTTCTTTAATACTCCTCGGCTTATTCAGAGCAAGATTGCTCGGATCCTTAGATTTCAGATCGGTTCTCTTCCCTTGATGTACCTTGGGATCCCTTTGGCTTTGGGATCTCAGCATAGAGATTACTGGCAGGGGATTTTGGATAAATTCCAGAGTAAGGTTAGTCATTGGACTTACAGATGGTTATCTTCTGCTAGGAGAGTGGTTCTTCTAAAGACTGTGGTGCAGTCTCTCCCCATTTATAGGTGTTGTGTGTTGGTTCCCCCTTCCACCTTCGTGAAGGAATTTGATGCTCTATCTTAGAAATTTCTTTGGTCAGGCAGCCTTCTTTCCTTGAAGTGGAGTTTAGTCAAGTGGGAGTCTGTTTGCAGGCCGAAGCATGCTGGGGGCCTTGGTCTTAGGTCTATGGCTCTTGCTATCACGACCTTGGCTGCCAAGCTGTATTGGAGGTGGTGCAACAATTAGGATCAGGATTGGGCTAAGATTCTTTCCCACAAGTATTTTCCTGGTGCTGGTAGCCTTGATGTGTCACGACTTGCTCTGCTGGGTAAAGGTTCTTGTATTTGGGATACCCTTAAGAAGGGAGCTTAGTTGATTAAGGAGGGTCTCTTCTAGATCTGTAATAGAGGCTCTTGATGCTCTGTTTTGGCAGGACTCTTGGGATGGCCACCCTCCCATTCTTTCTGTCTTCCCTCAGCTTCAACCTCTTTGCCATATTTTTTCTGAAGCTGGTTGGATTAAGGTGGAGCATTTTAAAATAGTCAAGTGTATTGGTCAAGCGGTGGTGGCTTGTTGGAAGGACCCACAGGAGTGGCCCATGGGTGGTTCTATTGAGGATTGTGTTGTTCTTACTAGAGTTTTGGAGGGCAGGCTTTGCAACTCCCTTAATATGAGGGACATTTTGGCTTGGAGTCCCAGTCCCAAAGGTAAATTTACTGTTGCTCAAGGCTATCCTATGCTTGACAGGAACTTACATGGTTCGGCTAAGGTGCACTGGTGGAAGAAGGTTTGGGACAACTTTTCTTTGCCCAAATGCAATTTTTTCTTATGGTTGGTTGCTCAGAAGAAGTGCCTCACTTGGGAAAATCTCCGCAAGCGAGGTTTTCAGGGACCTTCTATTTGCTTCCTTTGCTCACATAGTGAGGAATGTACCTCCTAATTGTTCTTTCTTTGCCCTTTTTCTAGAGAGATATGGCATAGATGGTGGGAGGCTTGGCATCATGGCTGTATTCATGCTACCTCCCTAATTGATTTTTGGGAGAGTTTGGGCAGGCCTCTAGCGAAGACTTCTTTCTTGCAGGTGGCCTGGTTGATTGGGCCTATTCTCATTCTTTGGAACCTTTGGCTGGAGAGGAACCGTAGAGTTTTTTGTGGTTCCAATTCGGGAAGTTTTCAATTGTGGAAGAAGATAATTAGCAGGCTTCAAGAGACTATTTCTGCTAAGTGTGATATGTCTGAAAATACTAATCTTGGTGATCTTGCTATTTTGCGAAATTTGAACCTGGGGGATAGTAGAAGGGGATGCCTTGCCGGAAGAAGACTCCGTCATGTCAGGCAACGGGTCTGTCGGGATGGGAGGTGGATGCCTCCCCCGGTGGGGGCCTTAAAGATTAATACTGATGGTTCTTCTTGTGGGAACCCTGGTCATGCTGGTGTTAAGGGTATTGGTAGAGGTAATGATGGTGGTGTGGTTTTTCTCTTCTCTATTTACAAAGGTCAACACTCTAATAATTTGATGGAGGCCCTTGCTATTAAGATTGCAGTTGAGCGAGATGCTCTTTAGGCTGGAGGAGGATCATCTGTGAGTCTGATTCTCAGATTGTTGTGGATATGCTAAACAACCAGAGTTTGGATGATGTTAATTGGCAATTAGCTTTTGTGGTTAGGCAGATTCTGAGTCTATGTAGTTCCCTGGATTTTGTCTCCTTTTGTCATATCCCTAGGGAATGGAACAGAGTGGCTGATTGTCTAGCGAAGTGGGCCTCTGAGAATGTGGATGGTTGGGATATTAGTGGAAGGGATGAGTTACTTGCTGATCATATTGGGACCCTAGAGGGGTTATTAGTGGAAGACATGAATAGGTAGTGTTGTTGTTGGTTGTTCTGGTGGTGGTCTTGATCTGGTGGGCCGCTGGCCTTTGCCTTGTACTTTGGATTTGATTGAATAAAATTTTTACCCCTTCTTTAAAAAAAAAAATGGTGGCAAAAGCCTAAATCACGTAAGTATTGATTCATTGAGCATAGACATTGAATGAGGTTGAATAACAAGACCTTTAAGAAAAATTCAATTTTCTTGTAAGAGAGTTAAGCTAGTAGAAAAGATAGTGAAACAAATAAAATAAACATAGGAAATACATAGATAATTGACAACTTGCAAAACCAAATAGAAACAAACTAAAAATAATAGAAAATAGAAGCGCTAAAATTGAGCGTAAGTGTTGAATCTGAAACATAAGCATCAAAACTACAACGCATGCACTTATGTGGAGGATGAAAGCATAGTTTCTAAAGCAGAATCAATGAAACATAGGTCAAATGAGCCATCCCAAGATTGTTGGAGTAATAAGGACATCACCCGATAATTAATTAATCATTAATCAATTACTAGGTCCCTTATTACTTTATTCACTTAAGCTAAATGTAGAAGTGTTTTTTATTTACTAGATTGAGCTATTTATAGGTTAAGTTGTCTCATTGCATGAGATTAAGACACTTGTCACAATCTAATCAAATCTTCATCTAGGGTTTGTTTTTTCCTATTAAAAAGATGATCCTTCACTATAATTATTAATATAGGTATTTATTATTCAATACCAAAGGCATATATCAAATGCTTGTGTGGATCTTTATTCTCTCTCTTGGTTGCATGAGCATATCAATGACTTTTTCTCTTTAGATGTGATAGGAATTTTGGTTGTAGGTATTTTTGGGAGTTGTGGGGTTCACTATAAACTCCAACAATGGTATCAGAGCACTAGATCTATGACTTCCTATCCAATTTCTAAGAGATCCAAGAAATTTTAACCAATATCTTTTTCTTAGTGTATTTCTAAGAAAAACGAATTTTGAGTTTTATTCTCAAGATCACAAAAAACTATCTAGGTATCTATTATATTTTACAAATAGTGAGCAGATCTTACAAAAAAGATGTCAAAATAGTACAATGTGGTCATTTTCCTTCTAGGTGGAGTTTTTCTTTTTTACCAAATCATTTTTTTTCTTTTTGGAATTAAAAATACTTCTTGGGTTTTTCTATTCATCCTTTTGTGGTCATCCTAGAAAAAGGATAACTATGGGTCTTGGTGAAATGACATCCTGACACATCTCAGGTGGCTTGATCTTTTTCCTTATCTTTATGGCCTCATAATTACACCAAACACATGAGGGAGTTTATCAGCATGGGGTGTTATCAGCACGATCATGTTGTAGGAGTGATTTATTCTAGTGTTGATCTTGATACTATCTGTGCTGTATTAGACATTCATTGTCCCCACACACTTTGGACTTGACTTTAGGAGATCCATGGAGACCCTCATATATATTTGTATACAAAGGATCCTACTACAGCTTGTCTCATTACTCTTGCAGGTGAAAATTTCATACTCTTTGATGATGATACTTTAGGGGAGCTTGAGTATAACACAGGTCTTGCATGTTTTGGTGGTTCAAAGACTTGTCTTCATGTTCCCACTCTTTAGATCGAGAATTCATCTTCATCTTTTTTTGCTCATGATCAGCTTGGTAACACCACACCTTTGGACCCTTTTGGTTTAGTGCAATAGGACATCCATCATCTTTCAAACACAACTATTTAGGATTTGTATCTTACAGACATATCATCCTTGTTTGTAGAGTCTCAAATTGAAGATTTGGACTTGATTAATTTGAGGACATTCATCACCTCTTTGTTGACAGCCACATCATTGTTGTTTTCACATCATCTTCATCATCTTTGGAAAATTTTCTACTTCAATCTTCACGGGTTTCTAGATTGACCTCATCTCTTTCCGGCGTGTGGAAACTTGAGCACTTTTCAAAGGTACACATCATTTGGATTTGGATTCCCAATTCACCCATTTTTTTGGATTGGCTTCTCCAATCACCAGTGGATTTGTTTCTTCCTAAGGGGATAAATTTTTTTGCGGGTTGTAGATCATGTTCTTTATTTAGGTGTTCATCAATGGCATAGGAGCTCTTTCTTTGTGGGGGGATTCATATCCTTATTTTCTCTCTCCCATTGGGGGGACATCTATTGTACTTTTGTGATAGAAGTGGTCCTTAGAGGGTCACATTGAGTCCTCCTTCTATCCTTCTTTCACTAGTGCAATCAATTCATTTTCTCTCTTTGGAGAGGAGTGTTTTCCATGTGGTTTTCTCCTTTTCTCTAGTTATGAGAGTTTCATTTGTTTGTACATGGGTACCTCATTAGACCTTGTAGCCGAGACTCATCCATGCATCTGCCATTGCATTCTTCATTAATTGATTAGCTTCTCCCTAAGTTGATCTTAAAGGGCTTGTTGGAGTAATTAAGACATCATTTGATAATTAATTAATTGTTAATTGATTATTAGGTCCCTTATTACTTTATTCACTTAAGCTACACTTAGGAGTGTTTTTTTATTTATTAAATCGGGTTATTTATAGGTTAAGTTGTCTCATTGCATAAGATTAAGACACATTTCACAATCTAATCAAATCCTCATCTAGGGTTTGTTTTTTTTCCTTTTATAAGGATTGATCCTTCATTGTAATTATTAATCTAGGTATTCATTATTCAATACAAAAGGAATATCAGATGCTTGTGTGGATCATTCTTTTCTCTCTTGGTTGCATGAGAATATTAATGGCTTGTTCTCTTCAAATGTGATAGTTATTTTGGTTGTAGGTGATTTCTAGGAGTTGTGGGGTTCACTATCAACTCCCATCCCAAGACTTGGGACTAAAATCCATGAAAAAATCAGGATAAATTGTTAGTAAAGAGGGATGCGGGTCCCACCAGATGTGCCAAAATAAAAACTAGAAAATGGGTAAATGTAAATACACAAAGATAAAGTAATACAAACTATATCGTATACTTTTTACTACCTTGCTCTTCTGATTGATCTTGAAGTAGAAGCACACTTTTCCACTTGATGTGCTCTTCAATGTGACTGCTTGATTGTAGCACTTGAATGAATGTGAATTGTTCTTCAAACCAATATAACCTCGGTAGGATTGGTAGGATTTCAAAGGAAAATTAACAACATAAATTTAGCTCAAATGGATTGATGAATAATAAAGGACAAGGCTTCAATTTATAGTTTTTTGATGGCAAGAATAGAGGGTTGAGATGCATTATGAGATGGAGGGTTGAAATTGCATGAGAGGATAAAGGCTTAGCCTTGTGACAAGTGTCACAAGAGGAAGGCTGAAGAAAAATGACATGTGACATGGAGAAGAGAGAGTTCATTGAGAGGCACGTGAGTTTGACGAGTGAAGAGGTTTGGAAAGTGTAAGAGGGGAGAAATCAAGAAGTGCAACATGTGGGAGAAAGACAAAAGTGTAGGTTGGCTACACATATGTGGGAGAATCTCATACATATGTGAGCAATCAATGAAAGGATTGGTCAAAGGGTGAGGTGAAGAGTGACTCATGCATGCACACACATGTGTGAGCATTGAAAAGGGTTAAGGACACAAGTGTCACATGATGACAAGTTTGGAGATTTGGTTTGATTTTTAATTGAGAAAAATATTAATGATGATTAGTAAAGAATTAATTAATTAATTAATCAATTTTAAAAGAATTAATAGGTGGAGACTATAATTGTAAACTAATCAATCTTTAGAAGAAGACGAAAGCGTAATAAATTAAATATAATTTGATTAATTACAAAGATGAAAAATAATTAATTAAATAATTTAATTAATTATGAAAATAGAAACGTAATGAATTACAAAAATTAATTAATTAATTATATAATAAGAAGTCGAAATATCTTGCATTTGGCTTAGCGGGCGGTTTAGTGCATCTTCAAGGATTAATCTCGTCTCATCTCGCCCTGTTCCAAGAATGCACCTTTGAATTGATTTTGGAATAGACCACTCAGAAATGCTAAAGTAGATGTAGAGACACCCAAAATTATAAAAAACAAAAAACAAAAAACATCAAAATATCTACACATATTAAATTTTCTTATTCTTATCCAAACAAATAAATAAATTTAGATACTTTCTACTTTACCTAACACCTTCCACCAAAGTAAAATGCAAAGTGATTCCCTTCTTATATAGTGAAATTGTTTTATGGAGATGCCATTTGCTTTGTATTTCTTTATGGCACCATCACAATCTCCCTTTTGCTAAAGTTTCCAGAAAATAAGGATTGCTGGAAAATTAAATTATGCTTTTTTTAGTTAACAAATTGTTTTAAAATTGATTCATGTATACATAAAACTAGTATATTATTGTTCTATATGTAAGGAATAGGGATAAATGATAAACTTTAATATACAAATCTAGTTTATCAAAAATTTCAATAATATTTAGGGAAAATATTTGAAATGATATCTTAAATTCTTTAAAAATGTGTACAAAGTTTAATTTTATAATTTTTAAACTATTTATTTAATTTGTAAGGTTAAAAATAAATTATTTTGAATTGGTTAAATTAATAAGAAATTTAAACAAGTAATTAATTTAGAAAATGATTTGAGATTGAAATAAATAATGTTGAATTAGTTGTGAAAATTAAATGCATTTATATATAATATTTAGTTAGATTTTATATGTAGGAAAATGTTGTTGTAGATGTTAGCAAATAATTTGTCACTACGTTGATATTTTTAAGACTCTAATTAAATGAGTAGTTCCCAAATTATAAACTGATTGTACTTATAATTGAATTCAAAATGATGAATGAAAATTCTAAACATAAAATTCATTTTTTGAAATTGAGTGAAAATGATATGTAAAGAAGATGATGCCATGAATTAAATTCATTTAAAAGCATATCACTTAACAAAATAAAATTTACATTAAATAAACTCGAATTAAAATAGACTTAAAATCTAAACAAGAGCGAGCATCAAAGTTCCTCCAGAAAGTTTTAGAATAGTTTTGTTTGTATTTGGTTGTGCTTTTAGGCATGAAGAAAGCACAATTTACATGTTTCCAACATTATGCAAATATTTATGAGTTCAAATATTTCCTTAACCATTTAGCATATATGATAAAAAATCCTCTTTCAAAAAGTGAAGATCTTTAGAACTTTCATTGTACGTAGAGTCATGTATAACCAACTTGCTTCAATGTTATAGTTTTCTGCACAAATGAAAATGAAAGCATATAGTCCCAAGTCCTCTTATAGGTTCCTAATGTCTCCAAAAAATGCCTTACAATAGAAAATGATTTTTTTATTTCATTCAATAATTTAGATAACTCATTTATAAGCCTAATAAAACTTATAATGTGAAGTGTATTGCAAAAGGCCTAAATCAAACATCAAAAATCTCAATTGATTGTAGAGTAGTGAAAAAAAACATTGCAATAGTCATTGGACCAAGACCACAAGGTAGAGGATTAATTGTTGAAGCTATTCTTGAAGCCTCTTCATAGGAAACATGACTAACTAATTTTGGTATTCTCTTTTAGCACTAGGATCCTGCAAAAGTGGAAGCAATAGTTTTAATTTGCTATATATTAGCCATCTTTTACTTACAAACTTTTTTTGGAAAAGGAAGTTAGAAGGTGCCATACCTCTACTGCATTTAATCCAAGATCATCTAGTACTACACTAGGTTTTAGCTAATGACCACGAACCAAATTTGGCACACTTGCTACAACAACAAGAATATCTACTTCATGAGTAAAATCTACATAGAAAATTCTTTATGTTTTGAGTAACTATCTAGTCTACATATTTTTTTTTGGAAACATGGTTTAAAACTTTAAATTAATACTTAAATAAAGATAGTCTACTATGTTTTAAATTTTAGAGCTATTCAATAGAATATGGCCCATATTCTAACATGTCAAAAACTTTTTTAAGAAGAGATAATGTAGTCCACCCTTAATCAATGTGTATTTATTTATAGACTAAACATATGTACTTATAAATTTATAGATATGTATTTTTTCAGATAAATTTTGTCCTTATACGAAGCAATCTGAAAATCAACTACGCATTGTTCATTTATCAATATTTGTTGACCATTTTGAAGGCGAGATAACTTATAAGGATTTGGGTGTGTTATCCTTTTCAAACCCAAATCTTCTACCGTCTCATTGGACATTAGATTGTTTGTAACACAATTTAACTACTTGTGAGATTTTTTTCATCCCAAGTTTTTGCAAGCAAAACTCAACAGTTTTTGATGAGAACAAATATGAATGGATGCCCTCTATCAATATTTATCGCTGCCTCTTTCTAATTAATGTTGATCGCTATTTTCTTTCAAGTATTAATCAAACCTCATATAATATACATGAATTACAAGCAAGAAACCACTAAAGGTTAGCATGGGAAAGCAAGGTGTTCCAGTTGGTCAATGGATTATTGTTCAAGCTGGGGCCCAACCAAGTATTAAAGTGTGTGGCATGGTAAGAGATTGGGAATTTACTTCAATAGGCACATGAGAATCTTATTGGAAGCCATTGGAACTTCAAGTTCATGCCGCAACATGCAATGTACTCTTAGCAAGTCTATGGTGGCCTTGATGCCAAAGAATAGGTAATGAAATATTGAATTGGAAAACCATTAAAACAAGACTTTATGCCCCTTTGGCCATCTCAACCACAAGAAATATTTGAAATGAGGATTGAACTTCATTTTCTCATTAAATTTTAGCTAGACACATCAGTGTAAATACATTGTGTTTGCCACTAAAGTATGTGACTAAGTGAGCTCAAGCAAGGGCCATGTAAAAAAATAGAAAGTCCAAGTCGGGGCCACAAACAAAGTCCTCATTTTAGTTATAACATGTGGATTCTCTTGGTTTAGTTAAAGATTCTATGATCCTTGTTCTTAAATCCAGCCCACTTCCCATCCCCATTCCCCCTAGTGGCATGGATACCAAGACCAAACACTTGTCTATGAGAATACTATTACCATCACTCAGTTCAATCTTGGATGAGAGGAATTTTAGTGAAAAATGGATGAATGCCAAGGATCTTATTCAAAGGAACTTAAACTAGATGTTGAGGACTTCTCTATCTTGAAAGATCACAGTACTAACTTTATGTTCAAACCTCGTACTTTCTTTCCTGGGATTTCCTCTACTTCCCCCCAAATAATGGTCGTGTTGTCAATATGGCCTCTTGGGGTTATAATTGTCTAAAGAAATATGAGGATGAGATTAAAGAAATTGTCTGTAAACAACAAAAGTAGGTTAGGGTTTTGTATTCTAGGAATGAGTAATGAGAAAGTTTCTTTATAGAATTCCTATTCTCCTGAATATTTTCCTAAGTTTGATGAGTTCAAACTAGATGTTGATAGTTTGCAACAAATTTATGACCTTGTGTCTATGACATATGTAACTGGGGTCATCATGCAATAGAAAGTCTGCACAACCTCAACCTATATTTGGTTAATTATCCTTTTATGTAAGATAACGTTTGTGATGAAGTTCCATGGTTAAGGGATGATGTTGCAGAGAAGCCTATGATGGAACTTAGCATTCAATGTGGCATTGGATTTATTCCAACTTGACAAATAGGCTTGGAACCTTGTGATTCTTATATATTCTTGTAGTGTGATTAATCTTGCAAGGGGGTGCACCCATTATGACCAACATTTAAATATGGAATCCTTAGATAGTTTTATAGTAGGAGTTTTGTTTTAAATAGTAGGTTTATACTAACTATTGAAGGCATATTCAATTTTTATATTTTGGTATACATTAATGATAGTCAATAGACAAGTAGTGTCCCAAATCAGGCTATTGGGTTTCGCTGAAAAACTCAAATTTATGTTCCTCCAATTTATTGGAAGGCTGATAAATTGATACTCTAATATTATATTTAACCAAAATATTAAATAAAGTTGAAACTAAGTTCAAAGTTTCAATAAATGGCATATATGAGAGTCAAATCATGCAATGAGACTATAAATTAGTTTATCTAAGGGGAAGATGAACGAGGGTAGAATCAGGCTAGCTCCATATTTTTAGACTCTCCTTATTTATTTTTCGTATATAAAAAAAAACCAAACTTAAGCAAAAATTCCAAGAGGTAAAAACAAATAAAAGTAGAGATCCCTGTAATAATGACTAATGTTGTTATTTACAATATTCAGTCTATTGTGTCTGTAATGAACTTATAGAATATGAAGTGTAGTCAGACAACCAAATTGGATAAGTTATACAATCATTAGTTATGAGAAATAGAGAAAATGGAACATTTAAGAAAATTCTAAGACCCAATTTCTCACGTAAAGTCGATGCAGAGCAACGAAGTTCCTGCCAAAATGTGCAAGAATAGTCCTATTTTCATTTGTTGTGTTTTTATTTAAATCTTAGATATTGATGCAAAGTTCCTGCCAAATGCTAGCAAGATGGTTTTTCTCTTTGATTTGTAGGCAAATTGAGATTAGTGATGGTTTGATTAGATTGGAAAAATAGCAATTGATAGTTATATTCTCAAAGTAGTTTTGTTTGACAATACAAATAAATAAAGGAAAGAATAGGACATAATTGATCAAATAGATATTTAGGTGAATTAAACAAGTAATTTATTACGTAAATTATTGGTGTGCATTGATAGTAACTACTATTGCTAGGACATAGTTGATGAAGATAGGTGTTTAAGTGAACTAAGTGAGAAATTTCGCATTTAAGTTATCATTGTGCATTAATAGTGACTATTATTGTATTGGTTGATATGCATTAGAATAACTTAAGTAAATTATAACCCTCGCTTTTAACCCTAACCTTAACTGTAATTGTAATCATAATTTTAATTCTAATCCTAATTATAACTTTTATTGTAACCCTAATCATAGTTCTCATTCTAATTCTAACCCTAACCCTAATTCTATTGTAAACATAATTGAAACCCTAATTCTAACTCTAACCCTTCCTAATTGTAAGCCTAAGCCTAAGCCTAAGCCTAACCATAATTATAACCTTAATTCTAATCCTAATTTTAATTCTAAACCAAACTCTAATTTTAACCCTAGCATAAAGATAAATTTTTGAAGTGTGATTAAGGGGAACATTATTTACATTTTCATTACCCTTATTCTAACATTAATTTGAAATATAATTCTAACTCTATCCTAACCCTATTTTTAATCCTAATTCTAACAATAATCCTAACCCTAACTCTAATCATATGTATTATTCTAACCATTAAACTAGTTAACCTTATTTCTAAACCTAATCATAATTATAATTATTAATAATAATTAGGCCTCTAGAATTATAATTTAATTAATTTATAAAACTAATGTTGTAATTAATTATTTGATTATAAAAATTCTCATGACTAATTATTTAATTAAACATTTAAAATAACTATTAAATAAGATATGGTTATAATATAATTGATTAAAACATCTATAGTTATTTTTATAATTATTTTAAATTTTAAAATAATAATTAATAAATTAGAATTATATTTATATATTCTAACCCTAAACTTAAATAATTATATAATTCTAATTCTAATTCTAAATTACTAAAATATTTAATTGTATTTTAGTGAACTATAACTTTAATCATAATTTAATTAAAAAATTATATTATTATAATTGTAAATTAATCTATATAATTATAATTATAATAAACTTAATTCTAAACCTAATTCTTAATTATTAATATTTTCAAATTAGATTATTTTGATTATATTTATGTAATATTAATTATAACACTCACCTTAATAAACAATTTTTAGCATTGTTATTGCACACCCTTCAATTATATGGAAATCAACTTAACTAAAATACTTAAGGTGTATCATAAATATTATCTCTATGAAAATTTGCTAATACATTATGCAAATTTATGTATTAAGGCAAACAAATAAACTCGCAACACGGTACCACGGGGGTGGGGGAGACTAGACCTCATGACCAACCTCCCAGGAAAGATTTAGCCAACCGAGCTAAGGCCCCAACCCCATATGGTCCGCAACCTCTTTCTACAATTATCTTTGCATTTTTTTTCAAATAGGCAACCCCTCTCTCAATCTTCTTTTTATCTCTATCTACAGTTTTCAATTTTGAAATGTTTGAACATGGTTGCAACAACCCCTCTATTTGGCTTTAAAAAAATAAAAAATAATTGCTTCCTTTATATGGCACCCTCTATGTTTTTGCTGCACATAGACATCATACCTAACACCTTTCTCTCCTTCTCATGAAGTGTTTGTTTTCCTCTCACTGCTTTGTATTATTTTTTGTTTTTCTAATTTGTTTTGCAACCTTTGGACTCCTTTGCCCCCTCACATTCCACGCTAGCCCAGGCAATACTTTTGTTTGTTTTTAAATTTGTCTTTCCATTATAAACATTGATGTTTATTTGGATTTTAAAATTGAATGTTATTAAATAACTTCTAGCTTCCAAATTTCGTGTTGACACAACATAATCATGGAATTTTTTGACAATAGTAGATTTTGTTATTTTACTCATAAAGAATTGTACACTACATATTTGATTTGAATTGAATGTTTTATCTATAACTTATGTTGTTGAGGACAAAATCTTTCCTGTTGCAGGAGGTTGGTCATGAGGTCTAGTCTCCTCCACCCCCGTGGTACTGGAGGGTGTGTCGCGCCAGCGCCGCCAGCCACGTTAAAAAGTTTACCAGGCGCACTGTAGTTTATATGGGGTCGTGCTACCCGATTCCTGCAGTCTAAAAAAAAAAAATGTTGTTGAGGACAATAAGAATATCTATCAAACAAACTTGGACTGCATAAAAAATAAGAATATCTATCAAACAGACTTGGATTTTGTAAAAAATAATGAGAAGATCTT
Source organism: Sequoia sempervirens (assembly GCA_007258455.2). Taxonomy (NCBI): domain Eukaryota; kingdom Viridiplantae; phylum Streptophyta; class Pinopsida; order Cupressales; family Cupressaceae; genus Sequoia; species Sequoia sempervirens. The sequence continues at coordinate 777,408,617 of VDFB02270651.1, forward strand.
TCAATTATTGACATGGAGAATACATGTAATCTATTTAACAAAGTTCCTAAAAGAATATGACAAAATTGTATTGTAAGTGTATGTTATTCACTAATAAAAATATTAAGTACACTTCATTCTTTTAAATGTTATTGTTGATATTCATTTGACTTCACTATTTAAAAAAATTATTAATAAGATACGAATAAAAATTAAACAAATTTTGTAGGCAAGACCAAAGAGGACTTGACAATACCTCTAAAATATGTAAAATTACATTGCACCCATAGTATCCTTGCTCTACAATTTTGTCTATTATTCAAAATAGAACAATACACTAAGACACTTCAAAAGCACTTGACAATACCTCTAAAAGATGTAAAATTACATTGCACCCATAGTATCCTTGCTTTGCAATTTTAACTATTATTCAAAATAGAACAATACATTAAGACACTTCAAAAGCACTAAAGGGGAAAAAAGAGCATATGACCAATTATACAAATGTTTAGAATGGTAATAAATTTGCAAAATGTAGACTCATGGAGAATGTAGACTACATCCACTTTTAGAAGCAGGGGCACTCTATTAATTCAGATACAATACAATATCAACAGCTCAACGCACTATTGTCCTTTTTAGATTTCAACTATCCAACTCCAAAGAGAGCATCTTGAAGTTTGTTACAATCAAGAATATGAGAGGACAAAAGAAAGAAATGAAACATCAAAGAATAAAATGGTTAGATAGATGAATCGATTGGGCTTCATAATTCCAACATCTTTTACCCACAAAACATAAATATGAATGTGTACTTGAATCACCTGCAAATTGTAGAGGAAGAAGCATTCACAATGAACTATGAAGCAATTATGTATTTGATTATTCAAATGAGAAAACAGTTATGCAAGAAATGGTTTAAAAAATAGTTATTTCAAATCCAAAAATTTGAGCCTCAATTTTAAATCCAGAAAATTGTACCTCAATTGCACGTGCACACCCATAAGTATGAAATAAAATTTAAAATGCAAAGTACTTGTTTCTAGTTATATAGAAAATTTAAAATTGAATGATTTATTTAGACATAGATTTTAGTTAAAATTTTATTTTATAAAGGAATTTGACATTTATTAACAAAGTAAATAGATTTAGTAAATTTATTTTTTAAATAAAATAGATCAAACTAATTTAGCATCTAATTTAGTATTAGCAAAAATTATATAGTTTAATTTTTAAAATAATCAAATTATTTTAAAAGTAATTATATTAAAACTATATAGAAATTAATTATTTTCATATTTTATTTTTTTTAAAGAAAATTAGTTTAGTTCAATTTATCAAATTTCAAAAGAAATTAGTATTAATTGATTTTATATTACAAAAATAGATTTCAAGAAATATATTTTAATTTATCAAAGGCAAATGAAAATTAATATTACCAAAAGTTAATCTTAAAAAATATAGTTTGAATGTATAGATACATTTATTTAACAAAACAATAATCTTCAAAAAATTAGCATAGTTGAATTTATTAATATGGAGAATTAGCAAGGTTTGTATTGAAAAATAAATTGAATAATTAACCCATATTTTTTAAAATAAAATTAGTTTAGTTCAATTTATCAAATTTCAAAAGAAATTAGTATTAATTGATTTTATATTACAAAAATAGATTTCAAGAAATATATTTTAATTTATCAAAGGCAAATAAAAATTAATATTACCAAAAGTTAATCTTAAAAAATATAGTTTGAATGTATAGATACATTTATTTAACAAAACAATAATCTTCAAAAAATTAGTATAGTTGAATTTATTAATATGGAGAATTAGCAAGGTTTGTATAGCAAAAATAAATTGAATAATTAACCTATATTTAGAGTTAGTTAAATTTAGATTGCAAACATAAATAAAATAGTTAAGTTAAAAGTAATTGTCATTTTCTTGCCCTTTCCATCTCCCACTATAATTGCAACTCTCATAATGGAGCCGGGAAAATGGTCGTTATGGCTCAAAAGTTAAATTGAGGGAAAACAATTTTGGGAATTTGAAAAGTTAAAAATCGTGCATTTAACTTTCAAAAAAATAAAAATATAATGTATTAAAATTAAATTATAATGTATAGAAAAGAAAATAATAGATTTTGATTGGCTGTAAGCAAAACAATTAATCACTAGTTAAGTTCAAGAATCGCTATAGTTCCATGTAGGACTAAAAAGATATGAATACATAATTTGCATCCTTATAATATTATATCTTTTATTTTAAAAATAAAAAAATATTCTTTAAAGTTATTTTAACCTTTTAAACTTAAATAATAAAATGTAAATGTAATCTTATTGTATTGTCCTTAAATATTTAAATTTAAGATTAGATTTTAAAAATTGATTTTAAATTCAGAAATAAAATTTAAAAAATGAAATGTTAAATAGAGAAATAATAAAAAAAATTAGTTATTTTTTAATTTTCTCTTTATAATTTTAGATTTATTTTATATTAAACAATGAGAAGCCATTTATCATGATACAGAGAAAATTAGTAAATCTGATTTATGATGAATTAAATTGAGATTAAAGATTATGTAATTAAAGCAATTAGAAAAATATTAAATGTTTATTTAATTTGGATAAATAAATGGTTGACATTTCAATTGATTAGCTAGGATGCCACAAGTGATATAAAATTATAATTAATTGTAAACATGGAATCAAATTATATGTGATATGAGAGAAAGGATACATAAATATGGGATATAAAATATAGTTATATTTAATTGGATGATAATTTAATATAGATTTTAAGATGTTAATTTGAAAATTATGAAAGTCAATAATGCTTATGGAATTGTAAAGAAAACTTTCTTTATCATAAATTCATGTTAATTTAATTTAATAATATATAAATTAATTGATAAGTGATAGTTTCAAAATAATAATTTTAGATAATTTAGATAATTGTTATAAAAAATAAATAGAAAATAAATATATTTAATTTAATAATTAAAGAATATAAAAAAAAATGTTGAAAGTGTTATGTTTTGAATTTGAATTTAATAAAGCCGGTATTGGCATGGTGTGATGGTTTATAGGTGGCATTGTTGTTCTTGCCACCAAGGTTCAAACCCCGTTGGGGTGGTATTGTTGATTGGTTGTATCCGGTTCATAGCTCCGATCAAAAGCGTTTACACCTTGAATAAAAATAAATAAATTGAATTTAATAAAATTTTGTTATAAATTTATTTAGATATGACAATTAGATTGTATTGAAGAGAGTTGAATTTAAGGATTAAGTTTGAGTTCTTGATTATAGAAATGTGTTGTATCCATAAATTTGATATACTAGTCTATAAATCTCTCCTTTATAGTTTGTCTAATATATCTTTGTTCTTTAATAAAATTTTGTTATAAATTTATTTAGATATGACAATTAGATTGTATTGAAGAGAGTTGAATTTAAGGATTAAGTTTGAGTTCTTGATTATAGAAATGTGTTGTATCCATAAATTTGATATACTAGTCTATAAATCTCTCCTTTATAGTTTGTCTAATATATCTTTGTTCCTTCTATCTTCAAGGTTTTTGATGATTGGTGATAAATATTTTGTAAATTATTTTGTTATATGACAAATAGAAAAGTTCTACTAGATCAATCCCCAAAAAAATATACAAAAGCTTGGAGACAGAGAATAAGGATCCTAGAATTACATATGTATATATCTTACTCCTTTTAAAGCATTGAATCAAAATGTATCTTTAATTGCTCCTATAGACACCCCAAATTTGGTTTCAAATTTCCAAACTAAGTTATCATAAAATTAGTTAAAAAAGATATTATTTAATTAATTATCTTCTTCCTTCATCATCAATTAATTCTTCTTTATTCCTCTGAGGTTAATTAATTAAATGAAATTAATGAATTAAAATTGCCTCTTAATTCCTCCAACTCAATCAATGAATATATCCATTATTAATTAATTGATTAGGCCAATTAATCTCCTTTTAACATTTCTTCTAATATTTAAATCCACATAATCAATTGTGGACAAAGGACTTTGTCCTTTGATCTTAGCCCTCCAACTCTAAGCCATGTATCAAGATCTTAATTGTTCACCTTCTTATATATGTCCTCTTTCAACTTCATGCTCCCACATGTGTGAGCATGCTTAATCATCTCATTCCTTGCTCACACATATGTGAGCATGGTAACTTGGAGGAATCCTAGCCCTCCACTTCATGCCTTAATTTTGGTTCACCTTCCACTCTCTTGCTCAAATGTGAGGATGCTCCCCACACATGCCACATCTTTACTCACACATGGGAGCATGCTTGGCTTTCCACCTCATTATCACATCTTCTTACACTTGCTCTCCTCTTAGCCTATCTCACAATTTGATCATATCTCCTCTATTGATCAAGAGTCTTTCATCCTCCTTTGACACTTGTCAATTGGTTATGAATCCCATCCATGCAATCACATCTTAGCCTTCCATTCTCCCTTTACATCTTATCCCTCAATTTTTCACTTGAGAAATCTATTTAAGAGAGATTTGCCTTCCTCATTTCATCAACCAATTGCATGTTACTGTTAGCTGCCCAACTATCACCTATTAATACGCTAACCTTATGTTATCCATTTGAATAACATTCTAGCACATGAGCATCCACATACCATTATATTGGAGCACCTCCATGCCACTATAATGGAGGTTTAATGCTTATGTCAATTGTTTTACATTGTTGTTATTTGCTTCCATTATTACTCTAATCATGAGTGTGCTTTGCTATTTGAATTTTGGGTTTACTGTTTGCAACTCAAATAGGGGGCCCACAACTCCTAAAATACCCCAGAATGAAAGACGACTTGTGAATTATAATTTGTAAAATAAGCATGGAGTGTCTATAATTTTCAAGACATAGTAATTAAGCGAGTATATTCGTATTTAGTTAGCTCTTGGAGGAAAATAAATTGATAGAAATTTAAATTTAAAATTTGAATTGGAAAAGGGCAAGTCCATGAATATAGGTTCAACTACAGGCATAATAAGGTGACAAATCAAAACAAATATATGAGAATTTGTACATGCATAAGTGTAGTGAATGTATGAATACATAAATGAAATAGGAGATAAGAAAATAAGAATGTGTATAATGGATAAGTAGGTGGCATAAGACAAAAGATCCCGCTTTATATAAAATTAGATCATTTACCAATTTGACACATACTCTCCTCGTAATAAGCCTAGAATTAAATAAAAAATAACATAAATATATATTTTTCACCATTACAAATGTCTTATATATCTGTTAAATAAATTCTAATCTTATTTTATAAATTATATATCTTTGACAAATCTCCAATTGCTAGATAAAACTTGAGAACACAGGAAGTTTAGATTGATGAGAATATACAATGAAGTAAACAATTCCCTAAAAATAAACTATAATATAAAATATTGACAACATATAATTTGGTACTGACCTTCAAGATCTGTTGTATTGCAAGCTTTTGGATTCAACTGTTTATGTTTTTCAATCTATTGTAGATTGAAAAACATACAGTTGAATCCAAAAGCTTGCAAGGACTGTGGAACACTCATACCAACTTCAAGATCTAACCAGACAGTACCTCTATTTGACATGTATAGTTGGTTGTCAAATTCCAGGCGTCATATCAAGCATTAGTAGTAAACTTCATACAAATATAAGTTGAGACATGCAAGGTTGGAAATCGAATTCCAGGTCTGGTATGATATACTAGATAATAAACCATACGCAAACTTGAGTAACAAATATTACTTCTGTGGTACATTACCATTTAGCATTCACCATTATACTATAAAATGAGCCATATGTTCTCTCATTTTCTGATTTTTAAAAAATTGTAGGCCTGGCAACTGTGTTGGTAGTGACTGAAGTTTAACATATTTCACATGAAACTCCCATAGAGAAGATTTGAACTTGGGTTTTCGCTAATACAAATATATCCATAATATAACTTCCCTCTAACTGTTGGATCTGTCATGCATTTCAAATCTAGATCACTCCCACATCAATTTGCAGTTTTATAGAGATTGATAAATTGCACGAATCCTAATCATATATTAATGAACATGACCTTATAAAGTTCCATGACACCTGAGCTGGAACATTGTTCTTTCTGTATAATTCTTTCTTCTGGGTTGAGAAGCTTTCCAGGAAAAGATCTACCATTTTCACCTCTCAGTCCTCTCCACTGCAACCATTATCAATCTGAATCAGTAGGATTTAGTTAGGTCACTGCACATCTGATAACAGGGCAAGTGCCTTTGGAGGAGGTGAAAAATTGAATTAGTGCCAGGGAGAATGAATGGATTCATCCATTTGATTAATGCTACACATCAACATGTCCAAATTAGATAAGGTTTAACTGAGAGATAACAAAAAAAAAATATGCCCTGATGCTGTACTGGTACAAAACATCTGTTGAATCTGGGTAAACAAGACAAGCAATAAACGAAAAGATGTATCATATGGTGCTTATCCATGGCAGGATTATGCTTAGCCATCTTGGATGCTTTACATGATCATGTCTTACAAGGACTAGATTCATCTATTTGATGAATGCTATACATCAACATGTCAAGACGAGAAAACATTTAACTGGGAGATAATAAAAAAATATAGTAATGCTCTGAAGCTGTACTAGTACACAATACTTGTTGGATTTGGGTAATCAAGACAGACATTAAACGAAAAGATGTATAATAAATGTATCATATGTTGTTTATCCATGGCAAGACAAAGCTTAACCAACTTGGATGCTCTACATGATGCGGTCTGACAAGGCAGGCAAACGCCTAAAGAAATTGAGAAGTGAAGCAGGCATTGGCTCTCTGAATCTTGGGTGGCGAAGGAAGTAGAAAGCAAGGCTTATCAAAATCATTTTGATATGGACAATATACAAGATCATTGAGATCATGAAACATGTAGCAATAAAAATTCCAGTAGAACGAGGATCTCTCCAACTTAGAAGGGCTTGAATTCTCTCTCCTTGTGAAGCAAAATCACCCAACACTGTCTGTATCCTTGCAGCCAAGTTTCTCAGTCTATCATATCTCATCCTAACAATTTCAGGAGTCTTAGAGCTCTGTATTGGGTCAAATTCTTCATCAAGATCATCTGGATCAACTGTGTCTGCATGTGAAATTCGGGTATCCATGTGTGGTGGCATTCTAGGCCGAAACCTATAGTACCATGCACCTATGACAAAGACATAGAAGAAAACCGTTGGCACAATTAGTTCTGGATACCAGACAAGGATAAGGAAAAGGAAGTGCACCAGTACTGTGGTGATTGGATTCTTCCACTGGCATATATCGTCAATCCATTTGACAACAGATATAACACCAGATATAACATTCATAATTCTGAACCAATTAGCCTTACTTCTCCTCATGCTCCACATATTAGAGTCTGTGTCCAACATATATTGCACCACCTCGTGCCTCAAAGGTGGTTCAGCACGAGACAAACGCATTGCAACAATCTTCATTGCTATGTTTCTTAACATATCCTGTTGGCTTAGGCCCAAGGGATGTAGATAATGCATCTTTGGAAGCAATGGATTATTGTAGGCCTGAACCACATCAAGCAATGAAGGACAGGAAAATCTTACTGCAAGTTCAATATCTCCCATTTTTTTCACACCAGAAGGCAGAAGAACCAGCAATGGGTAAGAGTTAGTGTAAATTCTATTGCTTTCAAGTGTAGAAATGCGAACCCGAACTTTCCCAATGCGAACATCCTTGAGGTCAGATGACTTCTGATCATGGCTGTTCATGTAAATGTGCATGTTATCAAAGACTCCTATGGTTAGAACAGTACAAGGATCATAAACTTCCCATGTGTACTGTTCATTCCACCTTGGGTTAAAGCTATCAGTAATTGTTCTTGTTCTAATCCATTTCTGTCCATACTTTGCCACACAATATGCATCTGTTGTAGTCCTTCCTCCTTTTGTTTTCATTGGTAACATATTTTTGGCTCCCAAAATTCCCAATTCCAAGATACCTAAAGCTGGTTTCCACAATTGTTTAGCAGTTGGTCTTAGATCACTACTGGAGTGAGCAGCTTCATCCATCACGTGATAACCCCCATCAAAACACAAGCGTAGATGAAGTCTTCCATGATACTTGCCATTTTGTTCTCCGTTTGATTTATCTAAATTGAACCACCTAGAACTTACCACACGGTCATCCACTCTTCTTTCAATCATTGTTAGACCGACTAGAACTTGACCTAGAGCTGTGGCATCCTTATTGTTTCCAGTATTAGGTCGATCTTCAATCAACAACATTAGTGGTTCTTCAAAGGGCTCAGCAGCAACAAACATCAAATCCTCATTCCAAACTGGGCTGGAAGTTCTATTATTGGAGGTTCTGGTTCTCAAAACCTGCATACCTAACTGCACCCTCACCTTGAGCTCGGGAGACTTTACTTTTTCTGGAAACTCCAAGTCCTGAGCTTCAATCACATTAACCCTTAGATACCACAATTTTGGAGAGAGATAAACTTTTGACCTTGAATTAATCACACCTCCTGTATCAGACTGCCAAGCCTCTCTGAATGTTTCATCTGCCTGTGTTCCCATCCAAACTGCAAGCATAATATCTCCTCTGACTCTACCATCACCTTCCAATCTATACCACTGAGGTGCCAAAGGGCTATCTGGAGGGACCCTTGTTGGAACTTCTGCAAGATCAAAGCAGACTCCTCCAAGGAAATCATCCTTTGTACCAGTGTTTTCGTCCCATACAGAAATCTCCAAAGTTGGAGCTGCTTGAAGAGTGCCTTTGCCAAAGGCAAATATTTGATTCCACTCTGGATTTGAATTATTTTGTGTCTTCCGAGTTCGAACAATTTCACCTCCAGCTTTAATTTTCACAAATGGATCTCCTGCATTCCCTGCAACAAACAATTTTTATTCAAAAAACAAAATAGGATTATCAAACTATACTCCCTGGCAATGAAGATTTTTGAAACCTGCAAGTAACATTTTCAATAAACAACAAACTTATTTCCTTGCTCATTTATTAAGTCTTGTGGTTAATATTTTGGGCAAAGAAAAGGAATAGCAGGCACCAACTAGAACAAACTTTCTTTACTTGGCCCTGGCTTTTGTTTAATATGTATCCGTTTACCAATTATTAATTAACCAATCACTAAATCGGTGCTTCACTACGGAAAAATCAAATGAGCATAGCACCATACCCCTAAAATACTTGAATTTGGGAACTTCCGATATAATCTGCAGGAATTGCCTAGAATTATTACTATGAACTGCAGATGTTGGTTTGAACACAAAATCACCAGCAATCGATGACCTAGCATGGAAATTTCAATTGACACAAATTTTTCCAACCCAAGCCACAATGTTAATGCATTGTCTGACATTCTAAATAGAAACCAATTGTATGCCTTCTGGAAATAAATCTCTGGCCAATCCAGACACTATCCTTGCTCCCTAAATTATGCTTTCAATAGACTATACTTTTGCCTACATTACTAGGGAACAAAAAATTCACCTGTAGAATCTCTGGATGGAAGAGCTCTTGCTTTCACAATTCTAACAAAAAGATAAGGCATTTTCTCAACCAAATCATATGTTGATCTCTCATCGTTTCCACCAAAAGGAATATCCTTTGTGAAATATTCTGCAGAGGATGGCAATGGGGACATGGGTGGTCTCTCATAATGATGTATTGTCTTTTCTTTTGTTGGGGCCTCTTCTTCGGGAGGCTTGACTTCTTCTGCCGGCTTATTTTCTGGAGGTGAGGGTGCTTCTGCTGGTGGAGTGTCAGCAGGGGGCGGTGCTTCTGAAGAGGGTGGTGCAGCTGCAGGGGGAGCTTCTGCAGGAGGTGGAGGAGTTTCAGCTGGAGGAGCTTCAGCTGGTTGGGCCTCAGCAGGAGGGGCTTCTACAGGTGCTGCTGCAGCAGCTGGGGCCTCTGCAAGGGGTTGCTCTGCGGGAGGAGCCTCTGCAGGGGGTGCATCTGCAGGAGGAGCTTCTGCTGGTGGAGCATCTGCAGGAGGAGCTGCTGCAGGGGGGGCTTCTGCAGGGGGCGCTGGAGCATCTGCAGGGGGAGCTGGAGCATCTGCAGGGGGGGCTTCAGCAGGTGGAGGGGCTTCAGCTGGTGGGGCTTCGGTGGGTGGAGCTTCGGCAGGTGGCTGCTCTGCTGGTGGAGGATCTGGAGGCTTAATAGGTTCATCGAAGTAACAGATTTTAAGCCCTAGAGTTCCCTTGACCGTACTAAACACAGACTTGTTCTGCAAAGGATAAAAAATCAACTTTTCTTCACCCTGCTTGGGAAATTGGCTTCCAAGCAACTTCACTCTTCCCAAGAAAGGGTTGCGTCCAATAGTAGTCTTCTTATCATTGTATACTTCTGCTTCCAATTCCTCCCCAACCATTGTTTTTGGATCATTTACAGTGAACTCCAGTTTTTCATTCCATGCAGGATTCAATTTCTTGGGTATTGTCTTTGTACGCTTGCACTGCCCATCAAAATCGACCATCACATATGCACTGATTGACCCCTCTCCATCCTTTGGTGGTAAATTGCGTGCCTCCACAACCTCCACAATGACCTTTCTTGTCGTCATACAGAACAACTTATCTTTACTACTCTGTGATCAAAACAAAAACAAGAAATATCAGCAAATTATCTTTACTACTTTGTTATCAAAACAAAAACAAGAAATCTCAGCAAGTTATCTTTACTACTGTGATGAAAACAAAAACGAGAAATATAAGTACAATACTGCCAAAAGTTTCGAGAACTATTAATGGATTCTAGACCAATTGTAATCTCTCAAGGCTTTTCTAAATTACCCAGGAAAAGAAAAATGAATGTTCTTGTTTACATATGTTAAGGAAACTAATGCATCTAACTCTTCAGTATAGGATTAAAAAGGAGTCCACAAACAAAATTCCTGGCAGCGTACCTAATTTTCTTCAAAAAATAATTCTTTTAAGCTACAATAAATAAAACCAAATCCAAAACCCAAAATTCAAAAAATGTGGAGACATATTCTGCTAAGTTTCTAAATTAGGTGCAAAACTGTTGGGGGTTCAATCCTCAGTCTGGTATAGACTAATCCGTGAAGGATCCCTTTCTCGGTGATCGAATGCCCAGGAATGCCGATGGTAGGTCCTAAGTTAAAAAATGGAATATTTTCAACTACATAAAGATGATTACCAGCAAAAGCCCAAAACCCAAATCACCTGTAAAACTCTGCATATAAGCTTTTATGAGATGACAACTTCTCGAGGTTCAATCCACACTTGGGCAAATGTCCAACCTCAGTAGCGTAGCAGCCAGCAATACGAATTGGAAATCGTAGGTTTGACTGGCCTATTCATTTCCTAAAACAACGGAAAAAAGCAGAAACAGGTCATACATTGGCAATATTCAATGTAATGGTCGGATCCATATTGCTTGTCAGGTCTGGTAGCAAGGTTACTTATACTTTACCTTCCTAGTACGACGCCAAATCCAAACCCTAACTAATTGAGGATAACCGTTCTCCCAAACCAGAATACCTAATTCACCATCTAGGCCTGTTACTCCAGTACGCACAGAATCATGGTAAGAACTGACCATTTTGTCCTGTTACTCCAATACCCACAGAAACATGGTATCTCCTATATCTTTTGACTACTGTACTAAAGCAGAAACTTTTCATTTTTTCACTATAAAACCAACCAGGAAGAACGAAACTCGTGAGAGGAAAAAACCATCTCAGATACTCTGCAACACATACGCAACAGTGCAACCTTTTGGTATCTCATATTCTCATATTTGTTTTTCTCAGGGAAAATTGTATTAAAACAGTATGTAACCAGTGCTCATCATATTCACAAGATTGAAAACAGTTTCTGGTATACTCACCACATAACCATTAGCATAGGTACACACTCAAATCACATGAAATGAATAAAAAACCACGAACTCACTGTAAGCAGCCATTAATGCCGCTTGGAGCACATGCACAAAAAGGAAAACCCTCCAGAATTTCTTCTACTAACCTCTAGAAAACTGATGTGCACAGAAAAAGAAAGCCTTCTCGAATCTCTTCTGGAATGATGCCTCCAATTCACTCTAAACCATTATCAGCAACACCAACATCAGATTCTTCAAGCTTCCCTAATATATAATAGATGTCTGTATCTCCAAAAACTGTAACAACAGTTTTAAGGCACTCAAGATGGTGATATGGGTACATGAGCCCTTTCATCGCAATAATGCTCTCCTTGCTGTATCCTCGCTACCTTTTTTCTTTTCTTTTTCACGATTTCGGAATAAAGTTCCTTACCCAAAAAGAAGAAGATTACGAATAAAGTAAACGTAGAGCCTGCTGCCTAATGCAATTTTGAGGCACTCTTATGACTGATTACGGCATTGATCATAGTCACTGTCACAGCTGTAAAAGTTGGTGGCTTCATTAATTTAATATATTGAGAAAGACAGTACTGCTAAAGTCGACTTAGCTCTTAAGTTTTTGACAAATTCATCACCTTTGACATGTGATATGACAAGGTGGAGATCATGCAAGAATTGTTTCCCATCACAAATATATGCTATTTATGTTTCATAACATAAGCTAAGGAGAAAGTCATTGGATGCTTCTCGACTCTGTTATCATATGAACCCCATTTGCAGGTTTTAATATTCAGAGATAAGAAGATTCTTGTGTAAAGGGAGGGAATATTTAATAAGCAGGTTCTTTACGTAGTAGTGGAAATAAGGAATCCTACTGTGAAAGCGATCGACTCTACCTAAATTTCAAGCACAAAATTGGTTTTAGCATACTTAGCAATTTTGTTTCTCGTTTAGCAATTATCTTAGCGGCCTTATGAATTCAGTTTGAGTAGCTACCACCATGTTTAATCGTTTTATATGAAAATTATGAGCCTTATTGCCATTTAAGACATTAGCATGGTGCACCTCTATTCTTCAAACGGCATAGAGCAAATTCGCCATCAACAATTCATCAATGGAAAATTCACCGCCAACAATTCACCGTGGGAAAATTCACCGTCATGACAAATTCACCACAAGTAAAATTCACCGACATGATTAATTTTCCATGGTGGTGAATTGCTAGCGGTGAATTTTCCTAGAGCCCCTTCAAACATGATAGGACATGAAGCCTTTTTATGGGGTCTAAACTCATTCTTTTCTCTCATTCCACATGAGAAATCCTATTTTACCACTTCACAATAAAAACAAACAAGTTGATGCTTCATAGTAAGGGTTAAGGAAATCAAGTCAACTTGGTAAGCACTTAGAAAACATTAAAGAGTGCATATAAAAGACTTTTCTCTCTCATTCCACATGTAAAATCCTAATTTACCACTTCACAATAAAAACAATCAAGTTGATGCTTGATAAGTAAGGGTTATGGAAATCAAGTCAGTGGCACTTGGTAAGCACTTAGAAAATATTAAAGAAAATATTAAAGAGTACAGATAAAAGGTCTTTTTTAAGGCAGTAAAAAATTGATCTTTTATGTCTATAGAATTTTGAGTATCTTATTACTTAGTGATCAAAATTTTAGTATTTTTATAGAATTTTAATTTTATAGATGATATTTTATTGGTATTGTATATGGAAAATTTGGATAAAATAAAAACGATAAAACAATAACATGTATTACCTGATCCAAATCTTCAATACCTCAAATAGATGCAATGATGAATGAATTGGTCGATTGATTTGATATGTTGGTTGCTCAATTCAACAACATAACATTGAGATGGAGATGATATATGAATGATGATAGATAGAAATGGATGAATGATTCAAGAATATTTTGGCAGCATAAGGATACTTGAAGAATCAAAACCCCCCATAAGTCATCAAAACCCCCCAAATGACTTATGAGACAGTTGATTTATAGGCAAGGTCTGATTTGGATTGATGGTTGAGATTGGATGTCAATAAGATGTCTTAATCAATGGCCAAGATTGAAAGTTGTAGTATGAAATAGGGTTAGGACAAAATTAGGGCAATGATAAGGATTAATGGCCAAGATTGAATTATAAGATAATTCAATCAAGGGTGGAAAATGAATGAGATAAGAGAAGATAAGAATGGCATATATAATGAGGTTGGCACATAAAAAGAGTTTGTTAAATAATTATAAAATTATTTAATTTGGGAGGGAAGGTGAATAATTAAATAATACAAGCATTATTTAATTATAAAAGACATGTGACATGTTGACTTTTAAATTAAATAAAAATTTAATTCAAAAGTGGATGAAAATGACAAATTAGTAAATAATTAAATAAATAAAATTTATTTAATTATATAAGAAGAGGATAATAAACAATTAAATAATTGAAATAATTATTTAATTATAGTAGAAACATGACAATAATTAAATAAATAAGCATTTATTTAATTATAGAAAGGAAGGGGCTAATTAGTGACGTAATTAAATAAACAAAATTTATTTAATTAATCAAGGGAAGAATAAAGGAAAAAATGAATTAATTAAATAATTAAGAATTATTTAATTAATAGAGGAATATGACTTTAAAAGATAATTAAATAATTAAAATTATTTAATTATGCAAGTAGAAGGAGGAATTGATATGAAAAGGTGGGTTTGAAGGAAAATTTTCAATGTCTACACGTATTGTCAATTTGATTATGCTCAAATTAAATTTTTGTGTCGAGAATACTGTTATAAAGGACATAAATGTCTAGAGATCTATTATAAATCTTGACCTCACATTTGACTATTGAACATGAGGCTTTGGGTTTGACAAGCCAAACATAATCATGTTAAAGAGCTCATTGAATTTATTAGTAATGTGGAGGTGCCCCAACAAATTAATTATCCTTTGTTTTGTAAATAAATATTTATTGAATTTTGTGAATAATCTAGCAAACTTGTTAATGTCATCATAAAGAACTCATACACAAAAAAACACTTTGCAACTCTAAAACCCTTCCACACAAGAGAGAAGCAATGAAAATACTATATGCAATAATGGTATAATCCATACAAGATGAATAAGGTATAAGATAGACCTTGTATATATAGGTGTAGTGTAGGAAATTGTATAGCTTTACGATTTCACACTATGTTTGGGTCCCTTAATTTATTGGACTTAATTAATCTTTTAATTTTCCAAATTATGCATTCCAAATCATTATTCTTCCCGTTATCCAAAAGGGGAACCAACACTAAATAAATGTAATCAATAATTAAATCACCTTGGAATATGAGTGTCCTAAAGTTATAAGCTAGGAATGATTCACCCATGGGCGAATGGGTCCCCTTTATGGGCTAGGACCCATTTTAAAATATTTTTTGGTAACATTTTAATGATCAAAATTCAAATTGAAAGTGTCGGCTTTTGGAATCTAAAGGGAATCTTTGAGTCTCCAAGACATTAGGTTAGTCCTTTTAGGTTTGTCAAAATAAAATCATGATTCAATCTTTGGTCATCAAGACAAAGTCATTGGTCATGTCGAACTACGAGGTCTCTGAGTGCATGACATAGGTAAGGCCATCTGTCGATGAGCCCCCAAGGCTGCACTAGGTCAGTCCATTAGGGTTCATGGCACTACACTGGCACACACGACAAAAAATGTCTTCAAGTCAAACAAGTCATCTCAAAATATTGCAATTACTACAGCCAAATTTTGGCAACCATTTACTCAATGTGACAATTACATTAGCATGTCGATATCGATATATAGTCGACATAGGTCAATTCAATCAACTTCAATCAAATTTTGTCAAAACAAGTTACATTATCATAACTAATCAAACTAACAACTCTTGGTTATCTTTCAGATGTGTCCTTCTGAAGAATAGCCTCTATCATTTATGCCTTAGGATGTGTCATTCCTAGGCATCATCACTATCATTTGACATTTTAAAGGGATCCTCTTGGCATTCATGGATCTCTCTTCTTGACATCAATATCCTTAAGATGTGTCCTTCTGAAGAATAACTCTATCATTTATTCCTTAGGATGTGTCCTTCCTAGGCATCATCATTGTCACCTGGCATTTTGAGGGACCCCTTTTGACATTTAGGGATCAATCCTCTTGACATTTAGGGATCAATCCTCTTGACACCAACATTATTCAAGATGTGTCCCTCCTGAATTTGGAAATTTTTGACACTCGCCATCTTGGCATCGTCAAACCTTGACACCTGACATCTTGACATTAAAACACTTGGCATCCAGACACACTTGGCAAACACTTGGCACTTGTCTGTGGCTTTTTATCATGTTACTAGTTTTTCAGCGAGATCCTGACAACGGGAGTTAGAGAAGCAGCGACATATCATGACGTTTGTCTTGTCTTTTGATACTCATGCTACTAGTTTCTCAACGATGTCCTAACTATAGGATTTAGAAAAACAACGACGTATCATGATAATGGATTTTAATTTTCTGTTCTTTTGACAATCATGTTGCTAGTTTCTCGAGGATGTCCTGGAAACAGGATTTAGAGAAGCAACAACGTCGCATGACTTGTCCTTCTTGTATTTTTCTGTTTGTGGTTTGTCTTGTCTCATGTGATGGTACAATCTTGTACACCTTGATCTATGTCATATCATGGTGTTTGTTGGCCATTACAATACTCTTCCCAATGATGATTAAGAGCAATAAATATTAAAGTACTATGGTAAGGTTTTGAAGGATTTGGTCTAGGAACTAACATGCATCTCCTTCTGTTTGGTCATCTTCTCTCGTCCATCTCACGATGATATCCTATGACATACAAAAACATAAGTGCATACATAATCATATAGACATTGCATTAGGTCCACACATCATCATTAACATCATCATAAAATCATAAACATTGCATTACATATCGCATTTTGCATAGTCATGCATTAGTATAATCATAAAAAATGGCATCCATTAAAAAAAATGCATTATGCATATCATCATCATCCATGGCATAACATCAGCATGATATATAAATAAACATTGCATTATCAAGGCATCACATCATAAGTAACCATCATAGGACATACATGACAAGACATATAAATAAAACCATCATCCAACATAAATGCATAAATCCACATAGGCACCACATTACATACATCATAATTCATAAATCAAATAACATCACATAACACACATGTAGGCCGCATCAAAACCACATCATATATATAGCATCATCTCAAAAATCAATGTCACAAGATAGAGTCAAGAGATATCCCAAAAATAGAGTTTGCAGGCTCGATAGTCAATACATAACGTGTCATAACATAAAGTCTGAAACATGAAGCCAAATACAATAAACATGCCCCTAGGAAATGCTCTCCTCATCCCCTTGTGGTGAAGAGTGTGGTGACTGAGGACTTGTGCCCGACACTGAGGTAACAGGTGGACCTATAGCAACCTCTGTCTATGAAACCAATGGAATTGACACTGATGGCATCATCTCCACGGTAACATGCATCTGTGATGACACTACGGCCTAACTCTGTGAAGCTGAAGGATCTATCACTGGAGGCGGTCCACCAGGTACTGATCTATGGCCTAAACCTGATGACCCATGTGATTGTATTGACCTGTGATTGGAGGAGTATCTGTGATGGGACCCGTGACTCGAAGTATGCCCTGAAGAGGTCGAGCCCCCTACACTGCTCCGACTACCACTCCCTGATCTATTGTTGCCGCCTATCCTCGTTTGTGTCCTAGTCAGGGTGGGATCTCTCATCTCGACTGGTACGACCTACTCATATAACTGCTTGCATCGCCCAAGTCATACACTAACCCTACCAAACTCTCTTGCCAAATTTGTCGATGGTCCTATACATAGTCGTGCAAACTCTATACACCACTGTGCTGCCTCCTGCTGGCGGATCACTGCCTAATCCCACTCTACCCGAGCCACCTCTAACTCTGACTACAATGCTTTGATCTGTGCAACACTCTCATCCAATCTCCTCTGTAAGTTTTCCATCCTTTGGTCTGTCGTGGAATCATGGGGCAACGCTGAGTTGGATGGTATCTCCTCATCTCCCTCCACCATCCTCCATCTTAGGAGCCTCTCGGCCTCATCCATAGCATCATCATCATCCTCCTCCTCTTTGCTAACTCCCTCATCCTGGGGCATATCAACCTCCATCTCAGCCTCCTGTTGAACCACCTCCTCTCCAATCTCCTGCTCCTCCCGCCTCTCCTCCTCATGCTCTTGTCTCTCTGATAGGGACAGGGTTGGATTGAGTCAATCACTGGCTCAATGCTCTGAGTCCTTGCCTTGAGAACTCCTAAGGTGTCACTTCATCCACCATTCAACCTGTAGGTCCTCTGCTAGTTTAGGTACCCCTGGTTCATTTCCAACCCTACTATCATCTCTAATTTGCTGCTATCAAGTTTCAAGACCAATCTCAATGCCTTAACCAAGCATTTCTTGGTGCTTTTCCTCTCTTCACCAACTAGTCCTTAATCAGCTTAAAGACCAGTTAATCTCTAAGTGTTTCCTAACCTACATTCAGGGGTGTGCATAGGTTTTCAAAGGTTTAAAACAGTCCAGGAATGGCTCCTGCCCAAGCACAAAACTCCATTCTTCTATCGCTTTCCTTAAACCCTAGTTTAGGGTTTGGAAAGGCTACAAAAATTAGGTCTCCTCAAACAAAACAAATGCTTAATACTCCTCCCTGCTCAATGAAAACCACAACTTCAAAGAAGGAACACTAGCTAAAATTTGGAGCTTTTCAAGATTCTTTTGGTTTCTGACCTTCTCAGGCCGTACACAGGGCTATCACTATTTTTGAGAAGTTTAGGGCTTTTTAAGCCTTTTCTTGGACACACAAAGGACTGTCCTCTTGCTCCAGCCACCAAATGATTTGATAATGAATCCTACCCCTTGTCAGAGCTTTGTAAGGTCCCTTGCAACCACTATACACATTTATTTAATGGAGATGCAACACCCCTGCAATGTGGAAATAGATTTTGCACAAACTTTCCCTAACTGGGTGTTGATGAACTCGCCTAGGGAAAGCTTCCTAGCATGCTACCAACACTCATAAAGAATTATTTATTTACGCTATATACAAAAATGGAGTCTAGCTTAGTTTCCACTACTTTCATACTTCCTGGTACGGGTAGGGAACAAGCTAAAACCCCATATTTCTGATCTTTACCAGTCAAAACAACAAAAAGAAATAACACTGTATTTACACAATAACAGAAAGCGATGGAGAAAATAATTAAAATGTCACAAGGAATGTTTAAAAAGGTTTCACTACATGCATTTTAACTCGACAAAAGCTTTACTTAATCCATTCCTTGTAGCTGTCACATGCAAGAACAGAAAAATCAGTCTTTTTCCAAAAAAAATCACTGTTTTCTTTTCTTGTTCTCCTGAACTGCCAACATACAAAAATTCTAACCTCTTCAAATGGTCGAGATATCTCTTTTACAATGCCAAGAAATAGTTAGGTTTTCAAGTTTGGGCCTAAGAATGGCCAAAAGCCTAACGTTGGAAAACACAGTGTGTTTTTCAATTTTTGACAAAAACTTAAGAACCGACCACAAAAGCTTTCCCAAGTTATTTAACTTTTACCTAAGAACCATAAAGGTCACCAACCACCAATAAGATGGTCTCCAAGACCAAACAAAACACAACAAAAAGATTTTAACCAAAAACTAAAAAAAATAAGCTTGCACCTTGCCAGGTGCTCCAACTGTGCCAGATGCTCTTGCACCATTCTCCCCCTCTTAGCACAAAGATCAAGAAATAGAAGGAGGGATCATTTCCAGGTCAATGCCAAGTTTCTTGAGCTGATCTTCTTGTACCCATGTAGCTTCTGAGTCAGGTTTATTCTTCCACTTGATAAGGTGCTCCATGTAGACCTTATTCCTTATAGACTTTTGCACTCTGGACTGTAAGACCTTCTCTGCCTGAGGCTTGTCTTGTTGAGGAAAGTTCACATTACTGATGTCTTTGAGAACTTCCTAACTGGTCTGACCCTCATCATTGACTGATCCCTTGTACTTGATCAAATCAGCAACGTTGAACACTAGAGAGATACCCAAATCTGATGGGAGTTCTACCTTGTATGCATTTTTCCCATACTTAGCTAACACCTTGCATGGACCCACTCTCTTCATTTTCAACTTGGTGGACATCCCCTTCTGCAACCTTGACTTGTTAAGATGAACCATGACATAGTCACCTACTTGAAACTGCACATCTCTCCTTGACAAGTCAACTTTATCTTTTAACTTTTTTGTTGCTGCTGTGATTGTCTTCTTAACCTACTCATGAATCTCCTTCATAGTCTAAGTGAAGTCTTCTACATGTCCACTCCTATTCTCCATTGTTCCAAGGTCTCTGAGTTTACAAACTCCTCTTGGGTGCATCCCATACACAACTTCAAATGGACTTTTCCTTGTAGTTCTGTTCACACTATCATTATAAGCATACTCAGGTTGAGAAATTACCATATCCCATGTTTGTCCATATTCCTTTGTCAAGCACCTCAATAGGTTACCTAACACTCTGTTAACCACCTTTGTTTGACCATCGGTCTGAGGATGGTAAGCTGATCCAAATGACAAATTTGTTCCCAATCTGCTCCATAGTGTTTTCCAAAAATGGCTCATGAATTTCACATCCCTATCTGATACAATGCTCAATGGCAATCCATGGATTCTTACAACTTCCTTGAAAAAGAGATGAGCTATGTAACTTGCATCATGTGTAGTCTTGCAAGGGATAAAGTGACCCATCTTGCTAAATCTATCCACAACTACATAAAGACTGTCAAAACCAGTTTTGGTCTTAGGAAGACCTACCACAAAATCCATGCTCACACACTCCCATGGTCTGTTAGGAATAGGTAGGGGCTGATACAAACCAGCATTGCTAGCTCCCCCTTTAGCTTTCATGCAAACAACACACTATTCTACATACTTCCTAACATCTCTTGTTGACTTAGGCTAGTAATAAAACCTTTGTACCAGCTCTAAAGTTTTATTTATTCCAAAATTCCCACTAAGACTGCCACTGTGTTTCTCTTGGATCAGATTTTCTCTCATTGATCCTCTTGGGACACATAACAGATTACCCTTAAATAACAATCCATTTTACAATGTATACTTAGCATACTGACTATGAAAATGATTTGAAAAATCTGAACATACCTTGTAGGCTTCTGAGAAATCTTCATCCTCACCATAGAGGTCTTTGAAACTCTCCAATCCTATGCTTTTTAGCTGTATCACTTGGACTATCAACATTCTCCTACTTAATGCATCTGCTACTTTGTTTTGCTGTCCCTTCTTGTGCTTAATGGTAAATGTAAAGGCTTGGATGTACTCCATCCATTTCAAATGTCTATTGCTCAGCTTCTCTTGGGTATTGATGTAACTAAGTGCCTGGTTATCTATAAAAACCACAAACTCTTTGGGCAATAAATAATGCCTCCACTTCCTAAGGGACTGCACTAAAGCATAAAGTTCCAGATCATAGGTGGAGTATTTTTGTTTGGCTTCATTGAGTTTTTCACTAAAGAAGGCTACTGGCCTACCTTCTTGACTAAGGACTCCTACTGCTACTCCACTTGCATCACACTCAACTGTAAACAACTTATCAAAACTAGGCAATAACAGGATAGGTTGTGTTGCCACTTCTTGTTTTAGCTTTTCAAACCCTTTATCAGCTTCTTGACTCCATTTAAACTTTGTTTTCTGGCCACCCTTGATTGTATCTAGTACCGGTGCACATATACCACTAAAATTCCTAATGAATTTCCTATAAAACTGAGCTAAACCATGAAAACTTCTTACCTCTGTTGATGTGGTTGGTGTAGGCCAGTTTAGGATGGCTTCCACCTTGCTTGGATCCATCTTTAGGGTTCCTTGGGATACTACAAAGCCTAGGTACACAAGCTCTTGTTTGAAGAACTCACACTTCACAAGGTTGATTGCCAATTGTTCTTCTTGCAGCCTTTTGAGTACCATCTCCACATGTTTCAAATGTTCCTCTGCTGTCTTACTGAAAATCAGTATGCCATCCAAGTAGACTACCACAAAAATTCTTGTAAAATCCTTAAGCACCTCATTCATTAGTCTCATGAACGTGCTAGGGGCATTTGAGAGGCCAAATGGCATCACTTTCCACTCATACAAACCATCATTTGTCTTAGAAGCTATCTTCCATTCATCACCCTCCTTAATTCTGATTTGGTGATACCCGCTCTTAAGATCTAACTTGGTGTAATACTGTGCTTCTCCAAGGAAATCCATTAAATCTTCAATTCTAGGTATTGGGAATCTATACCTAATGGTGATCCTATTAATTGCTCTAGAATCAATACAAAGTCTCCATTTACCTCCTTTCTTTGTTGCTAAAACAACTGGGACTGCACAAGGGTTGATGCTCTTTTGAATTAGACCTTGATTCAACAATTCTTCCACTTGTCTTGCCACCTCTTGGTTCTACTCAGGGGTAAGTTTGTATGTTGCTTTATTAGGCAATGAGGCTCTAGGTATGAAGTCAATTTGATGACTTATTGCTCTCTTTGGTGGTAGTGTTGCAGGTGTTCCATCACTCACTATGCTCTTGTACTTTTCTAGTAGCCTTTGAACTATTTTGAGGTATGACTGTCTTCTCAGCCTTTTCTTCCTCTTTGGACTGCATAACAACCACATAACCTTCATTCCCTTGGTGTAGATCCTTGATGAACTCCTTGCCACTGCTCAACATAATGTTAGGAACCTTGGACTGTCCTTCATCATCCTCAATCAATGATTGTAGCTTGAAGGTTCTTCCATCCTTCTTGAATTCTATGGTGTTCTCCTTCCCATGATATACAACACCTCTGTCATATTGCCATGGCTTGGCAAGAAGAAGATGGCATGCATCCATGGGTAGTACATCACAAATCAGCTTGTCTTTGTAGCCTCCAATTGAGAATTCCATTGTAACCTGCTCATTCACTAGAACACTCTACCCTTTATTCAGCCATGTGACTTTATAAGGATTGGTATGAGGTACCTTCTGCAATTTTAACTTAGTTACTACCTCCTCAGAGATGATATTATTTGTAGAACCAGAATCTACAATGACCTTGCATACTTTTCCCAATATCTTGCACCTTGCTCTAAACAAAGCTCTCCTTTGCTTGGGTTCTTCCTTGACCGGTTGTCTGATCAACACTCTATTAAACATCAAATTTTCACCTACTTCTGATTCTATATGATTGATCTTAGGTGATTTGACACTCATGGTGTCCTCTTGTGCATAAGCTACTCTTTTCTCATTGCTAGATGAAGAAGCTTTCTCCAGGCATTTATAAGTTGGATGACCTAGCTGATTACAGTGATAACATTTCATGGTGGCAAAGTAGGAGTTACTTCTGCCTGCTCCTCTTCCTCTGTTTGAACCTCCTTGAGGTCCTCTTCCCCTATTAAATCCTCCTCTTGAAGATGTTTCACCTCCATGTTCGGTAAGCTTAGATTCTCCTTGGTTCCTTTGATCATTACCTCTTCCTTGGTAACCTCCACGCTGTCCTCTTTGGTCTCTGCCTCTTCCTCTACCCTTAGAGGACTGATCATGCTTTCTTTTATTCCTCTCTTCAATCTTTATAGCCAACTGATAACATTGGTGGACTGTCTTGGGGCTGAGTAAAGCCATCTCTTCCTATATGTTCCACTTCAAACCATTAAGGTACCTAGCCACTTTTAGGCTTTCCTCTTCTGCCACATTTGATCTCAAGCAAAGCTTCTGAAACTATTTAGTATAGGTGTTGACATCTTGATCTTTTTGTCTTAAACTCTGCCTCTTCTTGTGAAGTTGGATCTCATAATCATCTGGCATATATGCTTCTTTCACTTTAGCAACCATTCCTTTCCAGGTTGATATGGGTTGCTTGCCTTCTTTCTCCCTTTCAGTCTAGAAAAATTTCCACCATGTCAAAGCTGATCCTCTCAACCTTGATTTTTCCACCTTCACTTTCTGTGCTTTCGTGACTCCATCACATTCAAAGTGATTCTCCATTCCATCTATCTGATCCATGACCAAGTTAGGATCCATCTTTCCATAGAACAACGGTATGCCCTCAAGTCCTTTTCCACTCAGGGCTTTTAATGCCTTCAAGAAAGGCTCCTCCTCGAGAATAGGGTTAGGTTCAGGGACTTTGTCCTCCTCTGTAACCTCTTCTTCTTTTGGCACTTTACCTTCCAACTTCACCTTGTTCAGTGCTTCCTCAAGCTGCTCTATTCTTTCCTTTAGAGACTTGTTGTCCTCTTCTTGCTCTTCAACCATCTTGGCTAACTGTGCATTTGTCACCATGTTGGGTGTTTCACTTGATTCAACCTATAACATATAAGCTGCTTTCCCAAATCTTTCACTGCTTTGATACCAATCTGATAGGGACAGGGTTGGATTGAGTCAATCACTAGCTCAATGCTATGAGTCCTTGCCTTGAGAACTCCTAAGGTGTCACTTCATCCACCATTCAACCTGTAGGTCCTTTGTTACTTTAGGTACCCCTGGTTCATTGCCAACCCTGTTATCATCTCTAATTTGCTACTATCAAGTTTCAAGACCAATCTCAATGCCTTAACCAAGCATTTCTTGGTGCTTTTCCTCTCTTCACCAACTAGTCCTTAATTAGCTTAAAGACCAGTTAATCTCCAAGTGTTTCCTAACCTACATTCAGGGGTGTGCATAGGTTTTCAAAGGTTTAAAATAGTCTAGGAATGGCTCCTGCCCAAGCACAAAACTCCATTCTTCTATCGCTTTCCTTAAACCCTAGTTTAGGGTTTGGAAAGGCTATAAAAATTAGGTCTCCTCAAACAAAACAAATGCTTAATAATCCTCCCTGCTCAATGAACACCACAACTTCAAAGAAGGAACCCTGGCTAAAATTTGGAGCTTTTCAAGATTCTTTTGGTTTCTGACCTTCTCAGGTCATACACAGGGCTATCACTGTTTTTGAGAAGTTTAGGGCTTTTTAAGCCTTTTCTTGGACACACAAAGGACTGTCCTCTTGCTCCAGCCACCAAATGATTTGACAATGACTCCTGCCCCTTTTCAGAGCTTTGTAAGGTCCCCTGCAACCACTGTACACATTTCTTTAATGGAGATGTAGCACCCCTGCAACGTGGAAACATATTTTGCACAAACTTTCCCTAACTGGGTGTTGATGAACTCGCCTAGGGAAAGCTTCCTAGCATGCTACCAACACTCATAAAGAATTCTTTATTTACACTATATACAAAGATGGAGTCTAGCTTAGTTTCCACTGCTTCCATACTTCCTGGTATGGGCAGGGAACAAGCTAAAACCCCATATTTCTAATCTTTACCAGTCAAAACAACAAAAAGAAATAACACTGTATTTACACAATAACAGTGATGGAGAAATTAATTGAAATGTCACGAGGAATGTTTAAATTTTTTTCACTACATGCATTTTAACTTGACAAAAGCTTTACTTAATCCATTCCTTGCAACTGTCACACGCAAGAACAGAAAAATCAGTCTTTTTCCCAAAAAAATCACTGTTTTCTTTTCTTGTTCTCCTGAACTTACAACATTAAAAACTTCTAACCTCTTCAAATGGTCAAGATATCTCTTTTACAATGCCAAGGAATAGTTAGGTTTTCAAGTTTGAGCCTAAGAACGGCCAAAAGCCTAATGTTGGAAAACACAGTGTGTTTTTCAATTTTTGACAAAAACTTAAGAACCGACCACAAAAAATTTTCCCAAGTTATTTAACTTTTACCTAAGAACCATAAAGGTCCCCAAACACCAATAATATGGTCTCCAAAACCAAACAAAACACAACAAAAAGATTTTAACCAAAAACTAAAAAAATAAGCTTGCACCTTGCCAAGTGCTCCAACTGTGCCAGGTGCTCCTGCACCACTCTCCTCCTCCCCGACCTCCTGATCCTGCTTGGCCTCCTCAGTCACGTGCTTGTGACCTATATCCTCCTGCTCATTCCTAGGCCCCTCCTACTCCTCTCTCTCCTCCTCCTTTCCTGCCTCTGGGATGGCATCCAATGCCCCTCTCGCTGTACATTGTCTCACCCTCCTACCCTTCCTCCGTCCCTACCTCCATCTCTACCTCTACCTTTGCCTCTGTCACCATCTCTGCCTCTGCCTCTGTCACCATCTCTCCCTATGCCTTTGTGGCCATCTCTGCCCCCTCGTCTAGCTCATGGCACACGAGGTATCATCGATCTACTGTCAATCAGTGCTGGCCCATTTGGATCTGCCAACGGCAATGGTCAACACGCCTACCACCACAAATCATCATCCACAGTCATCCCCGGATCTGCGATCCCACCCCTCCACCCCCACTGCTGTGCCACTAGACCATCAATCTGTTGCTTGAAAAATGGTATAGGAATAGGCAGACCCTAGGCTCCCTCCCTTGAGGATCTGGTATACTCGGTTGTGCCTATCGGTACACCCTGCTGCTCTCCAAACTGTCTCAGGACACGTTGTGGCAGATACATCTCTATGATGAGCTAACTCTACACTATCCTCCCAATTAGATAATGATACTGTCGGCAAAAACTGAGGTGGTCACCCTCATCATCCCACTACTGGCAGTCTCTGTAGGGCCTCCAAATGAATGAAATCATGGTATCAATACGATGGTGTCACCAACATGTCTCTCCAACCCTCGTTTTTTGTAGAGCACCAGCATAGTAATACACATATGGCATACCCTCAACTAGTTGTGGTCTCTAGATAGGAGGTCAGAATATCACCACATACTCCCAAGCCCATATCATCAGTAGTGTCGTGCCACACCCAATGCTTTGTTCCCTCCTATAGGCCACCTCGTGAAGTTGATGGTAAAGCATGCCTAAAAAATAGCCCCCCCAGGCATAAATTATCTTGTCTTGCCTCATGCCCACTAGCACATCACCCCAACCAATGGGAAACCCGTGTCTGCAACGATCAAGAATCGGTATCCTGCCAATCAATGTCGCTAGCAGTGCATCAAACCGGGCATAATGCTCTGCCATAAACTCCCAACAAATCTCGTATCTCTCAATGTCAAGTCCTGCAACCTAGTTGTGATAGTAGGTAGTGAAGGTCTGATAGCCATGTTGAGGGTCATAGATGATCCTCTCTCCTTGAATCAGCAAGTGGAGAATATGGTAGACATCTTCCAACATCACGGTAGCCTCTCCTATTGGAAAATGGAATGAGCATGTCTTAGAGTGCTATCTCTCACACAATGTAGCCAATAGTCCCCTATTCAGCTAATCTTGGAATTGAAAGGTCGATGGCCTACTCTTGTGTATAATTAGGCACTAGCTATCTCTGCACATGATTAAACAATGCGTTAACACCTTATAGACAATCGTCATTATCATCATTATAACTAAAAAACATTTAAAATTTGAAACCCATCAAAATCAGCCTTAGTCAAATTCAAAGTCAAATGCATTGCGTTGACTTCATTTGCGTCGCGACACATTGATTGCATCGTTCCATCCCTCAATTGCATCTCATGAAATCATTTGTGTCATGCTCTATTGCACATGCATCACTTCATTTGAAAGTGTTGCTCACACTCACGAATGTGTCACAAAATGACATATGCGACATGATAGCTATCGAATGTGGCACGATATTACGAATGTGTCACAATTTTTAACAAATGCGTCACCCATCCTTTGCCTGGCCTAATTATTTGATGCACTTGCATCGTGACAAATCAAATGCATTGAACGTGATAGCAGATGCGGCTTACGCGCACGCATATGTGTCGCAGCGCAACTGTTGTTGACCCTAAAACCCTACATTTTACACGAAAAATGATAAAATGATAAAGTGGGATAGGGGTACATATCGTAGGCTCTGAACCCTCTAGCTGCTTGAACGTTTGCACGATCTCCCCACGATACTTTGTGACTGGAATCACCATCCTCACCATAGTCCTTGCTTTGAGCTCTCGAAATTGCTAAGGTGAATAGTGAAAATGAATTGACTTTTACCCCTTTGTCAACCTATTTATAAAGTCAAAATGCCATTTGTCAACTAGGTTATTACTGGAGGCCCTTTTGACCAACTTTGACCACCCTTTTGGCTACTCTAAACATGTCAAAATCCAAAATTGTATGCACCATTGCCTTTCTGGTCATTAAGTTGACTTATTAGGACACCTTCCAAATTTTTCTGTCACCGACCCAAAATTTGAAAAATTTCCCGAGGGGGCATCGATACTCTATACCTTCGCTGGGGCATGAATTTAAATTATTTTCTTTGTCACAATGCGACATGCTACATTATGACAAAGAGGGGCATAATTTAGACACTTAAAAATGATCTAGGCCTGTAAGCTATATTTTACAACTTTCGTCCTAGCATAATTATGACATTTAATTATGTCCTTGGTCCACATTCGACTATTAATTAAATAATACATTATAATTGTTTAATTAATTCATATCTCTTTTATTCTTCATGATTATTAAATAAATAAATAAATTATATTTATTCAATACGTCTTTATTCATCTAAATCTTCCCACAAATTTATTTAATTGCCTTTATTCATTTATTCTTCCTGATTATTAAATAAATGAATTTTATTTATTTATTTAATATGTCACTAATTCTCATAATTAAATAAATTTATTAATTTATTTAATTATTGGTCATAATCCTCTAAATTAAATAATTATCTTTAATTATTTAATTACCTAATTTAACAGTTCTCTCATTTTAAATAAATGAAATTATTTAAAATGATATCACATTCTTGACAGTCAGTTCATTTTGGTAAATAATATGAAGATCAATTATTTATTATCACACGGAATCCATATTTTGAATTTATTTAATTCAAAAAGATAATCTTCTTCCAAAAATCAGGTAATTGAGCAAATTTTCAAATTTTCAACTTATCTCTTGATTTTTTGAATCTTACAAATCAAGCAGTTTTTATCTTCTTGATTTTTGAATTTTTTTTATCTTTTTAGATAATTATCACATTTATTCTCAACTGCCGATTCGATTTTCTCAAATGACATCTTGACCATTCATTTAATGATTTTTCCCTAACCCTAATTAGGGATTGTCACATGAAATCTCATCCACTGATTTTAGGCTTTGTCAACTTTCAATCTCGTTCATCTGTCCAAAATTGCATTTTCTATAAA
Organism: Sequoia sempervirens; assembly: GCA_007258455.2. Classification (NCBI taxonomy): domain Eukaryota; kingdom Viridiplantae; phylum Streptophyta; class Pinopsida; order Cupressales; family Cupressaceae; genus Sequoia; species Sequoia sempervirens. The sequence goes on from VDFB02270651.1 coordinate 777,437,768, forward strand.
ATGTCAATTTTGCTCACATTTTTGACTACTCGCGCTCATACTTACAGGTCGTAGGATTTCTAATATTTCTCATAGTCAATTTCATTAAGTCTTAGGCACTTCTTGGCATAGTTATTTGTCATAGTCATAGGCATAGTCATTGTTTGAATCCTATAAAGCTTGTTTAGGACATTATCATAGTCAAATATTGCTCACACACTCGATCTGAGGGCAAAAATCAGCAAGTTAGAAGGTGCTATGGAGGTGAATCATGGAAGCTTCGTGAATTAGCTGGTATAATCATTTTATTTATTTTTAGCTTTCATTGTGCTCTATAGATTCTTTGGGTTTTATGCTTATTGATCTAATTTTGTAACCTAATACCTAAAATTTAACCCATTGATACATAGAGGACATATTGAGTTTTCTAACCATTATGATGTTTATCATCGTATATGTGTAGATATGCATACTAATAATTTTTTGTAGGAATGTAACATAAGGCATCCACCTAAATCCTAAAGGGAATATTTATCTTCCATTTTATGTGAAAGAGTGGATGGTCAATTTTTTTACAAGAAATCATGTTTGGATGGCACATGTGATCATTGTGGTGGCATGCAACATTTTCCAATTTTCAAACACATGGATGGTACACACACAATTGGAAATGAAATTATGGAATTTGGAAAATACAAGACAGTGGCCTATATTCTAAAAGATGGGGAAGAAGCAAAGAAGTGTGAATTGGTCATTGATAAGATCCCAATGTATCAGTTTATGGGCATTTTCTGTGATCAGGTGGTCTATGAGTTTGCAAGGCATACTCATAGAGCTCAATGGTTGGACTTGCAGTTCAAGTTATGAAAGGACACATTTCCACTTCATAGCATCATTTTAGTTTTTTAATTTGTGGAGAACTACACACTACAACCATAGAACGAGGTGCAATCACAATACTACAACTCCACACAGGTTGCTATATTTGTGCATATAGCATTCATTCATGCAAATGATAGTACATAAAATAATAAGAAGGTATTGAGGGAGTATCACTTTTACATCAGTGATGATCACAAAAATTCTATAGAGTTTGTGCAAGGTTGCTTTTAGATGTTCTATGTTGATCCGACTAGTAGGGGCATATCATTCAGTAAGCATATCATATGGTCAGATAATTGTACATTGCAATTCAAGAACTCAAAAATGTTTTACTGGTTAAGTCAGATGCATAAGATCGGTGGTGTTCACCATATGTGAAACTTCTCAGAAGTTGGTCATGGAAATGGGGAGCATGATGGAGTAGATGCTTGTATCAAAAGAGCCTTAGCATGAGAAGAGTTAAAATACAAAGACAGTGTAAATTTGATAGATGCAAGATCAATTGTCGAGTGGTGCAATCATGCAATGGGTCTAGGTAGTGAAGGTAATTCTTTAGTTCATAGATTTTTCATTTAGTAGATATACTAACATTGCAAAATATGAGGATTGTTGTACACTAATACGATTGAGTGAGCTAAACTCTTTTAGAAGCTCCAATGCAGGTACATGGACTATCCATACGCGGAAGATGACATTCTTTTGTTTTGCATGTACACTTCAAGCATGGAATGATTGCAACTCAAAAGAGTGGATTGACGAATTCTATAAGAAGTCTAACCCCACTTGACACTTGTTAGCTCTCGATGGCTCTACAAATCACGAAGATGAAATCATTCGTTGACTTTGATCATGTATCAGACCTACTAGAACCAGGTAATATATCTTACTTTATTGTTTTATTTTTGTGTTCATTAAATACATCTAACAAGATGAACATATCAATACACGACATGTTTATGCGATGATTGTAGATGAAGACACTGAAGAGGGAACAAATTATTACCTGTGTCATTGTATCAAAGCCAAAATGAAATTGGAGGCCCCAGTTATAGATGGAGAAAACATAGAATATCCTACAGGTTCGGTGGTTGTTATTGGAACATGGATTAGAAGGTACCCAATTAAGAATGTTGCAATTTGGTTGTTTGAGGACTTTGACACACATCAAAATATTCTTCACTACTCGAACCTTGTCATCGCAACCAATGTTCATTTGATAAAATATAAGGGTAGACTTGCAAACAAGAACTTGTGGAAAGTGTGTGAGTTTGACCACGAGGCAATACTTGACACAATAAAGAGTAGAGTAGACCTGGATGGTTCCCTAGATTTATTTGTAAGTATGCACATTGAATTTGTAAATTCATGTTATTGATCATTGTGTTCTTTCAAGCGTTTAAGTTTGATTGTAGAAGGGTTT
>VDFB02270651.1:777440148-777616424 GCA_007258455.2 Sequoia sempervirens
GTCGATGGCCTACTCTCGCATATAGATAGGCGCTAGTTGTTTGTGCACATGATTAAACAATGCGTCAACACCTTATGGACAATCGTCATTATCATCATTATAACTAAAAAGCATTTAAAATTTGAAACCCATCAGAATCAACCTTAGTCAAAGTCAAAGTAAAATGCGTTGTGTTGACTTCATTTGTGTCACGAAAAAGCGTTTGTGTCATTTCTAACTTCACTTGCGTTGCGACACATCAATTGCGTCGTTCCATCCCTCAATTGTGTCTCATCAGAGCATTTGTGTTATGCTCTATTGCACATGCGTCACTTCATTCGAATGTGTTGCTCACACTCATGAATGTGTCACAAAATGACATATGCAGTGTGATAGCTATCGAATGTGGCACGATATTACGAATGCATCACAATTTTTAACAAATGCGTCACCCATCCTTTGCCTGGCCTAATTATCTGATGCACTTGCATAGTGACAAATCAAATGCGTTGAATGCGATAGCATATGTGACTTATGCACACACATATGTGTCACAACGCATCTGTTGTTGACCCTAAAAACCCTACATTTTACATGAAAAATGATAAAATGATAAAGTGAGATAGGGGTACATACCGCAGGCTTTGAACCCTCTGGCCGCTTGAACGTCTGCATGATCTCCCATGATACTCTATGACTAGAATCACCATCCTCGCCATAGTCATCCTTGCTTTGAGCTCTCGAAATTGCTAAGGTGAATAGTGAAAAATGAATTGACTTTTACCCCTTTGTCAACCTATTTATAAAGTCAAAATGCCATTTGTCAACTAGGTTATTACTGAGGCCCTTTTGACCAACTCTGACCACCCTTTTGGCTGCTCTAAACATGTCAGAACCCGAAATCGTGTGCACCATTGCCTTTCTAATCATTAAGTTGACTTATCGGGACACCTAAATTTTTCTGTCACCGGCCCAAAATTTGAAAAATTTCCCGAGGGGGCATCAATACTCTATACCTTCATTGGGGCATGACTTTAACTTATTTTCTTTGTCACAATGTGACATGCTACATTATGACAAAGGGGCATAATTGAACACATAAAAATGACCTAGGCCTGCAAGCTCTATTTTACCACTTTCGTCTTAACATAATTGTGACATTTAATTATCTCCTTGGTCCACTTTCCACTATTAATTAAATAATTTATTATTATTTAATTAATTCATGTCTCTTTATTCTTCAGCAGTTATTAAATAAATAAATAAATTATATTTATTCAATCGTCTTTATTCATCTAAATCTTTACAAATTTATTTAATTGCCTTTATTCATTGTTCATACGATTATTATTAAATAGTACGTTTTATTTATTTATTTAATATGTCACTAATTCTCGCCAATTAAATACATTTATTAATTTATTTAATTATTAGTCATAATCCTCTAAATTAAATAATTATCTTTAATTATTTAATTACCTAATTCTTGGTTCTCTGTTTTAAATAAATGAGGCTATTTAAAATGATATCCCCGATATTGACGATCGGGATTCATTTTGGTAAATAATATGAAGATCAATTGCTTCCCAGCCTCACCGCAGATCCATATTTTGGATTTATTTGTAATTCAAGATAATCAAAGTAGGTGGTGGGCAAATTTTCAAATTTTCAATGTCTCTTGATTTTTTTTGAATCTTACAAATCAAGCGTTTTTATCTTCTTGATTTTTGAATTTTTATCTTTTTAGATAATTATCACATTTATTCTCCACCGCCGATTCAATTTTTTCAAATGACATCTTGACCATGTTCATTTAATGATTTTTCCCTAACCCTGATTAGGGATTGTCACATTAAATCTCATCTATTGATTTTAGGCTTTGTCAACTTTCAATCTCGTTCGTCCATCCAAAATTGCATTTTCTATAAAATGTCGATTTGCTCACATTATTCTTCATGGCTCGTACTTGGTCGTGGTTCTAATATTTCTCATAGTCGATTTCATCAAGTCTTAGGCACTTCTTAGCATAGTTATTTGTCATATTCATAGGCATAGTCATTGTTTGAATCCTATAAAGCTTGTTTAGGACATTATCATAGTCAAGGATTGCTCACACACTCGATCTAAGGGCAAAAATCAGCAAGTTAGAAGGTGCTATGGAGGTGAATCATGGAAGCTTTGCGAATCAGCTGGTATAATAATTTTATTTATTTATAGCTTTCATTGTGCTCTATAGATTCTTTGGGTTTTATACTTATTGATCTAATTTTGTAACCTAATACCTAAATTTTAACCCATTGACACATAGAGTACATATTGAGTTTTCTAACCATTATGATGTTTATCATCGTATATGTGTAGATATGCATACTAATAATGTTTTGTAGGAATGTAACATAAGGCCTCCACCTAAATCCTAAAGGGAATTCTTATCTTCCATTTTATGTGAAAGAGTGGATGGTCAAATTTTTTACAAGAAGTCATGTTTGGATGGCACATGTGATCATAGTGGTGGCATGCAACATTTTCCAATTTTCAAACACATGGATGGTACACACACAATTGGAAATGAAATTATGCAATTTGGAAAATACAAGACAGTGGCCTATAGTCTAAAAGATGGGAAAGAAGCAAAGAAGTGTGAATTGGTCAATGATAAGATCCCAGTGTATTAGTTTATGGGCATTTTCTGTGATTATGTGGTCTATGAGTTTGCAAGGCATACTCATCGAGCTCGATGGTTGGACTTGTAGTTCAAGTTATGAAAGGACACATTTCCACTTCATAGCATCGTTTTAGTTTTTTAATTTGCGGAGAACTACACACTACAACCATAGAACGAGGTGCAATCAAAATACTACAACTCCACGCAGGTTGCTATATTTGTGCATATAGCATTCATTCATGCAAATGATAGTACATAAAATAATAGGAACGTATTGAGGGAGTATCACTTTTACATCAGTGATGATCACACAAATTCTATAGAGTTTGTGCAAGGTTTCTTTTAGATGTTCTATGTTGATCCGGCTAGTAGGGGAATATCATTCAGTCAGCATATCATATGGTCAAATAATTGTACATTGCAATTCAAGAACTCAAAAATGTTTTACTGGTTAAGTCGGATGCATAAGATCGGTGGTGTTCACCATATGTGAAACTTCTCAAAGGTCGGGCATGGAAATGGGGAGCATGATGGAGTAGGTGCATGTATCAAAAGAACCTTAGCATGAGAAGAGTTCAAATACAAAGACAGTGTAAAGTTGATAGATGCAAGATCAATTGTCGAGTGGTGCAATCATGCAATGGGTCTAGGTAGTGAAGGTAATTCTTTAGTTCATATATTTTTTCATTTAGTAGATATACTAACATTTCAAAATATGAGGATTATTGTACACTAATAGGATTGAGTGAGCTACACTCTTTTCGAAGCTCTAATGCAGGTACATGGACTATCCATACGCGGAAGATGGCATGCTTTTGTTCTGCATGTACACTTCAAGCATGGAATGATTGCAACTCAAAAGAGTGGATTGACGAATTCTATAAGAAGTCTAACCCCACTTGACACTTGTTAGCTCTTGATGGCTCTACAAATCACGAAGATGAAATCATTCGTTGACTTTGATCATGTATCAAACCTACTAGAACCAGGTAATATATCTTACTTTATTGTTTTATTTTGATGTTCATTAAATACATCTAACAAGATGAACATATCAATGCACGACATGTTTATGTGATGATTGTAGATGAAGAAAATGAAGAGGGAACAAATTATTACCTATGTCATTGTATCAAAGCCAAAATGAAATTGGAGGCCCCAGTTATAGATGGAGAAAACATGAATATCCTACAGGTTCGGTGGTTGTTATTGGAACATGGATTAGAAGTTACCCAATTAAGAATGTTGCAATTTGGTTGTTTGAGGACTTTGACACACATTTGAATATTCTTTACTACTCGAACCTTGTCATCGCAACCAATGTTCATTTGATAGAATATAAGGGTAGACCTGCAAACAAGAACTTGTGGAAAGTGTGTGAGTTTGACCACAAGGCAATACTTGACACAATAAAGAGTAGAGTAGACCTGGATGGTTCCCTAGATTTATTTGTAAGTATGCACATTGAATTTGTAAATTCATGTTATTGATCATTGTGTTCTTTCAAGCGTTTAAGTTTGATTGTAGAAGGGTTTACAAAATTGCATTATTGTTAATTTGCAAAATGACATTAAATGTTGCTCTCTATTGACTACCTTTAAGTTTGTATTCTCTATTGGTGTTTGATGTCATATGCATTTAGGACTATCATTGATGCATTTGTGACTATATTTTCACCCACTTATTAATTATATATTTTCTTTAGTGAAGAGATATGCAAAACTAGTGAAGGAGAAAAAAGGGAAAGGCTTCATTAAAGATTATCAACTTAAGAAAATAACAACATCAGTTGCTGGTGCAAGTGTTTAGTGGTATGAGAAACATCTGTTGTTGGTGCATTTTTTAGTTTTCAATCTTCTCTTTCTTTTCCATTTCATAGATTTGTTGGATTCTTAAATGATATATGTTTTATGTTAATTATGTTTATATATTCATGACATTTATACGTAGGATCATCGAGAGATGAGAAAGTAGTTAAAGATGGGCCACATCATCATTGTATGACCTTCAATCAATCTACTTATATCATGCATGAAGGTGATATTAATGTGTTTCCAAGGGAGCATGGGATGTACATGTTTTCAAACATTTTGGAATTTAAATAATTAAGCCACCTGAGGTGGATTGGAAAAAACAAACTAGGCAACAACTCCTTTTGTTTCTTCTTATACAAGATATTTCATGATCTGGGCTGCAAATGGGAGGATTATTTGCCTACATGTATTGCTACAAGTACTGAGAAATGGGAGGATTTTCAAGATGTTCTTCCATCACTATTGTAATATTTGTTATTGTATTAGTGTATTTTTGAAATATAAAAATTATGAGAAATTAATACATGCAAATGTGTATATTACATTTAAAGTTCGTTGTAATGGTTTATGGTTTACATTTAAAGTTGTCTTGAAGGAAAAACATGTGGATTTATGACAAAATCTGAAACAATTCCTTCTATTGTACAAAGACATATTTTCTTTCTCTTTTATAAACCCTAGAACTCATTCCATCATCATTATTTGACATTAAAACTTGATCAACCCTTCCTCATTTAGTATGATTCAACTTGAGGCTAAAGTTTGCATCAGAAGGTTGTGAACTCACCTTTCCAATTGATATGCCCCACTATATATAAGTCTAAACCAATAAAAGGGAATCCATCATTGCCAAGCTTATCTACTCTTAGGTTTTTTGTGTTTGGCTTTCAAAAATATACTCTAATCTTGGATGAGTTTTAGAGTCACTAACATCATGATCTATCTCTTTACATAATATCAGTCATGCTTCATACACATCATGATGCAGGGCTACGACATATCCTAACACAATATGATTGTTTCAACAAACTTTTTCAAGGGCTTCATTTGAAAGTAATGCACAATACATCTTAGTACACCTTGCCACCATTGACAACCTAGCCTAGTGGGCATCCAAGGAAGGAAAAAAACACTAGCAAGGGTAGAACAACATGAATAGTGGGGGCAGTAATGTTTCAATACCCTCCAATACCTTTGAAAACTCCCAAACATTCTTCAACCAACCAATCTCTCCAAACAGTCACTTGGCATTTGGTGCTCTTGTCAACTTTGGTGACATAATCACATGGACAATAGCACAGACAAAGGATGGAAGAACATGAGCACATACCTTGGGTTGTCTTAGGTTATTAAAAACATATCACAATGATTCTGAACCCTTTTTGGACTTAGACTTCCATGATACAACGTTCCAAGGCACAAATCAGCATTATGGTTTATTGACACAATACATAAGTGATGCACTATTACTCAACCAACATAAGAACAACTGATTTGATGAAACCTTTAGTCTATAGTGGCTCCAAATAAAATGGAATAATGCTTTATACCCAGACAACATCAAACAATGCATGGATTTATCAAACCCTAGGTTGGAGGGGTGCGTGATGATTGTTTCACCATAGAAAGAAGAAAACTATTAGGTAGAACTTCCACCCACGTGCAAGAAATGAACCCAAACCTTGCAAGGATGTAGATGAGGTCAAAAAAAAAAAAATTCCACAAATCTTCAGCATTTCCCCATGCTCAAATCTTGAGTTATTGCAAATTTTCACAAGTTTGAAACCTTAGGCAGGGTATAGAGTAGTTTTCACAGAAAATGCTCATATCTTCCTCAAAACTCAATGGATTTGAGTAAAACAAAAATAATTTCAAAGGTGATGGATCCCTGTAACTTTTACAATTAACTTATGGCTTGTACCAGCAAGTACAAAGTCGTACAATGTGAAAGAAAAATAAGATTTTGCAAGAAAATGCAGTTTAAAATGTGCAAACTTGAGGTTTTCGTCATTCCAAATTCAACCAACCTTGGATTTCATTTTTTCAAGGAATATTTATTCTTCTAAAATCATTTCCAGGCCCCCAACTGACCCACAACTGATTGGTTAACAAATTTGCAATGTTGTCATTACAACATTGACAACTTTTTAGCAACTTTTACAATATTTGCCTAAATTTCACCTAATGACAAAAAATGGTCCTAAACCACTTAGGATGGTCTCAAATGACCTTATTTACATCAATCAAACCAAAACAAAGCAAAAACCAAAGTTTCACAATATAACCCAAAATTGGATCAAAGTGTATCAGGGTGCCCCTCCACCACATCATGATGATCTGGCTTTCCTTCATTATGCATCGTGATCACCCTTCAATCACTATCATCATAATGTGGCTTTCCTCATTATGTATCAAAATTTTTTGTTAATGTGCCATGGTTTCAATAGGGACTTGGCATTAATTTTTCAACTTGAAACATGCCAATGCTCACTACCAAGTTTTTAACTTCCATGAAAATGTAGGGTTTGCTTTTGACTGCTTCCTCGTGAACCACACTTACACATAATGACTGTACCTTATTTCTTTGCATCCATAAAGGCCACTCACATCAATATTTGATAGTGTTGCTCCAAACAATCTACTGCCTCCTACCCTTAGAATGCCATCCTTATCTCATACTCTTACTAGTTATGAATCAAGAACACTTAAAAGCATTCCTCTTGCTATCACTCCAAATTTTCTATCCAAGCTTGTATGTCAAAACATGGCATCATCTTCTCATATCATTACACAAAGAAAACAATGAGACCAATTATTGTACCTATATCAATGGGCTACCCTCCAAACTCAAAAATCAAAGATGAAACTTAATCCTTTTTCACTTGTGCACATGAATATCATGAAAATAAGCCCCATTAAATAAATAAAACACATTTTCAATGCTTTTGTCATAAAATAAAAGACTTTTGACTTAAATACTTTATGGTTGTTCTCTGAGTATTTCCTTTTTCTCTATGTATAATTTGATTATCCTTTGCATGCTTTATGGTGGTTGTCTATTTATTTTCATTTACCTCACATTATGGTCTTGACCTCCATGCATAGTGACATTTACACCTTGTTGTCCCTACAAATTTGCTAATGACATGACCGTCCATTCTTTGTAGACTGTCCCCTCTTTCTTATTACCACTATCTTACAACTAACACAACCTTTTATTGCTCTCCACATAAATGTGTTTATTAAAGTGAAGCTGAAACAACAAACTTAAGTGATGGAAAAGTGGTAGTCATTAAAAGTGTGTGTTTTTACAATTAGAGTGAAAAGGTCAATGGAAAGGACTTCCAAGTGAATGTTTCCAAGACACTTCATTTGAAGCGAGAATATTTCCAAATTTTCTAAGGATTTACACGTGTGGTAATAAATATTTTTTTAGTAACTTTTAGCTTATTTAGGTGAGACACTGGTTTTTGCTTCGAGCTACGTGCAACTAACATAATCCCTTAAAAGTCCAAAGTGTAAAATGGATACAATCTTCGACAGGTTGTTACTCGGATACCGTGACACTTAGAAACTTATCATCTAGGCCTCTGGGATCGCATTGAGCCCCTCTACAATAACATCTCTTTTTTTTGCTATCTCAGAGGCATTTTCCCATGGTGGTGACTTTTCGCTTGAGGAAAAAGTTGTCAAATGCAAGTAGTGTAAAGTTACAAAGTGGTGCAACTTTTGTTCTGCAACTTGTGTGACCAAATGAATTATTCCAACACATTTGAATGGGTAATTTTACACTAGGAATGGTCCTCTTTCGTACCCAAACACACCAAATCACTCTAAGCTACATTCAACCGGTTGAATCCCTTGAGAGTCTAAAGTGCAAAATGGCTGCAATCTTCGACGGGCTATTGCTCGAATACCGTGATGTTTAGAAACTTCTTGTTTGAACCTATGGGATCATGTTAGGCCCATCTACAATAATTTCTCTTGGTTTTTTCTATCTCAGAGGCATTTTCTTATGGTGGTGACTTTTCTCTTGAGGAAAAAGTTATCAAATGCAAGCAGTGTAAAGTTGTAAAGTGGTGTAACTTTCGTTTTGCAACTTATGTGACAAAATGAATTATTTCAACATGTTTGGATGGGAAAATTTTCACTAAGCATGGTCCTCTTTCACACCCAAACATGTTGAATCACTCCCAGCTATGTTCAATCGGTTGAATCCCTTAAGAGTCAAAAGTGCAAAATGGCTACAATCTTCGACAAGTTGTTACTCGGATACCGTGATGCTTAGAAACTTCTCATATGATCCTATGGATCACATTGGGACTCTTTACAATAAATTCTCTTAGTTTTCGCTATCTTGGAGGCGTTTTCCCGTGGTGGCAACTTTTATTTTGAGGAAAAAAATGTCAAATACAAGCAGTGTAAAGTTGCAAAGTGGTGCAACTTTCGTTTTGCAACTTATGTGACCAAACGAACTATTCCAAAGCATTCAGATGGGTATGCTTATGCTAGGAATGGTCCTCTTTTGCACCCAAACATGTCAAATCACTCTAAGCTATGTTCAACCAGTTGAATCCCTTAAGAGTCCAAAGTGCAAAATGGCTGCAATGACGAATTGTTACAACCTATGGGATCATGTTGGGACCCTCTACAATAACCTCTCTTTTTTTTCACTATATTAGAGGTGTTTCCCCATCTTGGAGACTTTTCGCTTGAGGAAAAAGCTATCAAATGCAAGCAGTGTAAAGTTGCAAAGTGGTGTAACTTTTGTTCTGCAACTCGTGTGACCAAACGAATTGTTCCAACACATTTAGATGGGAATATTTATGTTAGGAATTATCTTCTTTCACACCCAAACATGTTGAATCACTTTGAGCTACATGCAATTGATAGAATCCCTTAAGAGTCCAAAGTGCAAAATGGTTGCAATCTTCAATGGGTTGTTACTCAAAATTATGATGCTTTGAAACTTCTCATCTGAGCCTATGGGATCACGTTGGACTCCTCTATATTAAAATATTTTTATTTTCACTATCTCAGAGGTTTTTTTCCTATGGTGGTGAGTTTTTGCTTGAGGAAAAAGTTATCAAGTGCAAGGAGTGTAAAGTTGCAAAGTGGTGCAATTTTCATTTTGTAACTCGTGTGACCAAAAAAAATGTTCCAACACATTTGAATGGGTATGTTTACACTAGGCATGGTCCTCTTTCACACCCAAACATGCCGAATTTCTCTAAAATACGTTCAACCAATTGAATCCCTTAAGAGTCCAAAGTACAAAATGGCTACAATCTTTGACAAGTTGTTACTCGAATACCGTGATGCTTAGAAAATTATCATTTGAGCCTATGGGATCGCGTTGGGACCCTCTACAATAACCTATCTCATTTTTTACTATTTCAAAGGTTTTTTCCCGTGGTGGAAAATTTTCACTTGAGAAAAAAATTATCAAATGTAAGCAATGTAAAGTTGCAAAGTGGTGCAAATTTTATTCTACAACTCATATGACCAAATGAACTATTCCAACACATCTAGATAGGCACGTTTATGCTAGACATGGTCCTCTTTCACACCCAAACATGCAAAATTTCTCTGAGCTACATACAACCGGTTGAATCCCTTAAGAGTCCAAAGTGCAAAATGGCTGCAATCTTTGACAGGTTGTTACTCGGATATCGTGATGCTTAGAAACTTCTCGTCTGAGCCTATGGGATCACGTTGGGCCCCTCTACAAAAATTTCTCTTATTTTTCACTATCTTGGAGGAATTTTTCTATGGTGATGACTTTTCTCTTGAGTAAAAAGTTATCAAATGCAAGCAATGTAGAATTATAAAGTGGTGCAAATTTTGTTCTGCAACTCGTGTGACCAAACGAACTATTCCAATGTATCTAGATGGGTAAATTTATACTAGGCATAGTTCTCTTTCACACCCAAACATGCTAAATCACTTTGAGCTACGTTCAATCAACTGAATCCCTTAAGAGTCCAAAGTGCAAAATGGCTGCAATCTTCAATGGGATGTTACTCAGATACTGTGATACTTAGAAACTTCTTGTCTAAGCATATGGAATCATGTTGGGCCCCTCTACAATAAACTCTCTCATTTTTTGCTATCTCAAAGGCATTTTCCCTTGGTGGTGACTTTTCGCTTGAGGAAAAAGTTGTCAAATGCAAGCAATGTAAAGTTGTAAAGTGGTGCAACTTTAGTTATGCAACTCATATGACCAAAAAAACTATTCCAACAGGTCCATATGGGCATGTTTATACTAGAAATGGTTCTCTTTCACACCCAAACATGTTGAATTGTTCTGAGCTATGTTTAACCAGTTGAATCCCTTAAGAGTCCAAAGTACAAAATAGCTACAATCTTTGATGGGTTGTTACTCGGATACCGTGACATTTAGAAACTTCTCATTTGATCCTATGAAATTTTGTTGGGGCCTTCTACAATAATCTCTCTCAGTTTTTTTATCTCAAAGGCATTTTCTCGTGGTGGTGACTTTTCAGTTAAGGAAAAAGTTGTCAAATGCAAGTAGTGTAAAGTTCCAAAGGGTGCAAATTTCATTCCGCAAATCGTGTTACCAAATGAACAATTCCAACATGTTCAGATGGGTATGTTTACGCTAACCTCTACAATAACCTCTCTCAATTTTTGCTATCTCAAAGGCATTTTCCCTTGGTGGTGACTTTTTGCTTGAGAAAAAAGTTGTCAAATGCAAGTAGTGTAAAGTTGCAAAGTGGTGCAACTTTCGTTATGAAACTCATGTGACCAAAAAAACTATTCCAATAGGTCCAGATGGACACGTTTATACTAGGAATGGTCCTCTTTCACACCCAAACACGTTGAATTTCTCTGAGCTATGTTTAACCAGTTGAATCCCTTAAGAGTCCAAAGTACAAAATGGCTCCAATCTTCGATGGGTTGTTACTTGAATACTGTGATACTTAAAAAAATCTCATATGATCCTATGGGATTTTATTGGGGCCCTCTACAATAACCTCATTTTTTTCTATCTCAAAGACATTTTCCCATGGTGGTGACTTTTCGCTTAAGGAAAAAGTTGTCAAATGCAAGCAGTATAAAGTTGCAAAGTGGTTCAAGTTTCATTCTGCAAATCGTGTTACCAAACGAACTATTCCAACATGTTCGGATGGGTATTTTTACACTATTTATGGTCCTATTTTGCAACCAAACACATTGAATCACTCCAAGCTACGCTCAACCAATTGAATCCCTTAAGAGTTCAAAGTGCAAAATAGTTGCAATCTTCAATGGGTTATTACTTGAATACTGCAATGCTTAGAAAATTATCATATAATCCTATGGGATCATGTTGGGCCCCTATAAAATAACCTCTCTCATATTTTTCTAGATCTCAGAGTTGTTTTCCCATGGTGGTGACTTTTCACTTGAGGAAAAAATTGTCAAATGCAAGTAGTGTAAAATTGTAAATTGGTGCAAATTTTGTTTTTCAACTCATGTGACAATGAACTATTTCAATGTGTTTGGATGGGTATATTTATACTAGGAATGGTCCTCTTTCACACCTAAACACAACGAATCGCTCTGAGCTACATTCAACTAGTTGAATCCCTTAAGAGTCCAAAGTGCAAAATCGCTACAATCTTCGACGGTGCGTTACATGGATACTGTGATGCTTAGAAACTTCTCGTTTGATCCTATGGGATCACATTGGCCCCCTATATAATAAAATCACTTATTTTTTGCTATCTCAGAGGTGTTTTCTCTTGGTGGAAACTTTTCACTTGAGAAAAAATTGTCAAATATAAGCAATGTAAAGTTACAAAATTGTGCAACTTTCGTTCTATAACTCATGTGACCAAACAAACTGTTCTAATGCATTTGGATGGGTATGTTTACGGTAGGAATGGTCCTCTTTCACACCTAAATATGTTGAATCACTCTAAGCTATGTTCAACCAGTTGAATCCCTTAAGAGTTTGAAGTACAATTGTTGTCACTGAATAGTGCACCCTTGTTGAGATGCAAAAATCAACCAACTAGTGAAACATTGGATTTGGATATTCAATATCCATGACGTATGGATTTTAGTGCTCTAGAGTTATAAAACATGATGTGGCAATAGTTATAGGACCATTTTTCCCAATGATTTGTCATGTTATTTTACACATAGAAAATAGGAGGTTTTTTAACTTATTTAAATGATGAATATGGGAGAAATGTGATAACTGCACATGGGTGATGCATCCAAAAATCAAGCTTATATTGTTGTTCATAACTTCATACACATCTAATATCTTTAGAATATCATTAAAAATAACCTGTGCATTGATTTCATTTAATGTGAAGACAAGTTTTGTGATATTAGTAGATGAAAATAAATTTTGTTGGTTGGATCAACAACTATCATGTGTTTTGATGCACGCTCATACAAGTTCATAGAGGTATATATATATGCCCATAAGGTTTGAAACATCCACTTTTTCTATAGATGCAAATGCAATGATTACTAAGCTTTAGAATCAAAACCATTAGTTTTTGGATGCCGGCCTCAACCATGAATTAAAAGAAATACATTTTATTATGATATTTTTTTATGGGAAGGAGCTCTTACAGTTCATTTGAAACCTTTTGGTGTTAAAATCCTTACCACTAGACAACAATAGAATTGAATAAGCATGAAGCACACACACAAATACATGAAGTATACACATGAATAATGAAGAATACACTTGAACATGTGAATTATACATTGGAAGCATGAAGTACA
This sequence comes from Sequoia sempervirens, assembly GCA_007258455.2. NCBI lineage: Eukaryota > Viridiplantae > Streptophyta > Pinopsida > Cupressales > Cupressaceae > Sequoia > Sequoia sempervirens. The sequence goes on from VDFB02270651.1 coordinate 777,453,358, forward strand.
CACGTGAATACATGAAATATACGTAAATAAGTGAAGCATACACGTGAATAAGTGAAGCTCAAGTAATGGAAGCATTGCAAAGGATACAAACCAATATGAATGAAGCTTATTTACACAATATGCATTAGATGGAGCTTATTGAGCAATCAAAAATAATTATTTAAGCATTAGATGTAAACAAAACCCATGCCTACAACATTCAAGCATACAATTTACACAATGCGCATGATAACATCATTCAAGAATGGCAGTAGTAAAATAATATTTTCTTTAATCAAAAAGTCTTAAGGCTATACAATGATATATATTTATAAAAGTATATACAATATATCCAAAAAAATCATACAGGTTTACTACAAAAGAGTCATATGGACATAAAATATCACATATATATCGATAGTATAAAACATATGTTTCAAAATGACACATAGGAATACAACAAATGACCCTAATACATAGTCATTTCTCTCTAGGGGAAGGAAAAAGATCTTGTGATGCATTCAAAATTTGGCTAGATGGAGTGCTTGTTGGTTCTCTTATCTTTTGGACATGCTCACTAGTCGTCCTCTCTAGACTTCTCTAGAGCTACAACTAATACAATAAAAAATATAGATGTTAATACATAGAAATTGAATTATAAAATGATATATAACAAAATACAGTCACTTACCGCATACAAATAGTCATCATACACATTTACAACATTACCACATCCAGAATCTAGAGTGGCAACCACCTGTAGCAACCATCAAGATAAAAATTAAACTACATTTAAGTATCATGAATATTTTCCATAATAAACCATAAAAAATCAAATATAATGTCAAATTGACTAATATGTTGTTTACCTCTCTCAAAGGATTAGAACTAGCTATTGTTGCAGCAACTCCATGGTTCATCGTGCCACCAACATCACCAGGGTTGTCTAATGTCAACATCTAATAATGAAACAACATATCTAACATTCATATAAACAAGTTCAAGTAGTCCCTTTATGACTGTCATAAATGAGTAGCAAATGAAAATGAAAAGAGCAACAATATGACTGTCATAAATGAGTAGGAATTAAAAATGTAAAAGTGCAGTAACTTCATAGATAAAAATGTAGAAAATTCATGCATCATGAGTGAAACAACTTTTAAAGGAATATAGTCAAGAATGGTGATATTGAAAACAAAAATCAATACAAGGTAAAGGTCAATGACAGTTGAAAGAACTTGAAACACAATGTTATGAAAAGTTTGGGAAGTGATGGCAGTCTGTGCAACAGTACAATCCCTATTGGTGGTAGTGACCTTGCATGAAAGAGTAAATGGTTGGCCTCAGTTAATACTATAGTATAGTGCTTATAGATCATAGAATGGTGAAGTTACTAAATCCACTCAAATAGTCCAAACTCTTGCAAATTCCCAAGTTAAGTTCTCATTGTGATTCAAATTGCATATGTTGATGAGGTAATGTTAATGACTGCATGTTGTCAACATAATGATAATGCCACAATGAAGTTCACATGAATGAAGTGAGAATTACTATGTTACTAGCAGATTTCAAAGGGATAATGTAACATACGATGAATTAGGACATATCTAGGGTTTTACTATAGCATGTAAAGTTGGTTGTTGAGGTGTGCAATAGTAATGGAGAAGAAAACTTTGGTCAATAATGAGTGGAAGGAAATATTTCTTGTAATAGTACATTGTGTATAGGATAAAATTTGGATGGAGGTGCTATAGCATAAAAGGGATAAAGAGACAAGACCAAGAGGGTATAATGGAACATACGGTGAAATAATAGAGGTACAATGGGATAGGAATAAAATGCGATAATGGAACATAAAATGTACTAGTAGAGATTAGTGGGATGGTCCAAGAGGGGATAGTAGAACATAGGGTGAACTATTAGAGGTTAATGGGATGTGATTAGGAGGGAATAAAGGAACATAGGGTGAATTGGGGGAAGATAACTGGACAAGACCAAGAGGGGATAATATAACATACGGTGAAATAAGAGAGGGTAATGGGATGGGAATAGAAGGGGTTAATGGAACATAGGATGGACTAGAATAGATTAATGGGATGGGCTAGGATGGGAGAACAAAATCTAGCATGAACTATTAGAGGTTAATGGGATGGGATTAGGAGGGAATAAAGGAACATAGGGTGAATTAGGGGAAGATAATGGGACAAAACCAAGAGGGGATAATGGAACATATAGTGAAATAAGAGAGGGTAATGGGATGGAAACATAAGGGGTTAATGGAACATAGGATGGAATAGTATAGATTGATGGGATGGGCCAAGATGGGATAACAAAATATAGGGTGAACAATTAGAGGATAATGGAATGGGATTAGTAGGGAATAATGGAACATAGGGTGAATTAGGAGGTGTCTAGGGTTTGACTATAGTAAATGAAGTGGGAACTTGACTTGTGTGTAGTAATAATAGAGAAGAGTTATAGGATGAAACGTGGATAAAGATGGTATAACATAGAATGGGTAAAGGAACATAGGGGATGATGGAACATAGGGTGAAATAATAAAGGGTACAATAATATGGGAGTAGAAGGGCATAATGAAACATAGGATGGATTAGTAGATATTAGTGGGATGGGCTAGGAAGGGATCGTGGAAAATAGGGTGAACTATTAAATGTTAATGGGATGGGATTAGGAAGGAATAAATGAACAAAAAGTGAATTAGGAGAAGATAATGTGACATGTTCAAGAGGGGATGATGGAACATATAATGGACTAGTAGAGATTAATTGGATGAGCTAGGATGGGATAATAAAAAAAATTAAGGTGAACTATACTAGAGGTTAATGGGAAGTAATTAGGAGGGAATATTAAACCATAAAGTGAATTAGGAGGTGTCTAAGGTTTGAATATAGGACATGAACTAGGAACTTGAGGTGTGTAGTAATAATGTATAAGAGATTTGTTCAATAATGAGTAGAGGGAATGGTTTCTTGTAACGATATGTGTATAAGATGAAATATGGAGGAAGGTGGTATAATATATAAGGTGTTAAAGATTGGGATATGTGATATAAAATTGTTAAAAATATGCATGATGACAGGAATGGAAGAATGAGATGGACATTGAATAGTAAATATAATTAGGATCTCACAAGACCAACCAATGTTTGTGTTTCTCATCAATTTTTTAGATTTGTATATGCAAAATTATGAAAACTAGCTAACATTGTTTTACAACATCATTAATGAATAAAGGTTACCGGAGTGAAAGTTGTTTGAGGACATGAATAGCGAGGTGTAGAGCTTGAAGGTCCACCAATAAATTGTTTGACATCCAAAGCATGTTATGAGTCAAACATTCAAATATAGCATTCAACTGTTCAAATGCAATTATAATATCTTTAATACTAGTAGCATACCTGTGGACTCAATGTGGAGAATGAATAAGGGTTTGCAGGAATGGAGCACATATCATGAACACTCTGACCCTAAAATTTCATCATATTGATTCTACTAATTTTGTTATTCTTAAATTTCAAAATATAATTTAATAAACAAAATTAAATGAACTTGTTGAATTTTACCTAAGTATCAATGTCACATGTATTATTCAACAATTCATCTATCATAGCCATCACCTCTACAACTGATGTAGGTTGTGTAGCTAAATCCCGAGCACTTTGATAATCATACATGCAAACAATACCACAAGTGCCACAATGGTGGGTCGAGCTCGGGACCTACATGTCTCCTCCACATTAGGCTCTACTAGAGGCCTCACGCATTGTATAATGGTTTGGGTGAGCGAGATAATCAACTCCAACGTGTCCACATCTACATTGTCCTTAACAATGGAAGGAACAATGACATGCTCCACCATGGGTTTGGCCAAGGGTCTCGATGCCAACTGTGGATTATGTTGTGCACTCGATCTATCATGTGTGGAGCCCCCACCTCTACCATGGAAGTCTAAGAAGTCAAAATAATTTGGCATTTTATTGAGGACAAACTCACAATAGAGTTTCCTCAAAAAGTATTGCGATACCTCATGGTTATTGCATGGAGTTTGGTCAAATTCCATCCACCACCACTCTAAAAAATTATTTTTAATTAATTCATGGTGGCATCAATGGATGGGGAACCTCCTGCATGCATGAGATAAAGGTGTGTTGGTTCTTGTGTTTGTAAATAGGGCACACAAGTCGACTTTGCTTTTTTTTTTCACATCTGCATATGACAAACCACTAGCATAAAATTGTCTCAATTTATGCCTCTTATTTGACCAAAAAATTATTTTCTCACTCATTTCTCCTACATGAGATACAATTGACTTCAACGATTCAACAATCCCTCTCCTATAGGAGTGGGTTTCGACATGCTCGGTTAATCTTCCAATTAATTATTCAATGTCTCTTTTATTGTTTTCAATTTTTTGGGATATTTTCTTGTGTTCCTTGAGGATTCCTATTGGAAGGGTTTGAGGTTGTTCTTGTATAGGAGGCTCTTTGTGAGGGGGTGATTGTGAATTAACAATGTTTAGAGGTGGAGATTCATTTCCTGAGAATTAGAACAAAGTTTTATTAAAAAAACCTATTTCAATCTACATTCTAAATCAAATTCAAAATAAATAGAATAAAAATGCATACCTCTTTGTAATCTTTGACCTATCTGACATGTTGGTGACATCCTCATGAAGAATTGCAAGCTAAGAGTGCAAAAAATGGAAGAGATTTGGTAAGCACGAGTTTTAGAGAAGAAAACTCCAAGCCAAGTTGTGAGTTTAATAGAAAATGGAGGTTAAAATGCATTTTTTTCCTTTTAATTCACTTTACCATTTGGCGAGTGCCAAATTTGGTGCACGCCAAAGTTGGCATGCACCAAATGACTTATCTATTTGGCATGCGCCAAATGCTCTTTTTGGGGATTTTTTTTTTCATTTTTTCCAATTTGGCATCAAAATTGTGTCACAAATCCATGCACTTACCCTTATTTAATGTTGATAATTATCCCATGTTGTCTTGCGAGTTACAACTTGTTTCTATTTTCAAGGAGTCAAGTTGGAAGTTACCATTTATAGGTGGAGTTGTGCATGAAGGCATTTTATATTTTGTGTTGAGTTTGCATGGAATGTGAGTTTTGGAGGTGCAGTTATTATTTGGTAGGTGCAGGTTTAGTGACAATTGGCAATTGCAATATTGCATGTGGTGACAATTGGAAACTTTTCATTATACATGTGTAGTGCTTTTGGCACTTTCCATGTGTATTTAGTCCTTGGCATTTGATTTAAAAATTTCTAATTAATGCATTGTAAACTCCTATATATTGAGCACTTGTATTTTGGAGTTGAAAAGGTTGTATTGTTGAGATATTGTTATGTTGCCAAATTGAATCCAGAATTGTAACATAGACAAACTCCTGTAGAGGCTTTCACTGCAAGTGTATTGTAACAATTTATTCATAAATAATACATTGTTCAAACTTTAAGAGTGTGGGGTTTTTCTCCTTAAAGGATTTTCCCCACATATTTTTGGTGTTATATGTTTATATGGTATCTCTGATGCTATTTTTGATACCTATTTTGTGCATCTTTATTGTAATTGAATAATAGTTTGAAACTATATAAATTTGCACATTCTCTCCTCTAATAGATTGATGTTGGAAGCTTTTCCATGTACCTAGCTTCCTTTCAATTGGTATTAAAGCTTGATCGTCTCTATCTCTTATTGTGGGTTAAAGGGATTTTTGTACTGATCTTATTTTGAGTGGGAGCTTGTTGTAGAATTTTTTTTGTTAACCTTGTTTCTGGAAGGATATGGTGAGCACATCTAGTAGAGTTAAGATAGAGAAATTTAATAGAGGAAACTTTGAGTTGTGGAAGCCCAAGATGGAAGATATTCTTGTAGATCACAACTTATGGATAACTATTTTTGGAACTATGCCAACGGGAATGAAACTTAAAGATTGGGATTTGATGGATCATAAGACTAAGGGTTTGATAAGACTCTATTTAAATAATTAAGTACTCCTAAATTTTCATGAAGAGAAGACCACTACACTTCTTTGGAAGGAACTTCTCAAATTTATCAAGCTAAACCCCTGATAAATAAGTTGTTCTTGTGAAAGAATATGAATTCTTTTTGGATGGAGGAAGGAGGATATGTCATAGATCACCTAAATCCATTCAACATGCTAATTACCCAGTTGAACTCTATTGGTGTGAAAATGGAGGAGGAGGGGGATCATTGCATGAATTTGTTGTGCTCACTGTCAAATTCTTGGGACCACCTTGTCATGACCAATGTAAGTAACACTATCACCTTTAAGATGGATGAAGTGGTTGTGTCATTGCTATCTAAAGATGTGCAAATAAAATATTTTGAAACAACTAAGGAGGTGTTGCAAGTATCAACATGTTTGATGGTGTTGTCATTATTGTTGTCATTGATGTCAACACTGTTCAATATGTTGCAGATTGTGCATGTATAGTTAAGATGTTGTGATTACATGGAGCTATATTTATGATGTTATAGATGTGCTAAATTGATAAGTTTCCAAGTGCTTTCGAGAAAATTAAAAAAGAGAGAAGTTATAGTTATGAATGTGTTCAAAATGGGATCTGGTATGTGCTCTGCATTTCTCTTGTGTTGATCCTATGCTTGTGCAAATATGAAGGTTTGTTGATAGTGATTTGATAGTGATATCTCTTGATTTGTAGCTTTTGGGTTGATGGAATGTGAAAGTTGTGTTCACCGGTGTGTGAACCGTTCTGGAAGAGTTAGTTTTTTGTGGACTGGAAAATTTTTTTTTGCTCCGCAATCCTCCATTGTTCTGTTGCAGATCTTGCGGATCTGGAATATGTCTTATAATGGTTTTCTTTGGATTCTGGCCAATTCTCTTGTGTTTTGGTGATTTGGAAGTTGAGTATTAGAGTTGCTATATGTGTTTGCACAGTTTAGATGGACTGATGGAAGGTGTTCGGTGTTTGAAGGTTGTGACACTTGTTGTGGATGTATCTAAAGGAACTTGAGATGTGTTCTAATGCATATTGAAGCATGTTGCATCATCCACATGTCATCTTCTTGTTAGAAAGTGTGCACATCAATATTCATTTATGTTTTCATTAGGTTTGGCCAACCTGGTGTTTACAATTCATATGAAGAATAAAAATTTAATTAAGGACGTGTGGTTGATCTGAGACATTATTCTTTTGGTCTTGGTTAAGTATTTTATTGGCCCACTCTCATTCCTTTCCACCACAGTAATGTTGAGTTGTCAACCTAGTTTGAATTTATGAAATGAAGCTTTTGTGGCCGACCTTGGAGAAAGTTTCTAAGGTTGGAGATGGTATAAATGCAAGTTGAATTGCAAAGGATTGCATGATGCAAAGTAACAAAGTAATCGACAAATTAAAAGAGTAGAAGTGTGTGAAGGTGAGTTGAGGCAGTAGTACTTCATTGTGTTAGATTCTTGAAAGCAGTGAGTTGAAGGTTTCTGCAATCTTCTAATCAATGCTACAAATGTGTGCAAATTGTTGTGTTGGATCTTTTGTTTCTTTTGTATTTGTAGGTAGTGAGCCTCCCTGTTGGACAGTGAGTCCTTTTTGTAGGCAGTGAGCCTTTGTATCTAGACAGTGAGTCCTCTTCTAGGCAGTGAGCCTTTGTATTCAGTTTTGCAATCTATTTATATTGTGAGTTAATCCTCACCGTAGTTTTTCCCTCATTTGGTTTTCCATGTAAAAGTCTAGAGTTCATTGTGTTGATTTTACTTTCTATTATCCGCATTTCATGTTCATACTTAATAACAAAACAATGTGATTGTAAAGTTAATAAGTGTTGAAGTTTTAAGTTTATGTTTGGTGACAACTGATTCACCCCCCTCTTAGTTGTCCTGCACCTTTTTAACAATTGGTATCAGAGCTTTGGTTCCTTGGTGTAGAGCTTAACTGCTTAAAGAAGATTTGATGGTGCATAAGTTGGTGATCCATATGTTCAATGGAGCTGATTACAGTGAATGGAAAGTGTAGATGAGAAGATACATTAACTCTCTTGGTTATAAGACCTAGAAGGTTGTTGAGATGAAGTATGTTGCTCTGGCGAGTGGCCCTACTATTGCAAATGAGGTTTTTGCTTATGAAGAGAATGAGAAAGCAAGGTATGCTATTTTCAATGCTTTATCTAAAACTAAGTGAACTAAGGTTCTTTCTTTAGGCACTACTCATGAAGTCTAAAAGAAGTTGGAAGAACTGTATGAAGGAAATAAAAGAGTAAAATTGACAAAGAAGTTGGAGAAAAAGTACAAATATGAGAATCTGAAAATGGAAGAAGGTGAAGATTTTACAAGCTATTTCCAAAGATTTGAACTTACAACAAATGAAGTTAGGAATCAAGGGGGAAATCTAACTGATGAAGATATAATTGAGAGGATCTTAATAACCATCCTTGATTATTACAGTGATAAGATATTAGTAATTGAAGAAATGTATGATAATAAGAAATACACTAAAGAACAATTATTTGGCACCTTGACAACATTTGAGATGAGAAAGTTCAGGAAAGAAGAAAAGATAGAAATAACATTTAAAGCAACAAAGATTGAGGATGATCCAGATAGTGATGGTTCTGATGAGTTGGAAGTGAATTTCACTAGGAAGTTGAAGAAAGGTACTAGTAAGTATAAAAGGTATGTTTCCCTTTAAATGTTTCAGTTGTGGTAATATTGGTCATTATGCTTCAAGATGTCTGAATAGAGTTGTACATAAGAAGAACAAGGATCACAAAGATAAGGATAGAAAGGATAAAAATTATAAGAAATTGTATTATGTTAAAGAAGAAGCCAAAATCTGTGATGATGAATCTGATTATGAGGGTGATGATAGTGAATGCTTGTTTTTAGATTTGGAGAATAAATTTGTGTCTACTAACCCTAGAAAATATGCAAGAAATAATGCCTCAAAGAATAAAAAGAATGAGATGGAAGGTACTTTAGTTACTGCATTTCATGCTAGACATGATGAAGACTATTGGGTGATTGACAGTGGATGCTCTAATCACATGACCAGAGATAAAAGTAAGTTTACTAAACTTGAAAAGTATGATGGTGGTTTGGTCATGTTTGGTGATGATTTAGGAGCGAAAATTGTTGGAAAAGTTTCTATTAGTTTTGATGGAATTCATAGCACTGATAATATATATTATGTAAAGGGTTTGAGGCATAACCTTTTGAGTATTGGATAGATGTGTAGTAATGGTTTTAAGCTTTTGTTTCAGAATAACACCAATGAAATCATAAAAGGATCCAGAGATATGGTTGTTGTTGGAAGGAGAACTCATGGAAACATCCATCAACTTAAGGGCATTGATGGTCAATGCCTTGTATCTCAAGTCAATGAAAGTTGGTTATGGCATCAAAGGATGGGACATGTAAACTTTGATAATCTAGTTAGGATCAATACAAGAGATGTAGTCTAAGGTCTGCCTAGAATCATAAAGCCTGCTAATACTATTTGCAGAAGTTGTCAGTTGGGGAAACATACAAGATGTAGTTTTAAGGGAAAAGAGAACTCTACTACTGGAATGTTGGAATTAATTGATACTGACCTCTATGGTCTGACTAGAAATGGAAGTCTAAATGGTGACAGGTATTTCATGCTCCTTATTGATGATTATACTTGAATGACATGGGTTACTTTTCTTAGAGAAAAGAGTTAGGCACTGGATAGATTTAAAGTGTTCAAAGCAAGAGTGGAAAATGAGGTGAACTTGAGAATCAAATTTTTGAGATGTGATAGAGGTGGAGAATTCACTTCTAGTGAATTTAAAACATTTTGTGAGCAGCATGGCATAAAAATAAAATTCTTTTCTCTAAGAACCCCTCAGTAGAATGGGATAGTTGAGAGGAAAAACCAGATGGTATAGGAAGCTACAAGAACCATGATGAAAGAATCAAATGTACCAGATGCATACTGGAGAGAGGAAATACACATTGTTGTTTATGTTCTTAATAGAATTCAGATTAGAGGCAACAACACAAAGATTCCTTTTGAGTTATGGACTAGCAAGACTCCTACTGTGAAGTACTTTAAGGTATTTGGAAGCAGATGTTACATTAAAAGAGATGATGAAAATCTTGGAAAGTTTGATTCTATATGTGATGAAGGATTTTTTCTTGGATACTCAACTACTAGAAAAGCATATAGATGCTTCAATAAAAGATTGAGGAAGATTGTTGAAAGTACTAATGTGAAAGTTGATGAGGACATGCACAGACCTATTGAGATAAGTGAAGTTGAACCTAATGATCCTATTTGTGGACAAGTACCTAAAGAGAATAAGGAGAAGGAAGAAGAAGAAGAAGAAGAAGAAGAAGAAGAAGAAATACTAGAACTTGTTGTTAAGACTCCTAAGTATGTGTAGAAGAATCATCCAGAACATGAAGCAATAAAAGTCAAAATTCAAATCTTGTGGGAGATCTAAGTCTCCTAGTAAGACCAAGGAAAAATGTTAGAATTGTGGAAAATATGGTCACTTCTGCAAAGACTATAAGGATGAAAAAAGAAGTCATTCTCCCATTTTGAATGTAATAAATCCTCTCAAGATGATAGATGCCTTTGTCGCTTCCTTGGCAACACATGCATCACAAGATGTGTGGCTAATAGACTTTGATTCTTCTTTCCACATGAATTAACATCAAGATTGGGTTTTTAAGTATGAAATTTATGATGGTGGGAAGGTGTATCTAGGTGATGACTCTCACCTAAAAAAATTACTGGACATGGAAGAGTCAAGATTAGACTCCCAGATGGTAGACTGAAGGGGATTGATGGTGTCTTGTATATCCTCGATTTGGCATAAAAACCTTATTTTTGTAATTATGTTGAATGATGTGGATGTAAAGGTTGTCTTCTTGAATGGGGGATGCAAGATGACAAGAGGAGCTATGGTTCTTACTAATGATGTTCGGATAGGCACTTTGTTTCAGATGGATGCATGCATTGTTTAGTATAATAGTTCTTCTATGGAAAAGAATAAAAACTTCTCAGTCACTATCCTCACCATTGGAACCAACATCAATGAATAAAGTTGCATCCACTTCTGATGGTCATTATTTCTAGGTACCCAAGGGTGCTCATGCTTTGGAGATGAAGTTACTTGTTGAGAAGATAATGCTTTGGCACCAAATACTTGGTCACATTAGTGAAAATGGTTTGAGAACCCTAAAAAATAAATTCCTTTTTGAGGGGCTTGATGATTGTAATCTTGAGTTTTATTTTTGCAAACATTATGTGTATGGAAAGAAAAACTATGTCCAATTTTATCATTGTTCTCACAAATCTAAATTGGGGTTTTGGACTATGTGCATTCTAATGTGTTTGGTCCTGTGAATGTCCCTTCATTATCAAAATTTGTATATTTTGTTACTTTCATAGATAATACAATATAAGGACATTTATTTATTTTCTTAGAAGTAAAGTTGAAGTCTTCAGTCAGTTTAAGGATTTTAAGGCATTGACATAAAATAAAATTGGTATGAAGATTATCTATTTGAGGACTGACCACAGTGAAGATTTTTGTCCAACAAATTTTGGTAAGTTCTATAAAGAATTTGGGATTGAAAGGCATAAGACGAATCCATATACCCCTTCAACAGAATGGAGTTGTAGAGAGGATGAACATGATGTTGATGGAGAGGGCTAGGAGAATGCTAAGTGGAGATAACCTTGAACAAAATTTCTAGGTTGAAGTTGTTGCCACTATAAGTTATGTGGTTAATCACTAGTACAAAAACAACAATATATGACTAAATAAATTACTAAAAATTGCATATAAATGACTAATTTTGGTCACATGACCGTTAGTAGTTTATTTCCGGTCATTTATAACGCAACCAAATGTATGACTAAACTATTTTAGTCATTTATCTAGTCATTGATGTGGTCATTGATTTAGTCGTTAATTTAGTCATTGATTGTTGTTACCTAGTCATTTATTTAGTCATGGTAGTGATTTATTTAGTCATATATTTAGCCATTTTTATTTATTGGTTTCCATTAATTGGTAGTAAATATAGTCATGAAATGAATAATTTATTAAATACCATAAATTTTATAATGCAAAACTAACATAATATTAAACTTGAACTAAAACATAAAAGCAAATAAAAATATTACATATACGAACAAGCTACAACATGCTAGAATTAAAAGATTAATTCAACATCATGATAATTAAAGGTAATTTGCAATAAAATTTTTAATGAATATATATATATATATATATATATATATATATATATATATATACCAAGTTATAAGATGTCAAAGTTGTCTAAGAGTTTCCAACTCTTTCAAATACACCATGACAATTAAGATCCCTAAAAAACACATTCAAAATACTGAATAAAGCAATGAGCCAAGATGTCTGACAACTAGTACATGATAAACATGTTTAACTATGTCATTTTTTCCAAATATTTTAGTGGCCACCATGTGAAGGTTCTCTCATTCTCTTTCAAACGAACAACTTCTTCTATTTTGTCTTCATAAACAAGGGGTATGTTACTTGTGACCTTTAAAATGTTTACATTTGCATCTCTTGTTCCTTTCAAGTTGACTCCATGTACAATAGATAGGGAGTGAATCTGCCCAATTCCCATAGCATCACCATCAAACGGATCCAACACACATGCTTTATCCCTTTCTTTGAGTTTATCAATACTTTTTTGCAAAAAGAAAAAAAAATAACACATTATATTACATAGGTAATGATTACCCTTGTTTGCATAATAAAACAACCATTACTTACTTAAATAGTGCTTGCATGTGTGTGTTAAAATAATTGCAAAAGGAAAATTTTAAAAATAATTGCAATGATACCTTATGAATGTTTTACCCTGAAAATTACCTTAGCAGTCTCACATTTTTGTTGATCAAGAGGCAAAAAGCGGTGGATATAGAATAGAAAAAAGTGGTGGATATAGTGTGAAAGATTATTTTCTCATGCCAAAGGAAAGGCTTATGCACTATGGAAATTTAATGAAACAAAAGCATATTTACTAGTTGATGACAAGTAACCTATCCAACAAATATTTCCATTAAATATTGCTTGTTGTAACATTTGTGCAAGTTGAAATATTACCTTCCACATATCACGTGTCATTGAAAAATAAGTGGGAGGCATAGAAATTTCAATAATTTCATAATAGAATAGAGTGTTCAATGTTTCCATGTTACTGAAAATACTAATTTCCAAGACATTTGACATCTTTTCATTTTTGGGGGGAGAGGGTATTGAAATGTTGACTAGTTATCTTTAAGCCAAAAATGATACTAATAATTAGACATCTTGAGCCACAAGGACTACAACAAATCAAAATAAATTCAATTGCATATACAAAAGATTTCACGATATGTTCTAACCGGATCTTTCCAAGTGTCAATGCTTGAAGGAATTGAATTGATGATGTGTGTTGCATCATAGAGGGCTCCCAAACCAGCTAGTCTGTAATTAAATTCATTTCAATATGAGTTTTAGAACGGTGAGAAGAAAGAACTACCAAAAGAGAAAATAAATGAGATGAAGAATCATTTGTATTTTAAACATCCAGTTGGAAGTGCTGAAAAGAAGCCACCATAACTTGATTATAATCATGATTGTAAAATCAAGGATGCTTTTGCAAAACAAGGGATGTATCATGGAGCAAGTAATGAAAAATGAATCATCAAAAACATAAATTACAGCTAATGGTGTTTATCAAAGAATCCCTAAATTTAAACAAATTTAACAATAGCAGGAAATTATTGGAATTTTTTATATTTATCAAGCTTAAAACCAAGTAAAAGTTATTTCAAAGGCATAAAAAAACTGAAGCACACATTCTCATGTCACATATATTTAAATGGAAACACCAATTTCAAATTTTCTCAAACAAATAATATCTATCCAAGTTGTGTTCCAAACAGGACATAAGGAATGGATGGATGAATTCAATTTTAAAAAATTTAACAAAATTTCAAATATATCTACCTTGATTATATTTGAAGTTATTTTATTTATTAAGTAATGAGTACTCCTAAAAATAGTCATCTTGGTGATGACTAGAGCATAAAAATGCTCCAACTAGCCAAAAATACCACAAAAAATATGTTAAATAATATTACTTCTCAATTTCATGTTAATAAATTAAATATTAATTACTTGCTACATGCTTATTTTAGTTAATCATAAACAAGATCAAATAAAACAAAGTTTTAAACTTTCCAATCTATTCAAAATTCATTCCAATAATTCTAAAAAGAAACAATCTTTATTAGAATCTTAAAGAAGAAGACAATAGAGAAGAGAGAGGTCAACTTAAGATGGCATGATGCTCACTAGTGGGTTCATACGCCCCAATCCATATTATGCCTCTAAAAGTAATCTCAGTCAAGTACATATTGGCAAATGTGATTTACAATGGTAATAGCTAAGTAATCCTATAGTTCTATGAGTTCAATATAACCTAAATTAATGCAAATGTGACCTGTGAAAAACTCTTAAAACACTCATAAAATTCCAAGTAGTTGAACTAACGTTGAGAAACAAAATAATCTATTTGATAAAATAGGTTAAAGTCATCTTTTAGCTCCTAGCCTATCCAGCACACAAGATGACTTTTGAGATGCCAATAATGCAACATCCTTAGCAATATTACTTATTTAGCTTCTAACTTTGACAGGGTCCTCTTGCCTATGTTAAGAGGACAACCAATAAGATAGACCAAAAAGTTGGGTCATTTATTTCAGCTTCATTGATCCTAGAAAACATGTGAATTTCATGTGATCATAGATGTCACTTTTGGACACCCAGCTATTTAGACAAACAAAACCAAATTTACAATTATTCTTTAGTGACACATTTCATTGAACATTAAAAACATTTTTTTAGGTCAAGGAATGAATGGCTTGAAACATCCATGACTATCAATGTGGCCTCAACTAATGCAGTTGTGAAAATGGTCATTAGGTAGGGAATGTGCAAAGCTCTTGACTCTTATAACATTTATAAAATTCCAAACACTACCATAGAAAAGCTAAAGGTCATTTCTTAGGTCACAACCCAACAACATACAAGCTAGCTTATGAGACCCTATAAAGAGATAGTTTCAGCATATTGACAAGCTCCTTAATAATATTCTATATCTAGTGTCTATATTTTGATAGGGTTCCCTTTAGCTATGTTATAAGGATAGCCAATAAGATGGGTTATAGAATAGAAAATGCATCTATCATATAAAAATATGTTGGAACATGTACTTAATTTTATTAATCCTGAAAAATATGCTAGAATTTCATGCAACCTTACAAATTCCTTTTGGAAACCCACCTATATAGGAAAACATAACCAAATATACATTTATTTTTTCATGAGTTATATCATTGAACATTTAGAGTCAGACACTATTATAAGGTTAAAACAAAATGGTGAGTGCTTATGCATAGTTCTCGTGAAATAGTAAAACTAACAAGGAAAGTAAAATGCTAATTATAAGCCAATGAAATTGCTAGTTCCTAAATTTTAAAAACTCAGGCTTCCCTCTGAGTTTAGTTTCATGACTTTGGGATTGAAGTACAGTGAAACAAAGGGTCATTAAACTTCAAAAGGATAAGTTGATGTACTTACTTGAGTTCTTGCAAAGTATCCTCTACCTTGAATATGAGTGCATCATATCCGTTCTTCTCAAGTATCTTCCTCTTCTCTTCACTTGTGCATGTTCTTGAGACCCTCCCGAATTGGATTAAAACACTTGATGGATCATACAAATTAAAAATCAATCATGAAAAATAATACTTAAACCATCAATCAACAAAGCCACTTCTCATAGTTACTACCAGTTGAACACAAATACAATTTTTTAACCCTGCAGACTTTCATAACTTGATGATCATTGAATGGATTACTGCAGTCAATTCGCAAGAAGGATCACTATTGTATGATTCTATTACTATTAAACTAAAATTTTGTGCACTACATTGAACTAGTTTTTCTCTTTGGAATAATATTTCATTTTTTTTGTCATTTGATAGAGTAATTTAGAAACAAAGGCCACCTTCAACTTGGCCACAATTTGATGTGAGAATAAAAAAGTGTTCAATTGACTCAGCCATGTTAGTACCTCATTTTCATCAAACTTCTAGTTAATATCTGCATGTAAATTAAGACCTGCGAGGTATGAACCTCTAGTGAACTAAAACCCTCCTTAATTAGTGAGTTACCTTACATGTAGACAATAAATACCCAATGAGTTGATCCAACCGTACATGTATGATATTTAAATAATCTTGATAATTATCGAGGTAATTGATTATACCAAAAAAGAAGATGGTGTTGGCCTCTTCTTTTGGGGCAAAAAAGAGGAAACCAAGTAATTGAATATCAATGCCTAGATAATGTAACAGGCCTCTTAGGGTTTTTTATGATGGGTAGCAACAACCCAATGGCCAACAAACCACCAGGCTAGCCCCTATAAGCCCCAGCCGATGGGTGACTGGGAAACTAGAAATCTGTACAGTTTGCATCAATAGGACAATGAATCTTCCTAGGAAAATCAAATTATGGTTGCACATGTTGTAAAGACAGTTGTCGTTGCACCAAAAAATCAACCTATTAATGTCTGATACAACCACCAGAGTTAATAAATCCATCGGAGGAGTTTAAGCCATGTCACGAACCCAAGTGTTTCATTACACAACACAAGGAGACTGAGGGTGCATACCTTGCAACAATCCCCCCCAATCGCAAGCGAGGGGTTCAAACCAATTACCTAGACTCTGATACTAATTGTTGTAAAGATGGCTTCCATTACACCAAAAGATCGACCTATTGATGCCCAATACAACTTCCAGAGTTAATGCATCTACGGGAGGTGATTAAGCCATGTCACGAACCCAAGAGCTATGTTGCACAACACAAGGAAACCAAGGGTGCACACCTTGCAACTGAACAATGACAAACACTCAGCAATGAATGACCAGTCTAGCCCCCATGGTAGATCCAACATTTCTTACATGGTAGAGTGGCCGCACAGGTACACTGAATTTTTATGTGTTCCCAATGATGCATTCACAACCATTATTACCCATGGGTATGGGATCAAAGGGAAGTAATGAGGACGTTCCCAACTCATACCCTTCTATAAGGGATGGTCTGAGGGCATCTCCTCATTCCCATACCCATGGGACATAGTGGGAACATCCAACTTTGACTGAAAAGCATTAATTGGCATGCCATCTCTAGCATGCACATTCTCAGATCCCAAACATTTAAAATCTAAATAAATCGTTTAGTTGTGGACATCAAGGAAAGGTTCAAAAAATTCAAAATTTAATGCATTTCCTGTCATTTGGAGTGGAAGTTGTAGACATCCAAGAGAGGCTGGATTATATAAGATAGTTATATTACACATCATTTGGAGTGGAGGTTGTGGACAGTGAGATTTTCATTATCATGAAAACTGAATGTTTAATGCTAACTGTTCACTTTTTTGAATTTTTAGTGTATACACCTAAAAACAGTCATCATATTCAATTAATTAAATACAACCTATTTGATTAATGTTTCAACTATGTATAAATAAAGTCTTACTTTATTTATATTGTTCACTCTTCTTTTAATTCTTCAAAATCATAAATTATATTCTTCTAAATAATTAAATAAACAAAGTATCCTAAATGTGTTTATTTAATTAATCTTCCTTAATCCTGATTAAGAATTAGAGCACATGTCTACTACTTTTTCTTGTACCACCTCACAAAGGTCACATGAAAATAAATAAGCCTAATTATTAATTAGAATTATCCTCACACACTTCCACCAATTGGAAAAGGCACGTGGCTCACACTTCCAACAAATTTGGAGCACATGGGTCTTTGTTTCACACATTTGGGTCCCCCATCCATTTGGCATGTTTCCAATTGGTCAAGGGATTCTCTCCACACACATGGCATGTTGTCTTTGGTCAAGGGGACAACATCCTGATTCTTTCCATCTCCATTGTCTATTCTTTCTCCTTCGAATCTAGATTGTTGATAGGTGCCACCTCACAAAATGCTTGAGAAACCCTATAAATACATCTCCTTGCCTTTGCATTTATCATCCACAATTGAAGTAAAGTTACTATGCAGGTTTCTCTTAGGAGCTTGGAGCTTTCATGGAGTCTTATAATTAGTTTTCATATCATGTGTTACTTTGCATTCTCATTTTAGATTAATTAATTGCTTCATAGTTGCATTTTATCATCCCCATTGCATCATAGTTGCATTTTAGGTTAGTTTGTTTTATGTTTGCATTTGATCATATACATAATCATGAATAGTTCATTTTAGTTTCACATCATCTCACTCATCTCCACTTGTCCAATTATCATCAACATCATCCTTCATTTATCATTGTATTCATCATCCTTTTCATCCTTTTGTTTCATTTAGAAGCATACCACTAATCCTTCCAACACACGTTTGCTCATAGGAATCATCTTAGCTTGCATATTAAGCATCAAATCTTGTTTTCTATGTTGTCATTTTAACAATCATTGTGCCCATAGAAATATGAGGGCCGAATGGTTTAATAAATCCCTAGAAATAGAGGACAATGATACATATTTGAAAGGTTGATTGTATTACAAATAGAGTAGATTAATTGATCAAACTTTGAATGTAAATCGT
Organism: Sequoia sempervirens; assembly: GCA_007258455.2. Taxonomy (NCBI): domain Eukaryota; kingdom Viridiplantae; phylum Streptophyta; class Pinopsida; order Cupressales; family Cupressaceae; genus Sequoia; species Sequoia sempervirens. The sequence goes on from VDFB02270651.1 coordinate 777,472,033, forward strand.
TTCATTAAGGTTTGTGTTGACATTAGATCTCTCCACATTCAACACACGCACAAAATGGCGCCCATTGTGGGGCCTTTGCCTCATTTGTTTCTAAATTTTTTGCAAATTTCATCATCATAGGTTCAGATTTGAGACTTGAGAGCCTTTTGCACTTGTTCTGAGACAATTATGGGCTCTTTCTAGAGTTCAGGCGCTTCTTGTCTCTATTTTGGCACCTCTTGCAAGTTGTTTTGAGACCATTTTCACCTATTCTGGGACCATTTTGGGTTGTTTTTAGAGTTTTGGCGCCTCTTGTAAACTATTCTGAGACCATTTTTACCTATTTTAGGACCATTTTGGGCTATTTTTAGAGTTTTGGCACCTCTTGCAAACTATTCCAAGACCATTTTTACCTATTTCGGGACCATTCTGGGTTGTTTTTAGAGTTTTGGCGCCTCTTGCAAACTATTTTGAGACCATTTTCACCTTTTCTGTGACCATTTTGGGTTGTTTTTAGAGTTTTGGCACCTCTTGCTTGAGTTTTGGCTCCCCTTGCAAACTTTTCTAAAACCATTTTTACTTGTGTCGGGACCATTCTGGGTTGTTTTTAGAGTTTTGGCGCCTCTTGCAAGTTGTTCTAAGACCATTTTTACCTATTTTGGAACCATTATGGGTTGTTTTTAGAGTTTTAGCGCCTCTTGCACTTGTTTTGGCACCTCTTGCAAGCTGTTCCGAGACCATTTTGAGCTCTTTTTAGAGTTTTGGTGCCTCTTGCACCTATTTTGGTGCCTCTTGCAAGTTGTTCTAAGACCATTTTCACCTGTTTCAGGACCATTCTGGGCTTTTTTAGATTTTTGCGCCTCTTGCAAGTTGTTCCGAGACCATTTTCACCTGTTCTGGGACCATTTTGGGCTATTTTTAGAGTTTTGTCACCTCTTGCACCTGTTTTGGTGACTCTTGCAAGTTGTTCTGAGACCATTTTCACCTGTTCTAGGACCATTCTACACTATTTTTGGATTTTTGGTGCCTCTTGCACCTTTTTTGGTGCCTCTTGCAAACTGTTTCAGGGAGCTCTGGCTTTTCTAACTCTGTTTTTGAACTTTTTGTCTCTGTTTTGGCACCTCTTGCATCTGTTTTGGCGCCTCTTGTCTCTATTTTGGCTCCTCTTGCAATTTTTCACCAAATTAGAAAACTCACATTCTATGTTGTGCATTTGTAGGTTTTCCTAGAATTGTTGTCAAATACTCAAAACATAAACTACTAACATATTGCAGGGGCAAGATGTTATTCACTTGTTTCCTTTGGTTAAGATAGGAACATAACTTAATTAAAAGGTTAACGAACATCATGTTTCCTTTTGGTTAAGTTAGGAACATAGCTTAATTAAAGGAAAATGAACACCATGTCTTTTGTATGTGATGGATGGTAGGCATATGCTCTCCCCTTAATTAAATGATCTAAAAATCCAAACCTGTTCTTGTTTATGTCAATTGTAAGTGGAGCATATAGCATGTGTTCTCTCTTTATTCATACGAAATAAAGATTGATTAAACTATGGGTATGCTTGCTTACTTTTGTTTATCCTAGAGGGCTTGCCTTGTGGGAAAAATACTCACCCAAGGGAACAACCCAATCAGTAACATGCTAAAGCCAAGTGCATTTCTAGCTGGTATACAAGTGTGGTGTGATGTCCCTTAATTTTATTCACCCAAAAGAGGACTTGGTTTAATTAATTAAATATTAAAATTGTCTTTAATTATTTTAGAAGACATTTTAATTATTTAATTAATTAATTAATTAATATTTATGGCTATATGAAATGTTATGATATTGAAATTAAAGTTTTATAAGCCATTTATATTTAAATAAATCAGTTACCAAAAATTGATTGGGCGAAGTTATATGGGCTTTGAGAGCCGACACAAGGCATCACAGAGATTTATTTATGTCTGGTTTTTGAATTGGGGAAATCTGAGAATGAAATCTCTTAGGATTTCATAGCAATGGAAGGACGAAACCCCTGGGCATGGCATTTGAAATTATATTGGAGAATCAAGAATTTAAGCATTGGTGTAGTCCCTAAATTGTATTTCAATCTATTGGCGTTGGTACCTGTATTACTTGTTGAGTTTTGTTGATGAGAGATTGACGCTTCTACATTTGATCAAATTCCTGACGCCATATATACTCGGGCCTGAGCAACAAGCTTTTAGATTGAATATCCTCAACTATACAACGGTAATGCTATTTCATATTGTATACATGGAGTGACGTTTCATTATGTGCCGATGTAATCATGCTACTGGATATCAGGTTTAGTTGCCTCCACCACGTATTAAAAATATTCATTGTCGCGCTGTGTGAGATTGAATGGTTAAGGTGCTTGAAAGAGTGAAGGCATACATAGGGCTACTTTTATGTATCACAGGTCACATACCTTTAGCATCCAGAGAAATAATGAGCTAGCCGTGTGTGTCTTTAGCGTAATTATATTCCAAGCATTCCGACGCATACCTTGTTGGAATCGTTATTTGGATACGGGCAAGCTGAGATATAACTAGTCGGTTTATACATACTATCAGGATTAATTGAGCAGATAGCCATCATTGATACAGGATCATCTTTGCATCTATCATTGAAGCCATTGTTGTATTTTTGGTCTTCTTGACTTTTGTTGGTGCTTTGTGTTGCAGGGAGAATGCCATTAGGATTCGGGAGGATTGGATAACTTCTATTTCTATATTGTCATTTCCTCCCTTACATACTGTCGCAGCTAAGATCGGATTGTGGAACCCATATTATTATTGGTGCCTCCAACAATATTTATCTCTGCTATTGTCAGAGTCTTCCTGGATACGGGTATCTGGTATTGTTATATGTGCTCATCGTCTACTGAAGAACCATTATTCTGTAAGGCTGGAACGTCCAGCTCGTACCATTTCAAGTTTCTATATCCTGGCCAAGACATTTATGTAATCACAGGAAGGAGATTAGCAAACTCTAAACTACATTTATCTGCATGCACAAAGGAGCAGAGGAATGCATATGTTCCAGTGATTGAATTACATCAGAGATTGGAATTAAGCATTGAGACGGGTATGTGGGAGTATAAGGTTAGAATCTGAGTATTCTTCTTTACTTTTATGTTCAGTTGCACAATAAAATACACTTGTTCAGATACTTGGGTTGCTGTTGACATACTCGTATATTTAATATCACTATTGTATCTCTGTCTGCACATATCATTGATCTTTGAATATTTGATTTCATGCAAACTATTCGACAAAATGCCTGTACATCTGTTTTGGTGGAATTGAATAATTTTGCATATGAGGCTTCTTGGAATTAATTTATATATATTAGTTAGTGTAAAAAGCAAGTGATAGTTACTACTAATCATATTGATCATATAGTTTGACACCATGTTGACATTGTCAAACTTGGGAAACCAATAATATTCCTGGCTCCAGAGGTTGGGGTTATTACAGTGGTATTAAAGCCACTATCCTGCCAGCCTGAGGGTTTTTAGCTACAACTACATCAATGGATAGAATTCAGAGCAGAAGATTGATTCTTTCCTTTCTTACTGACTCACTAGTAAAGGAAAAAAAGCTTAGTTTGGAGAAACATTTGGAAGACCTTTCTCAATTGCAACAAAAGATGGCTTCTGGTTTTGCTCAATCACAATAGAAATTTTACCGGGATTTGCAGCATCTTGATAATTCATTGTCAAGAGAATCTCAACATACTAATGACTCTTCCACACCTACAAGTAAAGGAACTCATGATTTGTTTGCACAGGGAGAGTATAAGGAGATTTGCAAAAATCTTCATGAAGAATTTGAGATACATGCTAATATAAATGAAGATAAAAGGGAAGGCTCTTGTATTTATGAACACTTGTTTGATCACAACTTTGTCCAGTCATTATTGGGTGAAGCTTGTAAGGAATCTACAAGCAAGATGGTCAAAGTGTGTAATGCATCAACAAGTGAAAGGGAAAATTCTAATGTTGATAAACCTTCTACACATGAAGACAGATCAGAAAAGTTAGTGCATGGCAGCCTTGAACAAAAACCTCTTGTAGTGGAAGATTTGGAAGGTCAATTTATGGTGAAGGAAGAAAAGATTGTGAAAGTGTTATCAAGGATGGATGATACTCATAAATGCATTGAAGACCTCATTTGGTCAACACAAATTGAGGGGAGGTGAAAAGGGATGGTAACAGGTATGTCTCATACACATTTGCAGACCATCAAAGAAACATTGGAATTCATAAAAGATGATTACTTGCAATTACTAAGAGATAGAGATATGGCTATCAAATTGGTGGAGGACAAAGATAGGGAAATTGTTGATCTTTTTCATCAGTTGAGTGAGGCTCATTATTCAATACACAAAGTAGGAAATAAGTTGTGTGTTGCAGCCACTTTGCAAGAGCAAGAAGTTAATGCAAGTGACATGGAATGTGAAAAATTTGGTAAAAATGGTTAGATGTTTCCAATTTCATATCAGGAACAAGGAAAGAAAATAGATATTATGGCTATAGGTGAGGATTGTAAAAATCCCTGTGAAGAATTTGATAGATAGGAAAATTTGGCTCATGAAGGAAAAAGGATAGAGTCTTGTGTAATTTTACTGGAAGCACCACATGTGGCATCTGCAAAAGAATGCAAGAGTTTTAGGGTGGGTAACATAGAGGTTTGAATTGATAAATCATATGAAGGTAAGGGTTTTATTGATGTTCCTCTTGTTGACCACAATGTTGTTCCTTCATTCATGGTGGAAGATGTGCAGGAATAATTTGTAGCCTCAAGCAATAGGCAAGGTACGGTAGCCCATGGAGAGACTAGTGATGAACACGATTCTGAATGCCTGAGTTTGGCCGACAACTCCTTGTCATCATATGAACCTTAAGTAAAGTCATCCATGAGGAGCTTGATGAATTTTCAGATTGTTCAAAGTCTGATTTTGTATCAGCAATTGATGAAGAACATGAGGTTGAATTGGATACATCTTCAAGTGTGATCATTGACTCTCAAATTGGCTCCACTCCTACACATGTTGAAAAATCAGAGGTAGGCATACAAGACGGGGAATTTGTGGATCTTTGTCTTCAGATGAATACGTCTCATCACTTATTGCATAAATTAGAAAACACATCTTCTATAGCAGCCTCTACCATGATGCAAAATGACAATGCAAGTTGCATGGAGTGTGAACAAATTGATGGAAGAATTGAGGAGCTTCATGAGGAGACATCTTGTAGCTTGATGACATCATTTGATTATGAGTTAGGTGAGACACTACCACTTTTCACTTGGAAAGATCAGGAGGAAGATCAAGATTTGGAGGTGTTCAATGACTCTAAAGAAAGTAGGGAGGAATCTAAAATGCTGATTTGGGACAACAGCAAATTACTCTCCCATCCTCATGAATTTGTTGTTTATGGTCATGAAAAAACTAACTCAACCATTGTTGACAGCCCTCTTTTTGAGTTGAGTGCTGACTTGACTTTAGATAATCCACTCTTTGGGTTGGATGATGAGGAGGCTCTTGATCTTGATGATGCAAATGCTATGCAGGCTTCAGGTGTGGGGTGTGATTGTAAAACTGAGCATACAATTAGTGGATCAACCACTAATGTCATGTCTTCATATGCACATAATGATTTCCATAAGGCAGATTTGGTTGAGCCTTTGATTTTCCATGGCGAGTTTGAGGAGTTATCTTTTCTAGAGGCTCGCATGGTAGAGCTTATGTCTTTTAGACTAGCTTATGAAGGAGTATGCATGAGTGGTGGCATTGTTGGTTCATATCTATTTGAGCACACAAACACACTTGGAGATGATTCACTACTTCCTTATAATGCATATGGAGCTATTTTATCTTCCAGATATGGGGCATGCATGATCATAGTTCCTCCTGCTGAATGAAAATTTCTTTTAGCAGTTGGTTGGAGAAGTCGGAGGAATTTGCATCGTCCTTTCCCTGATGTAGGTAGACATGGTGATGAGTTTCTATCATCTTCTAAAATTAGAGGTATTTGTGGCTTCTTCTGGAGTGAGATGCTCAGTTGGATGTATGATGTTTGGGTTTATAACAACACATGGCAGATCGGCATGATTGATTATGCACCAAAGGATAATTTGGGATCCTAGACTTGACATGATTGATGCATTATTTCTTTTGGATCTTGTTGCATTGCTTCACAACTTTGGGCATGACGAGATTATCATAGTGTGGGATCCAAGAATTTTTTTGGCAAGCAGAGTGCTTCATAGGTTGGTGTGCTGTGACAGAGTTATTACAGTATGGGATCTAGGGATCTCTAGCTGGATCGAGTGCTTCACAGGTTGTTGCGGAATAACAGGGTGACTGAGAATAGATTGGTGCAAAAAATTGGCAGAGCAGTGTTTTTGAGATTGGTTTGGGATCCAGGTATTGTCATGGTTGATTACATTGTCCGCGTGGATCTTGGCAAGTTGCTTCATATCTTGTGGCTTAATGGTTTGTATATCAGAGTGGAGCAGCTGTTTGGTATTCGATTGCTTGGGAGAAGCAATCTCTGGGAAAGGAGGACTGTGATGTCCCTTAATTTTATTTTCCCAAAAGAGGACTTGGTTTAATTAATTAAATATTAAAATTGTCTTTAATTATTTTAGAAGACATTTTAATTATTTAATTAATTAATTAATTAATATTTATGGCTATATGAAATGTTATGATATTGAAATTAAAGTTTTATAAGCCATTTATATTTAAATAAATCAGTTACCAAAAACTGATTGGGCGAAGTTATATGGACTTTGAGAGCTGACACAAGGCATCACGAAGATTTATTTATGTCTAGTTTTTGAATTGGGGAAATCTGAGAATGAAATCTCTTAGGATTTCATAGCCATGGAAGGATGAAACCCCTGGGCATGGCATTTGAAATTATATTGGAGAATTGAGAATTAAGCATTGGTGTAGTCCCTGAATCGTATTTTAATCTATTGGTGTTGGTACCTATATTACTTGTTCAGTTTTGTTGACGAGAGATTGATGCTTCTACATTTGATCAAATTCTCGGTGCCATATATACTCGGGCCTGAGCGACAAGCTTTTAGATTGAATATGCTCAACTATACAACGTCAATGCTATTTCATATTGTATACATGGAGTGATATTTCATTATGTGCCGATGTAATCATGCTACCAGATATCGGGTTTAGTTGCCTCCACCATGTATTCAAAATATTCATTATCGCGCTGTGTGAGATTGAACGGTTAAGGTGTTTGAAAGAGTGAAGGCATACATCGGGCTACTTTTATGTATCACAGGTCACATACCTTTAGCGCCCAGAGAAATAACAAGCTAGCCGTGTGTGTCTTTAGCGTAATTATATTCCAAGCATTCCAACGCATACCTTGCTGGAATTGTTATTTGGATACAGGCAAGCTGAGATATAACCAGTTAGTTTATACATACTACCAGGATTAATTGAGCAAATAGCCATCATTGATACGGGATCATCTTTGCATCTATCATTGAATCCATTGTTGTATTTTTGGTCTTCTTGACTTTTGTTGGCGCTTTGTGTTGTGGGGAGAATGCCATTAGGATTCGGAAGGATTGGATAACTTCTATTTCCATATTGTCGTTTCCTCCCTTACATATTGCCGCAGCTGAGATCAGACTGTGGAACCCATATTCTTATTGGTGCCTCTGGCAATATTTATCTCTGTTGTTGTCAAAGTCTTCCTGGATACGGGTATCTGGTATTGTTATATGTGCTCATCGTCTACTGAAGAACCATTATTCTGTAAGGCTGGAACGTCCTGCTCGTATCATTTCAAGTTTCTATATCCTGGCCGAGACATTTGCCTAATCACAAGAAGGAGATTGGAAAACTCTAAACTACATTTATCTGCATGCATGAAGGAGCAGAAGAATGCATATGGGCTAGTGATTGAATTACATCAGAGATTGGAATTAAGCATTGAGACGGGTATGTGGGAGTATAAGGTTAGAATCTGAGTATTCTTCTTTACTTTTATGTTCAGCTGCACAATAAAATACACTTGTTCAGATACTTGGGTTGCTGTTGACATACTCATATATTTAATATCATTGTTGTCTCTCTGTCTGCACATATCATTGATCTTTGAATATTTGATTTCATGCAAACTGTTCGACAAAATGCCTATACATCTGTTTTGGTGGAATTGAATAATTTTGCATATGAGGCTTCTTGGAGTTAATTTATATATATTAGTCGGTGTAAAAAGCAAGTGATAATTACTACTGATCATATTGATCATATAGTTTGACACCATGTTGACACTGTCAAACTTGGGAAACCAATAATAGTCCTGGCTCCAGAGGTTGGGGTTATTACATGTGGATACTAGAACAAAGGCCAATATCATGAGGTTGGTTCTGATGCGAAGGCAAATAATGGTCTCTCACTGCATGGATCAACCCCCACAAATGAAAAGTCATTACTAAAACCCTTGTTATAGTTTGGCCAAAATCCTTTATCTATTCTTTGGTGCAACAACGGTCGTTGCTAAGGTATCCACATTCTCATAGTTTTTAGTAGAGATGATCAGTTTTCCATGGGAGTTTCATGGGGACTGGAAGCTTGGTTGGCCTGAGAAGAGAGTGCACTATAAGGGGGAGCCCGTGCAACCAAGCTTTTGAATTCATCTGCTAAAGATAGTGTAGTTGGGGTAAAACCCACATGGAATCTAAAAGAATATAGTCTTACATAGCCCTAGGAGTGTATATTTTGCTTGATGTGTCTTTATCAAAGTGTTTTCAAAACAAACCTCAAACAAAACACCATAAAAAATATCACATTTTGAAAGTGAAAACCTTGATTCAGAACTACATTCATTGAGGTAAACAAGTCTACAATTGAAAAATCCAAGGAATCAAACCTTTGGGGGGTATTTTTGTTGTTTTGGAGTCATTTTGAGGGTTTCTAAGAGTTTTGGCACCTTTTGTCTCTATTTTAGAGCCTTTTGTATCTCAAGTGTGCCAAAATTCCTACACCATTGTGTAGCTTATGAAATTCTACCCCATTTAAAAAAAAAAATCTTTGAAAAAGACCTTTGTATGACCAAGATACGACCATTTTAAGATTGACTATAAAAGTGTTTTGACATGGAACTCTGAAGTGGTGCCTTCGGTGTCCCAAGTGGCACCTCTTGTAAGCCTAGTTTTCAAGTTTTGTGGAGTGAAACACTGTTTTGGCACCTTTGGTGTCCCAAGTGGTGACTTTTGCTAGTCCCAATTTTCATGTTTTGACTTGTTACTCTGAAGTGGCACCTTTTGTCTCTATTTTGGTGCCTTTTGCTTCTATTCTAGTGCTTCTTGTCTCTATTTTGGCACCTCTTGTAGACCACAAAATAGTAACTTAGGTTCATTCACCTTCTGAAGGTCAATCCTCTTAGCAGTGTTTGACCATTTCTTAGGAAAAACAGAGTCTGAACATGTCGTTTGCCCAATGATTTCATGAAAGATTAAGATTCGAAAACCAAATTCCATACCTCTTAGTCCAAAAGAACACCAAAAATGTTTATCAACACTTTACGATTTTAGAGAGAGGTTAACCTTCATTTTCTACAAAAGAGCTTGCAAGAACAATCATGAATTATACATCTTTTACTACTGTCAAAATCCATGACTTTTCCAAAGATTTGAGTATCTCATCTCACAAGTTTAAACCAAAATTTCAAAAATCCAAGTCCAAGATCATTCCTTAGATACCTTAGAAGTCTAAACTTGTTAAAACCAACCTCTACAAGTGGAATTTTCCAAACTAAACCTAGATCTAAACATCTCAAAGTTCCTATATCATCAAAATCTATCATATCTTTGATTTTTAAACCTAGTTTCATCATCGATATTTCTCATCCTTTAATCACGAAACAACATTATACAATGGAATCAAACATAGTTCCTTCAATAGAATTTGTCATTCTATTTGACTTAATTGTAATCCTTGGCACTCCTCCAAACATAGATCAAAGTTTAGCTAAATTGTAACACTTGTATGCCCATTTTAACAAGATCCCAATGTTGAAACTCAAAACAATGAAATCCAAACCACCATGGCTGAAATAGATGAGGATCAATTGAATGCTTTAGCTCATCAAATAAAAATCCTTCAACAACAAATCTGGGATATGCAAAGGGAAACAACCATAGAAGGATATTTGTTGTCAGACATCTATTTTTATTGATCTGACAGACATCTGTACATGACAACTTCTCCACCAATAACTACATCATCCAAGTCCAATTTCTATAAATTATTGAAAAAGTTAAATCAAAAGCCCAAATATCAGTCTGTAAACACAAATGATATTGAACAACCTTACCATGTAATGCATCAATTTTCATCTCCCATAAGCCAAAAAAAATATCAAGATTCTTTAACCCAAGTTAACGATTCCATCCAACCACATTCTTCTATCATATCCTCTATATCCAATGATTCATGTCAAGCTCTCAATCCAAACCATGCTGTCATAGACTCCTCTACACCTCAAGATCAAATAATTCTTTCCACTTCATCCCATGATACCAAAATTCCACAAGTTCTTCCAATATTTGACCAAGACCACATATCTCAAGAATTCTATGATGATATTCTCCTTTTACTTTTCATCCACAAGGATTCCCTTCCATCTCAAGAGAAAAGTATCCTTCCAAGTCCTCCTTCGATTCCATCTAATGAGTCCATACCATCTCAAGATTCCATTGCATCCTAGGAGCATGATAGTTTTTCCATCCTATCTAATTATGTCCTATCACCCGATGATCAAGAAATGCTTTCTACAAAATCTCATGATTCCCTTCCTCATCAACATCAAGATATGCTTCCATGCAAGGATACCCTTTCATTCCATGAGGATGTTCATCTTTTTCAAGATCAAGATATGCCTTCCATACCACTTCATGATGACTCCACACCTAATAAAGAGCAAGCTACTCCATCTCCTACACCTCATGATCCTATCACACATATTCAAGCTATTCATGAACCACACACCTACAAATTGGGATCCTCCACCTTCATCTACTTTGGTTTACTTCCAACAACTATCATTTCATCCATATCATATCTTCCCCAAAATGGACTTGCATCTTGTTTCAAAAACAATTCACATCCCATTGGTAAACTAATGTGTCAAAGTATGAAATACAAAGGTGAAGGATTAGGCCTTCATGAACAAGGTATCCTAGAACCCCTTGTTGCTTAAGAAAACCCACATTACCATGGCCTTGGTTATACACCTAAGTGTCCTAGTCCATCAAACCTTCCATCTATCTTGGGTCCTCATCCTAATCCACCAAACTTTCCATCTATCCTAGTTCCTCATCCTAGTTCATCAAACCTTCCATCTATCCTAGGTCCGTATCTTATTCCTCAAGAACAACAAATTCACACATCCTTGATTCCCTTTCAAAATTCTACCTACACTCACTCATCCATAATACCTCGATACCATTCATCTCAATCCACCCATCCCATTGCTCTTGGAAGCAATTTGGGTGCTAAATGTCAAAAGATTCCATATCAAAATCAACATGTGTCAAAGTATCAACATGTCTCCTCGAAGAGGCATGCAAAAATAAAAGATAATTTGATCCAAAATCAAAGAAAAAATAAAAAAGGCCACAAAGGCCCATCAAAGCAAAAAGAAAAATTTCCAATACCACAAAGGTCCATAAATCAAAAGGAAATTTCAAAAGGCCACAAAGGCCCATGAAAGAAAAAAGAAAAATTTCCAAGGCCACAAAGGCCCATAAATCAAAAGGAAAAATATCAAAGGCCCACAAAGCAAATATCAAAGTCAAAAGTCTTGTGGATTCCAAAAAGTCTCATAGAAGCAATAAAATCCAAATTGGCAATCCAAATTTGCTAATCGAAAAGCTTCCTCCAATCTTCCATTTAAAACCTATTACCTTCCAAATCCATTTTTCCTCCATCACTTCACCACCCTTCAAGATATGTGCCAATGTTGACCTTGCAATCCTTTCCATCTATCCATCAACAAGCCTTCCCACCTCCTATACATTACCTGACATTCATCCCCCATCATTCTCCATTAATCCAAACCTTTGGGTAAGTCCTTAGTTCTTCCATCGTACCTTTAATAGGCCAACATTTATGAGTTTAATCCCCATGGCCATGGTTTATTAAAGAGATATTTGGTCGTGAAACTTGATGCTTAAGTCCTTCCTCCATCTCCCTATCATCCATATCCTATTGTCCATATTCCTCTTGCACTCTACACTTGGGGGGCAAGTTTCACCCATCTTATCATTCCTTACATTTCCACCTTTGATCTTGAAAAAGTTAAGGATCTCCTTGAACATCATATATCTTATCCTATTCACTTTTTCCATATCTTTTGTAACATATCCTTCACCTTATCCATATCACATCATTCTTTCTAGATACATCCTTTCTTCCCTTCCTTGGTCTTGATGAGAAATAGGGGAAAAATACTTGGGCCTTGTGTTTGTATCCTATCTAGTTGATCTTGATCATCCCATTCATTATCTTTATCCTCACTTTCTTCCATTCCATATCTCCTATCTTATCAAAATCAATTTCATCATGTCCCTTTGCAACCTTGAATCTTATTATGAAAATCATATTTGAGCCTAGCTATAAAACATTATCCAATCATCATATATTTTGTCAATCAGTCATCAACACTCATCAATCTTATCGTACTTAGAGGAAATCAGTGATCCTAAGTACTTATCATCATCATGCCTTATGGAATCAATCATTCTTGGAATCTTAATCAATCAACCATTATCATCTTTTGACAAGAGATATGTTGCTTGCGTGACATGTTTTGCAATGAATCTTTCATTTTGATCTATCATTTATCCATGGTTACATTGCTTCTTTCACGGGGCATCTTGTTTTTTAAATCGGTCATATCATTTCATTCCTCCACCAGGCTTCCATCTCTTCATCTTTCATGCTTCCATGTTCGCATCATAGCTTGATCCAGTGTTTGTATCATGGTATCCCCTAGTATTACACGACCCATTCTAAAAATCAATTTGTCTTATCATATCACACTGGGGGAATGCCTTGCATTGGATTGGATTCTTGTACATTCTCAAGGTCATAAAATCAAAAATCCATAAACATTCAAAACATATCAAAATCCAAAAACAAGTCAAAAGGTCAAAAAGTCAAAAACATAGTTGTTATTCGAACTACATTGTCTCTAAGCTTTGAATGTAGGCAAGGGTGATCTTTGATTATCCCCTGAGACATTTAGGTCAGTCTTTTAGGTGTCTGTTATGTTCATATTTTCTTCTTGTAAATCTTGGTCGAGTTGTCAGTTAAACTATGTAGTCTTTGCGTGTATAACATAGGCAAGGCTAATCTATTGATTAGCCCTCGAGGCCCCTAGGATAGGTCTTTAGGTTAGGTCTTGGCCGTCATGGTCGTGTCTCACCCTAGACTAGGGGAAAAATCCTGCATTCACTAGGGGAAAATAAACTTTGAGCTTGAATCAACAGGAAAACAGTCGTTGGACTAATGTTACAAACACAAACTTCAAATGGATGGTGATCTTTCTAAATCAAGGGTTTATCACATTAAAAATGAAAATTCAAATTGTTCTACTTTGATTTTTTATATCATATCTCTTGAGTCCTCGATGATGTATCGATCTAGAGGAGCAAGGAAGGAGTATGATTTATCTTTGTCTGATGTCTATGAGTTTATCATTATTACTATGCAAGTTGTTGTGAGACGGGTGCTACAAAGTATCACTGATGACATTCTAAATTTTCATAGGAAAAAGATTAAATCTTGTCTGTTTACACAAGAAATGCTCAGGTTATCTCAGTTTAATTATACTTAGATGCTTGTGTTAACTTGAAATTTTAAAACATCATGGAAGTAGTACTCAAGTCATCTTGATCTAAACTATGTCATCAATGCTTGTACTCACTTTCAACATTTTAAAGGCCTAATGATGATAAAGAGCACGACAATAAGGTTAATACAAATGAAAACTTTTGAATACGAGATTTGCATAGTTAAGTTAGATTACATTCATGTTACTATTGCATGTGTATTTATGGGGTTTTTCAAAGTTGAAACACTTTCACAATGGTTTCATCTCTATTATTAATGGATTGAGTACACTGGACATTAACCAAAAACACATCATTCTCATTTAGTTGCACATCAGTTGCATCATCATTTGCATATCTTAGAAAATGTTCTCATCTCATTTACATTCATACATCCCATCATAATATTTGCATCAAAAAATACAAAAGAAAATAATAAAGGACATACATTGCATATCATTTCCAAAATCAAAATCATGTCATCCACTACGCTTAAATAAGCGAGTCTCTTCATATTTCCAAGAAAGTTGGGATATATGTCAGAGTTATGAAGCATAAAAGATCAATCTACTGTAGTCTTCCCACTACTTTTGGAAGTTGGACAAACTCACTTATTTAAACTTAAGGACCTGGCCATTTGAAGTCATGCACATTCACTCATTTGCATTGCATATCATCTAAAACAAATATAGTTTGTATAATCATTATAATCACATAGAAATTGCATACATTCACAACATTGCATAATCATAAGCATCACATTACATTGCATAATCATCATCATCACATAGAAATTACATACATTCACCATATTGCATAATCATAAACATCACATCAGATTGCATAATCATAAGCATCACATTACATTGCATAATCATCATCACATAGAAATTACATACATTCACAGTATTGCATATCATAATCATCACAGGGAAATCAAATGCATCATATAATTTTATCATCATATCAACATTTAGAGCCTAACCATCACTGCAAATCATATAACATCAAAAATATCATAATTTCCAAGTGTACAAGGATATCCAAAAGTAGGATGAGATACATCAAAATCCAACAAGGCACTGTATCATGTGAAATACATCCTCAATTTCACAAAAGGTGTATACGTAATGTCCAAGAACATCACAATATGCTATGTGGAGCTCCCACCAAACAATGTTGGTCTCATTGAACTAGTACCTCCTCTACCTAACAGACCTGCACTTGGGTCTCTCCTATCTCTAGGAAATGGTTGTGTGACACCCATGCTCACACTCCAAGAATGAGATCTGCCAAAACGAGATTGTACAAAACTTCTCATCGCTCAAGAGGAACCGACTCATGATATTTACCTCTGTAAAACTGCAACTCCTAAGAAATTTGTTGAATCTCTATAAAGAAATTCGTTGTACCTGTAGATGGTGTCGTCTACTATATCCTCTTGGAAATGACCTCAACCTGCTCTATCCGATGTCTAAAGGAATCCCTCTCTAACATGAGTATAATCACCTGTGCCTGCAATTGATGTATCTGCTACCTGTTTGTCCCACTATTAGTCATCAAAATATCAACTTGTGCCCGAAACTGCACTAACTCACCCTGAAGTGACTCAATCTGTGCTTGAGCCTGCACTACCTCATTCTAAAATGAATGAACCTTTGCCTATAAAGATGTTGTCTATGATGACTACTGATGAGAGGGGATCCCAATTCGAATAATGGGAATCATTGTTTGAGGTACGGTAACACTCCTGCGCCTCGAAAGTGCAAAATTAAATGGATGACTATCATCTGCCTCTAATGACCCTACCTCATCATCACTCTCACCACCATCACCCCTAAAACCACCCCCTATACCACCATCACCCCTGCAAACACCCTCCCCACCATCATCACCATCCTCTTCGTCCCCTCCCTCTCCATCAGTTGGCAGTACTGGCTCCTCTGGATGAGTAAATCTAGGAAAGGGATGAGTGTGGAAGTACTCTAAATAATCCTCTATCATCCTGATGTCTGTAATATATGGAACATTCTCCCATAAACTTGATGTCAAGGTATAGTACTCTGTACAGGCTACCTCATAAGATACACAGGGGCCCCACTCTACACAATCTTGTCATCATCGTGCATAATGGACAACTCCTAGGGGCATCCCCTAAACCCGTCCAAACTGCCGAAATACTCACAAATATAGGTATCACTCAAGCACAACATGTTTCTACCCAATCAGATAGCGGGATAACAACATATACAACATCTCCAACTGATCCTTTGGCCACTCCTCACAATCCAAGTATGAGTTCCATGTATCAGTCTCCAAATCATCTAGAGCATGCCTCCAATGGGCTACCTTTCCCAGCCTATGATGGACATGTGGACTATTGTAATAGAAAACATAGGGTCTCTGTGGTGGTCACTATCTCTCTCCCATGGGCTGAGTGATGACTATATGCTCCCATGCCCATTTCTGTAGTAATGTGATCCCACATGATAGGCTCATCGCCCTGTAATACACCACCTCATGCAAATCACAGTATAAATGGGATAACATGCATGAACCCCATGCATGTCTAGTACCATCTAGTGTCATCTATGATAACACTCAACCCCAACCTACTGAAAATCCCTTTGACCTACGATCAAGAAAAATGAATCCACCAATGAAACCAGAAAGCACACATGGCAAAGGATTGTAGCTACTAACCATCTCTGTCCAAGGAATCCATCGGCTTGCCATGTGATCATCTCGGCATAACCTCCACAACACAACTATCTCACCCTGCTCTATCTTATCATACACCACTATCTCCCCCATCACTGGGATCCATAGAATATGGTATACATCCTCTGGGGTCACTGTCATCTCTCCAGTAGCTAAGTGAAATGTGTTGTGGTCACTATGCCACCTCTCTGCCAATGTTGTCAGTAAATCTATGTTGATCCAATACTATGGGATATCTAATAAGGATGCCAACCTACAACGTGTGATAATATCCAAATCCACTGTAGACAAACGACGAACCATATTCCATGTCTTCAAGAAATGCTCCTGAGACTAGAGTACATTTGAATCTCCCTAATCATAAGGAGAAACACAAATCATTCAATCAAAGCATGTTCAATCAAGATTATCAGTCAATCAATGTCATGTTCAATCAAGATTATTAGTTAATCAAGGTAATGTGTAGTTAATCAAATCAGGTTCAATTAGGATAATTAAATCAATCAGAACAATCATCAACTCAATCAATCAGGACAATCACTCCTATCATTGATCCTTGCCTATCATGAGGTCGATGTACAATCACTCCTATCATTGATCCTCGCCTATCATGAGGTTGATGTGCAGTAAATATTATCATCGATCCTCACCTATCATGAGGTCAATGTGCAATAAATCCTATCATTGATCCTTGCCTATCATGAGGTCTTTGCAATCAATCCTATCATCGATCCTCGCCTATCATGAGGTTGATGTGCAAACAATCCTATCATTGTTCCTCGCCTATCATGAGGATGATACATCAATCATCACACCATCGATCCTCGCCTATCATGAGGTCGATATGTTATCAATCCTATCATCGATCCTTGCCTATCATGAGGTCAATGTGCTATCATCCTATCATTGATCCTTGCCTATCATGAGGTCAATGTGCTATCAAACTAGTATTGATCCTCGCCTATCATGAGGTCAATAAGCTATCAATTCTATCATCAACCCTCACCTATCATGAGGTTGATACATCATTGGTTCTCTCATTTGATTCTCACCTATCATGAGATCAAATCATCAACTATCTTACTCAAACATCAATCAAACAATGCACATCTCACAATCAGACTGAAATCAATTCAAAACATGACAAAGCAACGACTACTATGACTCAGAAACATCTTACGAACATCATCACAAGGTATTTCCACAATCACACCTTCTCAAATAGGGCAAAACATAGGCTAAACCACCTAGAATCAACAAAGGTAAAAACTTTCCAAGGCAACAAGAGGTGCCATTTGGGACCCCAAAGGTGCCAAAATAGAGTTTAACTTCAAAAACCTTCAAAACAAGGCTTGCAAGAGGTACCACTTGGGACACCAAAGGCGTCAAAACAAAGTTGGAGCTCAAAAACATGAATTTCACCCTTGCAAGAGGTGCCATTTGGGACCCAAAAGGCACAAAAACTCTCAAATCACCCAAAAACATGCATTTTCAAGCTTGCAAGAGGCACCATTTGGGACCCCAAAGGCACCAAAACTCTCAAATCACTCAAAAAAATGAATTTCAGGCTTTCAAAAGGTGCCAATTAGGACCCCAAAGGTACCAAAACTCTCAAATTACTCAAAAGCTTGAATTTCAAGCTTTCAAAAGGTGCCATTTGGGACCCCAAAGGTGTCACAACTCTTAAACACATTCAAAAACACTTCAAAAAAGCAATTTTTTTTTTTAACATGCAACAATAACATCAAACAAGCTACAACACCTATCTATGACATTCAAAATACCATTAAAAGGCAAGAAAATTACTAACAAAGAGGTTTCTCTTAAAGCATACCATAGGTCTAGAGGTAGTAGGCTGATCAGGTTGGAAAAGATGCTCGAAATTATGCTTGTGGTATGGGATCACCATCTTCCTCTAAGCTCTCCAATCTTCAACTTCTCCAAAAATCAGAATGTGCAAATGAATCCCATTTTACCACTTTTTACCTTTTCAAGGGTAAAATGGAGGGAATTATGGTGGGATTTATTTCCCATTTTTACCACAAAGGAGTTGAAATTAATCAACACTATTCAAAACAAGAGCTTGCAACGAACTTTCGAGAGATAAATCATCTCCGACATCCAAATCTCACTAAATCAACATTGGATCATCATCATAATCATCACAACACCATCACATCATTCCAACATTTCATTTTAACATCCACACATTCACTGATTTATCTTTCAAGGGGGCATATATATGTCAATACTTGAAATTCAAAAGTATGGGGCATTGTTTGCAGCATCAAAATCTTTTCTGAGTATTGACATCAAAATTTTCTTTGAAGCAACGTGTAAACACATCACTTCAAAGAGGGGAAAAATGTATACACCTAAAAATGGTCATCATATTCAATTAATTAAATACAACCTATTTGATTAATGTTTCAACTACGTATAAATAAAGTCTTACTTTATTTATATTGTTCACTCTTCTTTTAATTCTTCAAAATCATAAATCATGTTCTTCTAAATAATTAAATAAACAAAGTATCCTAAACATGTTTATTTAATTAATCTTCCTTAATCTTGATTAAGAATTAGAGCACATGTCTAATACTTTTTCTTGTGCCACCTGACAAAGGTCACATGAAAATAAATAAGCCTAATTATTAATTAGAATTATCCTCACACACTTCCACCAATTGGAAAAGGCACATCGCTTTATTCCCCCACACTTCCAACAAATTTGGAGCACATGGGTCTTTGTTTCACACACTTGGGTCCCCCATCCATTTGGCATGTTTCCAATTGGTCAAGGGATTCTCTCCACACACATGGCATGTTGTCTTTGGTCAAGGGGACAACATCTTGATTCTTTCCATCTCCATTGTCTATTCTTTCTCCTTCGAATCTAGACCGTTGATAGGTGCCACCTCACAAAATGCTTGAGAAACCCTATAAATACATCTCCTTTCCTTTGCATTTATCATCCACAATTGAAGTAAAGTTACTATGCAAGTTTCTCTTAGGAGCTTGGAGCTTTCATGGAGTCTTATAATTAGTTTTCATATCATGTGTTACTTTTCATTCTCATTTTAGATTAATTAATTGCTTCATAGTTGCATTTTATCATCCCCATTGCATCATAGTTACATTTTAGGTTAGTTTGTTTTATGTTTGCATTTGATCATATGCATAACCATGAATAGTTCATTTTAGTTTCACATCATCTCACTCATCCCCACTTGTCCAATTATCATCAATATCATCTTTCATTTATCTTCGTATTGATCATCCTTTTCATCCTTTTGTTTCATTTAGAAGCATACCACTAATCTTTCCAGCACACGTTTGCACATAGGAATCATCTTAGCTTGCATATTAAGCATCAAATCTCATTTTCTATGTTGTCATTTTAACAACCATTGTGCCCATAGAAATCTGAGGGCCAAATGGTTTAATAAATCCCTAGAAATAGAGGACAATGATACGTATTTGAAAGGTTGATTGTATTACAAATAGAGTAGCTTAATTGATCAAACTTTGAATGTAAACCATTTCATTAAGGTTTGTGTTGACATTAGATCTCTCCACATTCGACACACACACATTTAGAATTTGTGATTCTGTCAGAGTTCTTTCAGTTTTCCTTCAGTCTTGCAAAACGAAAAAATAAAGCAGACCTTAGAAACTTCCAAAATCCACATCAAAGATAAGGTGAAAATGAGTTAGCCATAAAAGCACATGTTACACTTGAAGAGGAAAATTCAATTAACATTCAATACAACCAAAGCAAATTTATGACTACCATAGATCCTAAAGGCCAAAATGACAAAGCCCAAAGAATTTGTATGATGAATGAAAGCCAATCTAATTTCTAAAAAAAAGTAGAAACCATCATGGGGAATGCATATGGCTATGCATAATTTGTAATGGAACATTTAAAGGAAGTTATTCTAGAATTAAAAAGTACCTACTTGGCATTATTGGTAAAGGGGTTACAAAATGCACAAAGATGAAACTTTAATAGGAGTAAGACTCAATGAATCATGAAGGTTCCACGCATGTCCACACAAACATAAAGAATGTAAAGAAAAAGATTATAAATTTCATTATTTTTAAATTGTCACTTCAAAGGCTAATTTTCTGGTTGGAAGGTCTAGTGAATAGACAAGGGAAGCTTCAGTGTATACTAATAGTCTAACAAAAAATTGAGACCATCTCTAAAATGTACAAGCAAGCAACTTCATTGAATGGATAATGAAATGGTTGCTGATATTTTTATAAAACAAATGCCCTCACTTTCAATATTATTTGTTCTTCCTTTTCAATGTACTTTCATTTTCACTGTGATGATTGTTGTAATCTAGTTGTTTTGCATTGTTATGAGACAATAGATTATTATTGCATTTTTATTTTGACATTTTCCTATAACTATGAGGCTATTATACTTTCATTTTCACTATAAAGACTGCTATAATATAGTTATTTTGTATTGTTGTGACACAACACATTATAATTACATTTTTATTTTGACATTTTGTTTGCAACTATTAACAAATAATCATTGAAAATTTCAAATTTGTCTATTGTTAATGTTTGAATACTCTTTTGTTAATCCAGAAAAAATGATACCTACAAAACTTGCATTGTGGAAATCCCAAAGGCCTAAAAATAGGAATAAGCAAGTAATCTCAAAGATGAATCATTCTTAAGGCACAGTAATTGCTAATGGTTTTATAAATACAACCTGGATGAAGTGAGGAGGGCTAGGAAGATAGAATCAAGTCACCAAGTGAAACATAGAGGACCATAATAAAATCATCAAAATGACAAAGATGATATCCTCTAATATCAGCTTCCACCCTACCCAGAACAGTACAACATACTAAGTGGGCATGACTATGAAGAATATTACACAGATAATGTGCTTGAACTGGAATAGTACAGGTATGGGTGACCTCCCAAGTCATGGTTACTAGGTGTTAGTCACATATATGACAACTAATGCTATAAATTTGATCATTTAGGTAGATTCAAGAATAATGCTTTACCCCCATGAGCATTAATTTATGCAAAGAGTAAAAAGTGGAGTTGTGGACCATCCAAGCTCATAAGAGATCCATGGTAAAGAGTGACCAATCATGAGAAAGAGATCAATGAAGGAATTATTTGAGTACTAAATAGTGTAGGCAGTAACATCCAAAGGGAGAAAACAATATCTTTAGAAAAAAAGAAAAAAACATTCTCAAGGACTCCACCATCCATTCCCAAGCTTGCACTAAATGAATTCATAAGGAATTAGTCACAGAGCAAGTTTTTTTGTTATTGTATATACAATAATAAGACATTAGTTGAGAATGTGACTAACCCACTAAAGGAGTATGGAAAATCATCACCTTCTAGTTACAAATTACTTGTCATTTATTTTGAATCTCCTTTAATTGGGATCAGATGATACCATCCAAATAAATGTTATGGGCAAGGAAGAACTTCCTTTTAACTTTCAAGGCTCCATATGCTCCTCAATAAACCAAAAAAATATGACAAATAGTGCCATTTAAAGTTACAAAAGGCTTGCCAAAGGTGACATCTCTAAGGTCCAAGGTATCATGCAAGAAAACATAGCCTACCTACAAAGTATAGGTGGGTTTCAAAAGTGATACAAACCTAAAGGTTGGACTCCTTTACTTCAATCCTTATTCTTCAATCTTGATCACATGCCTTGAACTTCCTCAACTTGTTGCTTCATCAAGGGAGGCCTTCCCTAAAATGGCCCTTTTGTTGTTAGTTCTTACCATTTGGAGGATTTAACCAATTTTGATTTAGTTTTCAATGGATTTCTATTTTTTAATAGACCCTTTACTATTTGGTTGCTTATATAAACTAGGGTACTTTTGTCATTATTCTTTATTGTAGCAAGTTGTATTTTCAAATTTCATTAACCTACTATGATTATTTGTGGACAATGATATCATTTATTTCTCTCTCTAAACCTATGGTACTATTTACTCAAAAATTTATTTAGATACTCGGAGCTGAATAATTGGCAAATTTTTTTAGCTTGACCACCTATACTGATGAACTATTTTTCCACTTGCTTTTGAATGGATTGACAATAAGCCATGGTTTTCTATTTTAGGTTCCATGTTGGATGAGAATCTTTTGATGCCATTTCCATAATCATGATTCTAACATTTATCAATTCCAACCCATTTTCAATTTATGGCAACGACAAGTAGTCAAACGACAATTAGTAGTTTGTAAATGTCTCTTGCCATTCAACCTGACCATATGGCTTCATTTTCACAATATCAAATGAAAAGTAAATCAATTTTAAGGGTAGTGAACTCCACAATGTAAACTATACCAAAATTTTATCTTCTCTGATCTCATAGCATAACCTATTTAAGGGGAAAACTAATTATTTAAAAATTATGCAGGCATTTTCAAGCTAATGCTAAGATGATATTTTCTCTTACTGTAAAAGAGAATAGGAATTTCTAGTAAATAGAACCTTATTTGTAACTGGATTCAAGATCCAGAATATGTCTTGAATAAGAACATGAAGAGCCAATAATTGGTATGATTATTTAAGAGAATATGGCCTTCAAAGTAATTCTCGTCATCCTCTAGTTACATAAATAGTATAGTGGATTGCTTGAACCTCCAAAGAGAACACTAAGTAAATGATAGAGAATAGAAGAAAATGTGTTCCTAGTAGAGTGAAAAAGACAACTTAGGCTTAGAGATATATCCTAGATGCACTTGTTTGCAAGTGAATTGATGAAAAAATGCTTGTCTATCTTGACCAAAGATGAACATATACTGCATTCTTTGGAACCCAAATGAAAAAAGATGTGTTCCTATTCCAAAATTGGAAACTTTATTTCTTGTGACCACAAAAGGAAATTATTTATTGAGTTAAATAATTAAAATTAATTATTTCAATTTTCTACCTATATCAACTTGTAAGACCTAAGCCCTATCAAGCTAGTTGATCTCAACAAGTTGTTATTTTTAATAATAGTATTTAGTGGGATGTAGTATCTTTAAATTTGGTTCTTAGCTTGTGGTACCAATCCATAAAATCTAGCATGCAAGAACACAGGTACAAAGGTTTTAACAAACCATACCAATAACCAATGGCAAAAGATCAATTACTGATGTTCAACCTCAACACTTTAACATTGGGATGAACAAAAAGCATACAAATGAATTTTTAAATTAGATCTGTTATAATCAAGTTTATTTTTTATTTTCAATTATGGTCATCTTAAATCAATAATTTATTATATTAAAAGACCATGGTATATACTTATGTGTTTATATTTTGTACAAAATATTTCATCTGAGGGAGGGAAAAAATCTTTGAAGATAAAAAATAAAAAATAAACAACAAATAAGGTGCAAACCACTTTCATGGCACAACCAACCAAAGAAATGCCTGCAAAATTCAAACCTAGTCACAATGGAAGCTTAAGCAGGTTCGTGAAAAAATGAAAACAAATGACAAACTTCTTTTTCAAAATCAATTTTGACCATTCAAGTTACCTTAAATTTTTTTTTTTTTTAGACTACAGGAATCGGGTAGCACGACCCCTTATAAACTACAGTGCGCCTGGTAAACTTTTTAACGTGACCGGCGGTGCTGGCGCGACACGCCCTCCAGTACCACGGGATGGGGGAGACTAGAACTCATGACCAGCAGAGCCGCAATGGAATTACTTAGCCAACCGAGCTAGGGCCCTTGCCCTAAGTTACCTTAAATTTCATTATACATTTTTTAGTGAATTTTTTAATTAATTTTGAAGTTATTCACAATATAAAACTATTATAATGTTTTTGTATAAAACAAGAAGTTAATATGTGTTAATTTTTAACTCAAAATTTTGAACACCAAAAAATTTACCCAATTCTTTTGTCCAAACCTAATCCCAACTTGTTACAATCTTTTCTACTATCAAACTTTTTTAGAGTCCAAGAGATAGTGGCAAAAGGTAAACCAGTACAGTCATAAAGGAGTGACTCAAGACCAACTCCTCACATTCCAAAAAGGAGACTTGTAACTTGGAAGGAATGCACATGTAGTGCCATGTCCAAGACTAAGGCTTGTTCATACCTAGAAATCAGTTTCCTACCACTTTAGAATTCATAAATATTAAATACTGAATGCCCTCTATAGGTTAATAGACATATGGCTTTAAAAAAAAATTCAAACTGAAAAATATTGTCACTGTTACTTTCCAAAAATAGTATTAAAGTAAAACAAGAAAATGAGATAATAAGTAAAGTAGGATTGGTTGTGCAAAGAATGCTTAAAATAGAGTATTGTTAGAATGGATAACCTCCAACATTTGCGTGCACCACCTAAATGTAATAAGTGCCAAATGAAATTTTTATTCTTATAAGTAATGGATTTGTAAGAGCTATGACCTAAAATGGGGATTAATTTAGATTGACTCAAAACCATGCAGTAGAATTAAAAAAAGACACATCACATATTTTGATTCACTGCCAAACTGCAATTTGTATAAAAAATTCACATTTGACGAATCACAAATTGTCATCAAGAAATACTGATCATAATGTGTATAAAAAATGATACTTCAGTTGTGGTTTTAGGTATTAATGAAAGGTTTAAGTTACCTTGGTTTTTCATTGTAGTGATGTACTCTATCAAACAGTTTTTTGAATTCTTTTATCATTAGGCATCTATCAAAAAACAAATTGAATGGACTTGTACCTGACTTATCCAATTTGACCTACCTTCACTACTTGTACGTAGTTCTTAAGCAACAATCTTAATTGAAAGCTTTAATTTTTTACTCTAATAGACTAATGATCATTCTTATTAGGGATTTGAGCAACAATTCATTTGACCCCTTGGAAATTCCTCCATGGTTGGCTTCTTTACAATAGTTAAAAACAATGTAGGTACTAAATAGATGCCTAGCCCATATTTTTAACTGAATCTATGACTAATGAGATAAAATGTGTTTTCATTTATTCCTGTTTTTGCCTCAAATCAATGGAAAATGTAAGGTTTATAGGAGAGATTTACCCCAAGATTCTTGAGTTGCCCCTTCTTCGATTTAATTAGTTTCTATTTTCATGGTACATATTAGTTGTTCTGGAGGATTGTAACCCCTTTGAGATATTAATTATGTTATGCATTACAAAGACATTATTTTGTTCTGTATTAAACTTTATGAAAGTAAACTAAGGTCCAAAATTATTAGTGCTATGGTAATAATATTTTTAAGGTATGAACATTTATAAGAATCACATGAATGAAGTTATAGCGTTGTTGTTATGTTCAACTAATCCTAACAATAGATGGTGTCTATAATGATTCATAGCAAAATGATGTCTAAACTGAGTCTATAACAAAAATAATAATTACTACCCTCATTTAAATGGATCAAGGAATATCAACTATGATCATTAAGGAATGAATTTCTCATAATGTGAAATGAGTTGCTCAAGAGAGTCAGGATTCATGCTACACAATCATTAGCATGAGAGTTTAATGTAGAGGATTTTTTTTCAACTTTTTGACAATGTTGTATTCAGACCATTTTTTTTAAATTTTAAATTGATATCAAACTGGAAATATAACTAGGATGATTTCCATAATTTCCTTCCCCAAAATCCAACATTGGGATTGGTTGAAGGGGAGGATTTGGGTTGGCTATGAAAATTAGACCTAGCCCTAGTGGCATAATTGGAAAAATAGCAACAACATTATTTGCACATGCAATCTATTATCAAGTTACAATCATGCGGGTTGAGGTGAAAGCATTTTGGGAGATTTTAAGGTTACATGTGTTGCCTTTCTAGCATCCTTGTTGCCATAGCAACCAACTATAGATGAATCCCCAAGAAACCCTCATTCTTTGCAAAGGATGTATGACTAAACCCACCAATATTAGAAACCCTATCTCTACCAAGTAAAATATTGTATGTAGTGATTGGCCTAAAGTGGTTTCCGGTATCATTCAACAAAGCTTGTTGGCTTGCTTCTTCAATGAAATTCCACAAAATTGATAGATAAGTTGTTGTCCTAAATATTATCAAAGCAGGAAATGCATGCATTTGAAGACCATTCAAAATACAGAAAAATATCTTCAACATGTTTGTGGATGGTAGTGGAGACTCATGAAAGCTTGTGTGCAACTAGCCGCAAGTCCATTGCAAAGGATAAGATTTGTTTTGTAAATGCAATCAAGACAATAAATATTTTTGTGAACAAAGGGCTACAGTTAAGGCTTGAGCTCTTTGGAACCATATAAGCCTCGAACAAAATTGAAGCAATCTCACAAAAAAAAGGTTAGATTTAGGAGACTCGACAATCACAAGAAAAGATAATTCACATTTCAGAAATAGAAAACCACCAAAAATAAGAAGAAAAGAAAAATCTACATCCAGAAATTGGTATTGGAGATATTGAAAATATAGCCAAAAAACAACTGTGATATAAACGATCCTGAAGATACCTTTCACCCATTAATTTTTTGTTAAAATAGGCAAGCCCATAAAATATTAAAATACCCTTCACTATGAAATCCTCTATTACTAACCTAGAGTAGGGATTTGAAGCATGCACGACCACCCTCCGCTTCCTGGGATTTGAAGGCCTCTGTAAAAAAAACAACACTTGTTCAACATACCTACAAGCAAAACAATATGGGAAAAATACTCATAGTAAAACTTACATTGAAAATACTTAGAGAATTGTTTAAAATTGCAGGAGCTCAATTTCATGGTATAGCTCAAAAGCTTTTCTCGCCTTTCCACTTCAAGGGAAACCTTGATTGAAAATGTTTCCACAGGAAAAACTCAAATATGGTTTTCCTTTAGCCCAACATGCTAGATTTGACCTTTGAGCTTGGACAACCACGAGGAGGGATGCGGACATGCCCTTGTAAATGTGTGACTATCCCTTCCTAACAGTGATCATGATTTTTCAACAAAATTGCAATGATGAACAAGTATACACAAGCATAAGGAACAAGTATACACAGGCGTAAGGGAAAAGGAAAATGCATGTCAAAATAGGGAGGGAAAATAAATTTGGGGAGGGAAAATAAATAAATTGTTTTTAAAAAGTATTTTTTTTATTGTCTTAATTTAAGACAATTAGAAAATTAAAAATATAATTTAAACATAAAATATATATTTAAGACAAAACTAATATTTTGTCTTAAGCTAATATCTTAAATTCCCCCCTCTATGTAGTAGTGGATCATTGTTATTTCTATTTCACATTATAATTAAGATGGTTGAGTATATTAGCAAGCAAAGATAGAAGTGAATTGATCTTCATTTTTAGGGAAAAATGTTCTTTTTTTAAGGGAAAAATCTTCATTTTTAGTAGACTCGACCATTACGTTTCTGCAATCCATGTAAATTGAATCTAGTTGCTTATAGAAATAACTACTTGACCTTACGTTTTTAAGGCATTGCTTCTAGAAATTATTACTTTTACAGACATTACATTTCTACAATCCATGTAAATTGAATCTAATTGCTTTTAGAAATAACTACTTGGCCTTTTGAAATGAAAGTTTTTGCAAGATATCCCTCAAAATGCAATTGGATTGTTTAAATCATATTTTATTAGTGAAATTGAGCACAATTGCTCTTTGATACATTTTACATGCTAACACAACAGGAAAATCAAATTGGCTTCAAATCATAGTTAAAAACATTAATGATTCATTAACATAATGAGTAATAAAAGTTAAAGAATGTAAATGTTAATTTTTTTATAAAATATGTGAAGGCCTTAAGACTGCACCGAGAGGCAATGCCTTCCACGCAATATGTATTTTTGGTGCACCAAGCAACCTAGGCAGCCAAATGACCCACTTAGGTAGGGGTCCCATGAGGGGGGCTTAAGCTCTATGGATTATGATCAAAAGAAAAAGAAAAAAGAATAGAGGAGCAATAGTCATTTATTTAGTCATTTTTATTTGTCTGACCATTTATTTTGTTGTAATTTTACCCGATGACCAAATTAGTCATTTATTTAGTCATTTATACTTGTGAATTGCAAAAAAATAGTAGAATAGATCTCCTATTTTAGTCACTTTTAGTCATGTGGTCATTTATTTGTCAAATTCTACTAGTGAATAGATCTCCTATATCAGTTGTTGTTGATAAGACACATATGGAGACCTATGTAGTTGGGAAAGAAGCCCTCGTTGAGACATCTTCATGTGTTTGGTTGTGAGGTATATGCTCACGTTCCAAGGGAGAAAAGGTCAAAGTTGGAAAACAAGGATGTTAAGTGTATCTTCATTAGATATGGTATTGACGTGAAAGGGTACAAGATTTGGGATCCAGGAGCTGAAAAGATTCTCTATAGTCAAAGTGTTGTCTTTAGAGAGATGAAACCTTCTTCCACTATTCTACAGTCTACAAAAGAAAATAATAAATAATATGCGGTTCAACTTCCTCTTGACATAATGAAAGTTGAACTTGGATCCCATAATGGACCTGATGATGAGGAGAGCTTAAGAAGATTTGAATGTCTCGAAGAAGAACAAGAATCTCAACCTTGACAATTAAGGAGGTCTATGAGAGATAGGCGACAACCTGATAGGTTAGGTTATTTATCTAAAAGTTTTGATCATTCATTGTTGGATTCAAATTGAATTTTTTCTTTAATTGCTAATGTTGATGAATCAAGGATTATGCAAGAGGATATGGGTATGAGTGATGCATATTATTAGATAAAAGCCATGGATGATAAGATGGTTGTATTGAAGAAAAATGATACATGGGATTTGGTACCCTTGCCTGAAGGATACAAACCGGGCGTTGGTTGTTGTGAACAGCAAACTTGTACAAGCTAACAAGAGATCATGAAACAAGATTCAAACATGTTAGAAAAACAAATCTAATGTTCCCTATGAGATTCTTTAGCCAATTCAAGAGAAAACATAAAAATAATGAGAAACTAATCAAAGATAGCATGTAAATCAAATTGAACTAGATAAATCTCCATCCCATAGGAGGATTGGTGCTCCTTTGATGTGGAAAGAATCCCTTTCCCAATCCCTTTGATAAGCTTTGTTGTTGAATGTGATTCCAAGTATGAAAAATGACTATAATCTAGATATGATGCTTGAAAATGATGGACAACTATGAACTCAAATGACTATAATGGAAATGCATGAAGTTGTGGATCCATAATGTGAAAAGGATATTTATGGAATCCAAGGGTTGAAGAATGAGAGGATTTGATGAATGTGGGATAAATTAAGAGCCAATGAGAATGTACCAAGTGTCACAATTCTATTGGAGGAAGTTGGAGCACATTTTGGGTAATATGTGAGTGGAGGAGGATGGAAGAGAAGTAAATGTTGTTGGTTGAGAATTTTAAATTGGTGTAAGAGGAATTGAATGAGATTTGAGAGGATGTAAGAGGATTTGAAAGGCTGTAAGAGAAGTTATTGCAGATGTGAAAGGTTTTTGGAAACCTTTGGAGGGAAATTTAATTAGAGGTGGTTGAGAGGAATATTCCTCAAAATATGCCTTTGTGAGGATAATTGAGGTAATTAGATAATTAGAAGAAATTGATTTTATGTGCAACCTAGTTAGTTGACCATGGTTGATTTAACTCTTGAGGAGTTAAAAGTTGGAGGATTTGATAATGCTGATTAAAAAGTTGATTTAGGATTAATTAGTCCAGAATTAATTGGAGTGAATTAGGAGATGTGACATTTTATTTGATTGATTTTAATCAAATGAGAGGATTTAATTAAATGATTTTATTTAATTAAATAAGATGAATAACTAGTTAGAAAAAGGATGAATTAATCAATAAATTTAATTATTTGATTAATAACTGAATTTGTTGATTTTAATTAAATAATGTTGATTATTCAATTAATTGATCAATTTGAATTTATTTAGGAAGCAACGATGTTAGTTGATCAGAATCAAATGCATAGTATCAATCAAGACTTTTTAAGTGTCTACATTTTTCCCTTGTTTGAAGCAAAGTATTTGCTGCATCGGTTCAAAGAATAACACCATCATGATAAATTTTTTAAAAAATTATGATTTTTTTGGGTGGTCTACTGCTGCCCCAGCGGAAGGAATTATGATGCCACACTGCCCCTTGAGAGATCAGGCAAAAATTACAAAATTAGGTCGAGCTCACAAAAAAGATTCAACAATGATTCAGGAGCAAGAAATAGCCCACAGGATGTGAAATTAGGCTCACCACGATGAAAATGGATCAAAACAGGCTTCATTCGGGCAAAAACAGATTAAATGGGCTCAAAAACCCTAAAAAATTACCCAAAAAACCCTCAAAAAATTGCATATAAGAGGTTAAGAGGGTCATTTTCAAATCATTTGCTCACTTTCCCTTTAGAGATTCTAGTGATTTTGCTCTGAGGTGTTAACAGAATGGTTGCTCGCGTGCTTCCCAGACATCGGATGGGTCGAGTTTGTGAGTTTCAGCGGCCCCAAGACGCAAGACCCCCAGTACGCCTTTTAAAAAAATTCTTTTTTTTGGTGTTTTTATTGCATTTATTAGGGTCCCATTAGGTCGACCAAAAGTGGTTTTCTAGGATGAAGGGCAGCCTTTGAGAAGGTTTTGTTGGTAATCATGTCAAGGGAAGTCAATGCCATGCAAAAGGAAACTCAATCTTAAATTGGTAGTGGCTATTTGGCATAATGGTAGAGTGTAATTGGACACAACATATTTTATAGTCATATATGGAAGAAATCATGCACCTAGTGTATGTTCTCAAATCATTATAGTAGACATTAAACAATGAACGACAACATCATGCAAAGCCTATGACCTATACAAATTGTTCAATGACAGCCTAGCATAGATCTCAGGGGTGCTGAGTGTAAGAGGACCTTTTAAAAATATCTTCACCATAAAGCTACAAGGGTATTGAGACCGATGAATCTTGTCAAAACTTGTTCCAAGGAGATAGTCTAAATACAACATATAGATGCATTTAAAGACAAGAGAAACATGCATGAAAACCAATAATGAAGCATAGTGATCAAGAAGACATCTGCAGTCAAGAGATTCCCATAAAGTCATAGAAGGGGCAAAGGTTGATTATAAATCCTAAAATGAAAGCGAGTGTTGGGAATGCATTGGCTAACTAGGATTGAAGAAGGTAGTCGTGTATAGGATCTTAAGGAGACAATGTTGCTCTTGGCATTGGATAGTTTGATAGAGCTTGGAATGTAGTATGGCGATCTCACAGTCTCAGGATTGCCTTATGGACAGTCCATAGGAGCAAGTGTATTTTCATGTCACAAGAGACACCAATAAGGTAAACACTTTTTTTACTGCACAAACACTCTTATCTGAATTTTCTTCAATGTGGATTCTATGCACAATGCCAGATTTTTCCAAGAACCAGTTGTAAAGTGATGTAAAAGCACAATCAATGTCATCAAGGGGCAATGAAGAAGTTTAGATATAATCGCCAAATCATATCTCAAACTGGAGAGGCAAGGCTTAATCAAGACAAAAAAGGTACGTTCTTTCATTTCATGACTTTAGATGCAACATTTATGAGTGCCAGTCCCAATATCAAAGTGCATTGAAAGAGACAGTGAGTTGAGTAGATGAGAACCCTCTATGGTTGCATTAAAGCCATGAATTTTTCCTCTATTCTTATGAAGAATACAAAGGTACTCTAGTGGGACACAGATGTACGAGTCCAAGAATAGGAATATTCATGTGGGAAATGTATTTAGAGCCTAAACATAGCACATGATTGTTACAGTCATAAGAAAGGGTAGAGATTTGATAACAGTAGTATGCCAGCTGTACAACTACGGGCAAGGAGCAGAGTAGTTTGAAGGTAGGTGATAATCAACATGAATGAGATATTAACCTTAGTAGAATTAGTGTTATAAGCTACTCATGATAGTAGAACAACAATGGATAGGGTTATAAGATCCTTTCCTCATGACAGTCTATGGAGACTATAATGACATTCCTGACATGTCATCATGGTGACACTGCTACTGAAGTGTTAAAGAGATTAGTGTTATGCATCATGAATAGCTACCAAGCTATAACAGTTTTGGAAAAATTCCATGTGAAAGACAGATGGATAGTCATATTGTATACATAAAAAATACAGAGAAAATATACAGGCCTATATACAGCCATTAGTTTCAAAACTATATTTGTCATTGTTAATAAGGAAAATGTGATCTCAAGTTAATGAAGGCATAGTCATTGTGTGATTCAAAAGGGACAAAAATTCAAAGAGAACATGTAAGATAGCTAGATATCAAGAGGCGGCCACTAAAGGAACACAGTGCTAATGAGCTATGTTAGTGACAGAGAAGTTGTGTTTCAGATCATCTTGTTAGATGAAATTCCAAACTCCAAAGGATAGTATACACTCCAAAATGCACAAGGATTTTCCCAATGAGAAAAACCATGATGAGACCTCATAACAGAGGAAGAAAATGGAATGACTAGTATGACAGTTGGAGGATAGTTATCAAGAGATACATTGACAACAATATGTGAATTTTGGTTATTAATGCACAATAATAAGGAGTCTCATAACTTTCTAAGTGCATAATGAAATCAAGAGCTTAAGAGCAGCATTAAGGTTTGTCAATGAATCCATGAGGAATCAATGGTTGCCAAGATCATAGAGGTATGTGAAGGATGCTTTGAGGTGTTGCAGTTTAGAAATAGGAAAGTGAGAAACAATGATACCATTTTCACTTTCATTGTTAGAGGAGGAACAAGTCTGAGTATTTCTGAGTAGGCACAGTCAGGGGTATGAATATAAAGCACCTATCTAGGGTTTCAAGATAGCCATGGTATCTTGTTTGCTTAGGTGTAATCAAGGACAACTTGCACAAACCAAATTCCAGTTTGGGGTTTCATGAGGTTGTGCCTAGAGATGATGTCTCCTCCATTTTTTATTTCCAAAAATAAATGAAAACAACAAAAAATGGAAACATATTCATTTTGGAAAAATGAAGAGCATGATCGAGGCTGCGGCTATGAGAGTAAGAATTTATTTTATAGTTTCTACAAAAATATACATCCATGGCATAAAATATTCAGAAATTTCATGAACTGTACATACTTTCCTTTAAGTTAATGTGCAAGTTATGGCTGTGACATTCTACACAGGAAATGCCAGTCTTTTCCCATAGAAAATGTATGAATATCACAGGAGAAGTAATAGAAATGCATTAGAATCACAAAGAAATGCATGTAATCGAATATTCATCATACTTCAACAAAAGAGCTCAAGTTTGAGCATATTTTTTATAGGAATTAAAGAGAAAAGAAAAATGTGTCGGCTAGAGGCTCACCTGAGCTCATTTGTTGTGTTTTGCACAAGAAATATATCAAGAAAATACCACTATGATGATTCAGAAAGCTTCAATCATGGCAGCCAAATGCAAGTAGATCTTTCGCAGATGAAACAAGAGAAGAATGCATCAAAACAAGATTAGATAGGTTGTGGCCAAGAAGCCTCAAAACCCTTTGCAAATGGAGTGAAATGCTACATAATACTCAAGAAATGATTTACCACCAGGTTGCAGAGGGATTTCAACCCCAAGCATGGGGAAATCAACTGAAAAATGCAATAGAAAGCTTGAACCCTAGCTCATCATGGCGACCAAATGCATAAGCTTTTTCCCAAAAATGATAATACCAAATGAATGGTCGAAAGGTTGAGCTCTTTGTTTTGTTTTAGGGTTTGTATGTTGCCCTATTTAAAATTTAGGACTTTTATCACATTGATTTAAGTCAAAAAAGGCCTTTACTAATGCCTTGTATCTATGCCAAACCTAGGCTTATGCTTTAGTGTTTTCTGGACTTCATCATATGTGCCTTGTGATTTCATGTCCCCTTAAAGGTTACAAAGTCTTTCAAAGACTGTGTTTTATTTTCAAACTCTCATCACCTTGCATAAAGTCTTCAAGACTTATGTTGTGCATTAGGCCGACCCTTGCTTTCTATGGGTCTCAAAATGTGTGACATTTTAATTAAGTATAAATCACTTAATTGTGAATGTCATTTCAAATAATGGCGAGTAATGCCTTGAGGGGAGATTAAGATAAGTTTGATGCTTCTACAAGCCTTTAGGAGGGGTTGAGAAATTTTTATTATTTTTGCATTGTAGAACATTATTTAAGTGATGTGTCTATAAATCACTTTATTTGATGTTACTCATAATGCAAAATTTTGATGTATTTCAAGGAATGGTGGGGCCTCTTATTCTGCATTTTATTTTGAAATGTAAAATAATTTGATTAAGTGATGTTATTATAAGTCATTTAATCAAATTGTTATCTTAAATACAAAATAAGGCCTTATGCTTTTGCAAACACACAAGGAGCATGAGTCAAAGCTTATGATGATTGAGCAACATGAGAAAGGTGTGTGAGTTTTGTCTTTAACTGATTTTGGAGGAAATGGGCCATATAGAGGCAGTTTTGTCACACTTTTAGTGTGACTTGGGTCTTGGCTTAACTTTGCTTCATTTGGAGGACATTTTGAAGTGATTTTAGAAGGTTCTTTTTGGCCTTTTCTGTTGCATCTGACCAGAATCTTCTAGATGGACTTGTGTGAGGTAGTTGTTATTTTTTTGCTTAATTTACTTCAAATTGTGTTGTTGAAGTTAGTTCTTTCTTTCCAGTAGAGTGATAGCTTATTTTCTAGAGTTATCTTTTTAGCAAGAGCAGTATTGTAACTCAGGGATAGATTTGTATACCAGTGAGTACCTTGGATCAATGATATTAAATATTTTCCTTCTTATTTCATGCTTTATTGTGTGCATCTAGTGGTTGATCAAATTACTTTTGAAATTTAGCTTTTCCTTGTAATTTTGTCTCATTGTTAAGCACCTGTTTTGCAGAAAAGTGTATTGTTGCAGGTTATAAGTTGTGTTAATGAATGAAAATGCTTTTAGTTGTGATTTTTTTTTCCTTCTGGGAGTTTAGCTTTAAAACCTCCTTATAAAATACTTATGCAAGAATGTATACATAATGAGTTGTGTAAACACCAGGGTTTTTCATTGTTTGAATTGTGTGCAAACTGTTTGTAGGTCTTAGTTAGTTTGGTGAATCACATTTTAAAATTTTTCAATCAATTTCAGTTTATGCAACCCTCTTACTCTTTCCTTAGGAAATCATTACTTTAGTAGTAGTTTAGGTGACATCAAAAGGGGAGCCAATCCATAATCTGGAGGTCTACTTTCATAATAGGATACCCACAGCCTGAAAGTAGTCCCATGTTGCTCCAAATTTGTTGAGTTTCCACAACTTGGCAGGGGTGCAAATTTGGATAGTTAACAAAAACATAAAGCATTATTACCAAATCTTCATGTCACCATTGATTCATCTCCATTGCACTTCTCCATTTTACTTGAATATAATAATTTCCCTCAGATTTTGAGTATGCAAGTAGGCCTAATGACAATGACTAAGCAAAATATTGAAGATTCTATATGACTGTGGATGCACTTGACTTGATGTTGATGAAATTGATAGCAATATGACTCTAGATAGCTTGTGGATGGATGAAAAATGATAAGGACAAGGTCTTTTATAGGAAAGACAATTTTGAATGAAAGGTGAAGATTGAATGTTAGTAATCAATGGCCAATAATAAAAGATGTAGTATGGACTAGGGTTAGGGAAAATGATAAGGATTGATGGTCAAGATTAAATTATAAATAATTTAATCAAGGGTGGATGTTAATTGAGGCATGGATAGATAAAGACTTGATGTGGAAGATAAGATTAGCACGAACAAAGAGGTGAGGGGAAATTTAGGTGGCCAATGAATAATTAAATAATTAAAAATAATTATTTAATTATAGAAGAATTTGACAAAGGTGGCCTTTTGAATTAAATAATGATCCAATTCAAAATTCAAGAGAGTGGACCAATTAAATAAATAAAATTTATTTAATTTATAAGAGAATAGACTAATGAATAATTAAATAATTAAAATAATTATTTAATTATAGTGGATAGTGGATATAAAAATTAAATAAATAAGAATTTATTTAATTTTAGAAACAAAGGGACTTAATGAGTGACGTAATTAAATAATTAGAATATGAAAGACAAAAGAGGAAATGATGGAGAATTTAGAAGTCACAGGCCTAAGACAATTTTTAGTGTCTACATTTTTCCCCTCTTTGATACATTGTAGTTTATCGCGTTGTGTAAAAGAAATTCAATCAAAATATGTCCCAATGATAGCACGGTAGACCCATGCCCCCTTAGAATTTTTTTACAAACTTTTGAAAAATTTCAAAAAAAATTAAAAATTGTTCTGAAAAAGTCAAAAAATGCCATGGTGACGAAATAAATAAGTTTCAGGACCTTCGAGGTAGACATAATGAGGTTTCAAAGCTCTCACAAAGTGCATCTAGCACAAACCCTAATCAAAACCCTAATTTTTAAGAGGTATAAATAGAAAATTTAAAGGTCAAAGGGCTCATTTGCACATTTGAAGATTGAAGATTGAGGAGCTTTGAGGAGAGAGGCAACCAAGATGTCACCTGTTCCCCACACCGAGCATAGCGTGTATTCCGTGCAGACCTTCAGACGACCAAAGGGCACAAGAGAGCCGGTAAGTATCTATAAACCCACTTAGTCAATATTACATTTCATGCATTTCTAGGCACCAAGAAAATTTAACAGCCAATTGCATCGCTTCCCATTAGCCGCAAGTGTTATCGCGATCGACGCAATTGTCTTCCAAATGACACAACTATTCAAAACATGCCTAGGGTAGGTTAGGATTTAGAATTATACTACACAACTGCGGTGGAATGATGCATCTGTGGTTTTCTGTAATGCAACTAATGATGCACGATGCAAGTGTCTATGGTTTTATGCAATTGATTAAGGAATGTTGCAATTGTTTAGGAAATGATGCAATTGTATTATGTAGTCGCAAATGGTTGGGGGTTGTATGCAATCAAAACCTATGACGCATCTGTGAAAGCATGTGACATAAGTGTAATCGTGTGATGCAATTGCTAGGTTTTGTGATGCAACTGACTATTAAAGATTTTTCCTTAGTATAAGACAAAATTTCTTGTGTAACATGTATCAAAGAGGTTTGAATAAGTTGTTTAATTGATTTAATGTCTTTTATTTTGACCATAGGCTAAACTTGATCTGATTTCTACACAAGAGTTGTGGCTACCTAACACATACCATCTATGGGACTAGTTGACCAGCACTGAAAAGCACAGGTTGTGGTATCTTGGACTTTACCATGTGACTTTCATGCCCATCATTAGGGAAAATAGGGGTATGTTGATTGCATTTGTTGAGAGATGGCACTCAGAAACATGTTCATTTCATCTACCAATGGGAGAGGCTACCATCATGCTAGAGGATGTTTAAAGGATTCTAAGACTACCTATCCGAGGTAAGCAGGTTAGATATGATCTAGGTTGAGGATACCAAGAATTTATAGAGTATTATTTCTATGAGGATGTTAGAGACTTGGGGATAGATTGTTACGAGATCAGATGGGAGACTTTGGCAATGCGGTATGAGAAATTTAACTATGTATTAGGTACCTTGATTGTCGGGGTTGTGATACCAGACAGCCGAGGACATGGGTTTCCAATCGGGTGAGGAGAGATGATGTTGGGGATGATGGTGAGGGATACATTGTATGCATGGGGGCCATGTCTTTTGGTCATGCTTTATTTTCAATTACATGATATAGCCTATTGACATGGACATTCTATGAGTTGCGGGGTTACACTTCTGATGGTCTGGGCTTGGGAGCACATTGTTATGTTTCATCCACTAGTTGGTCACCAATTGGGGGCCAACGTTCCATATGCCTACATGTACAAAGGTGTAGTTACACAAACCCATGTTAGAGATGTGGGGCATTGGAGGCATGGTCTTGACATTTTGTCTAGTTTCATTTGGATTCCCTGGAGGGATTGTGTTCAGTGGCTAGATGAGGATCAACATTTGTAGTGGTTCCAGTAACTGAGGTACCTAATTGGACACATAGTCCAATCATAGCATATTATTGACATGTATTTTCCAAATAGGGTGTTATGACAATTCAGACAGTAGCAGGGTGTACCGCAGGGATCTGTAGAGTTTGCTCAGTCATCTAGGGAGGTTACACCATGGGGTCTTGTGATTCTAGTTATGACAACTAAGTAGGGCATTAATGGTCTACAAGAACTGTCATGGGAATGGAGGGGTGGTCTAGTAGATGTAGGGACTATGGCAGAGTATGACACATGGTGGTAGGCACATAGGCCAATGCCTTTGACAAATCTCGAGCAGCCAACACCTGTAGTTCAGTGAGCAAGAGGCCCATGATGCCAAAGAGGTGGAGGGAGGGGGAGAGGAGATGGAGGAGGAGGAGGAGATGGAGGAAAAGGATGTGGTAGAGGGGATGATGGTGGAGATGGTAGAGGTGGTGGTGGAGGCAGGGGATAGAAGCGCAAGCTGAGGAGATGGCACAGGTCACTCTCTCCTATCAAGGAGGGAGATGAGGAGAGGCAGGAGGAGGGATAGGAGGAGGGGAGGCAGGATGTGGAGATGGAGGGAGAGAATCTAGTTGTAGAGGGAGAGTAGCTTGATGTGTTAGAAGATGTGCTTGCAATGGAGATAGAGTAGCTGAGGGTGGAGAGGCATGGAGAGGAAGAACGACATGAGGAGGAGGATGAGATTAGTGAGGAGGAGCACATCCTCTAAGAGAGGATTGTCTTGGGAGATGACGGATTTGAGGATATACCCATCAGGGATGGGGAGGAGGGTGTGGATCGACGGATATAGGATCTACAGGCCAGGGTACAAGCTCTGGAGGTTGAGCTCCAGACAGTACAGGTGGAGAGATATGGACTCCGCATAGAGTGGGACACTCTATAATCAAAGAGGGATGATGTAGTGATCAAGGCTCAAGATGCAAAGCAGAGGGTGACTAATTTTGTAGCTTCATGTACAAGATCTATCATAGACACAACACATGAATTTATCAGGGTCGGGTAATGGGGGCATTACTATAGGGATTTATATGAGGTCGAGGTTCCCACAAAGTGCAAGGAACCTAGTGTATTAGCGACACTGAGCAGTGGATGAACACCGAGCAGACGATCACATTGCAAGTCTCACAGCAGGGGAGAGAGTGACGATGGCGTATCAAGACCCTATGATAGGCCACACTAGTCATCCTCTAGGGAGCATGGCAGCTCCGAATAGGCCTTATTTTGACTTATGTGTTTTGGCACTTGTATTTTGTCCATCGAGCCTACGAGCTCTATTTTGGGATACATTATGACATTATATTGTGACACATTTTGAGCGATATATATATGATTTTTTGTGATGATTATATGACATGCAGTCTTTTATTATGCATGTGTTATGTCATGGATGATTTATGTGTTTATGATGTTTATGTAGTCAATATGATGATCTGATGATTTTATGTGTTGATGCCTTATATATGATCTTTTTATGATGGATATATGCATTTATTTTTATCATGACATTATGGATGTCGTATATTGCTATGCTATGTGATGTTTATTATTATGAGATATAATTTCATGTTATGTTTATGTGGTGCAAATGAATTGCTTGTATGAATTATGATTATGAATGCCATGGATGCTTTTATGGATGTCTATATGCCTCTATGCCATGAATATTTTTGTATTTTCTGATGCAACATATGGATGGATGACAATTCCTCTATGATGTTTCTAACATGACTATACATGTAGGATATGTGTTTTTTTGTGTGTCAAGGGACTCTATCAAAATGCAGATGGAAGAAATGTTAGCGTGGAAGACACAGATGTTAGTATAGAACAAGAATCTTCAATATTTTTCCAAATACATACTAGGTGTTGCATTTATCATCATTGGGTAGTAAAATGACACAAATGGAAAACAAACACCATGGTATGACATAGACCAAGATGTGCAAGTTCATCCACTTGTAAAATTAGATAGTCACAGACAAGGAATATCCTGACTCATACGAAGGGCCAAGTTGCCCCATTCTTTTTTCCAAGACAATCCACAA
Source organism: Sequoia sempervirens (assembly GCA_007258455.2). Classification (NCBI taxonomy): domain Eukaryota; kingdom Viridiplantae; phylum Streptophyta; class Pinopsida; order Cupressales; family Cupressaceae; genus Sequoia; species Sequoia sempervirens. The sequence goes on from VDFB02270651.1 coordinate 777,512,689, forward strand.
ACAACAATCAAAGAAAAGAGTCACAAGACATCCTTGCTCCTCTAAATCCTTCATGGGACATCCTCAAGGTAGCTAGTAACATGAATTAAAGAAAAATCAAGAAAAAATATAAGACAAAATAGACCACAAGGTCCACAGTCATTCATAGTGTTTACCAAAATATAATTGTTTGACATTTAGTTGACTAGGTGATTGATAGGTTGATTGTTTGATGAAGCCTAGTTTCAGGAGAAGAAACATGTCGTATAAGACATAAATTTTGGTTTCAATCATGTGACCACCTATATAAGGAAAATGATAAAGTTTGATTAGAGACAATGTCTGGTTTCAGGAAGGACACATCCTGTAAAATACGTAATGTTGACTAATTTGATGTTTGACTATTTTGACAATTTATTTGGTTTGGCTAAGTGACTTTGTTGGTTTACTATCTTGTTGATGCGTGACTTTTATGATGTTTTCACGACTGTTTGTGTCTAAGTTGATAATTTCTAGTTTATTATGACTCACACAAACCCTAAAGTATCAACCTAGGTGGCCTCAGGGGCTCATCGATAGATGGCCTTTCCTACGTAACAATGCACAGAGATCTCGTAGCTCGACATGACATGAGTTTGTTTTATTTACAAAGGATCAAGCCATGATTTTATTTGACAAACCTAAAAGGATTGACCTAATGCCTCAGGGGTACATCAACAAATGGGCTTGCCTACGTTGAGTAACAGAGGCAATGTAATTCAACTGGACTAGACTAACATGACTAATTTTGACTCTATTTTTTGGAAATTTTTATGGTTATTTGGATGGTTTTGTATTTTTTTACATGTTTTTATTTTTTTGGATTTTGAGGTTTTTTTGATTTATTTTTAGATTTTTGGGAATATTTGATTTTTTGTCTTTTGATAGTTTTTTTTTTGTCCTTTTGATAATAGTGACCTCTGATAGTAAATGTAAGATCCAATGATGACATAGGTCAAGTATTTTCCCCTAGTCGAGTATAAGACCAATTTATTAAGGGTGCAATGAAATGAGATAAGCCTTATGGAAGGCGAAAAGGACACATGATGTCAATCATTCCAAGATATGGAAAGGACAACCAACCATTATTATGGATGAAAAGGGATGGGAAAATGATGGGGAAAATTCCAATTGGAATGATGGTAGACAACGAAGCAAAGTCAACTACACATGGCACCTATTTTCCAAGTTTTCAACATGGTACTTATCCAAAGCACCACCAAAGTTGTTTTCACTATTGGACGAATTATTTCTCTTTGCTATTTTCTTCATTTTTTATTTTTTATTTATTTTTGGTCTTACTAAGACCCCTGTTTGCTAGGTTTTTATCAAGGTAATGATTTTTTTTTTTTTGTTAATATGGTTATGACAAGAATTTCGGAAGCTATGTGTAGAATTGATAAGTCGTGATGATGCGTTGACCTTGTTCAGATAACCGTGCTTGGAAAAAGGACCTGATATGGATGCAAAATGTAAGTGGAAAATATGACAGATGATAAAAGTGGCAGACAAAAGAGGCTATGGTATGATCCCTAATGTGGACACTACATGGGCCACTAGGCTTCAAACGAAAAAGAGTTTGGGCGACCAATGAGCTAGGGTACGTGAAGGGTTCGTCACCAAAGATATATTGAAAGGAATTGCCACTAGTAATGGAATGATGTGACAGACGTGTGAATATGGACGAATTGAATGGAATGAGTGAAAGTGATGAAAATGGAGACTTTGGATCAATAAGTTCTTTATTTTTCTTCGGCTTTTGAGAGATGCCCCCAGTTATTTTTTATGAAGAGGCATATACTTGGAGATCAATACTTTTTTATTTTCATTTTTGACTTTTATTTTTTATTTTTCCAATAGCTTTTGAGTTTGGCTAGCGGACTTATCTTGATCTTCTTTTCTTTCTTTTATTTTTTATTCGCCCAATATATTTTTGTTTTGACTAAAGGGCTTACTTTGATATTCCTTTCTTTTCAAGATGTCCTTTGATTCTTGATCTATTTTTAAAGAGGGCACATTCACTTTTGATTCTTGAGCTTTTCCCTTGTCTTTTTCTTGATATATGGCTTGTCGATCCATGTCTATGATGCGGATGGACGTAAGTGAGTTGGGTGAGATGGATGGAGTGACATCAATGTTTGATGGACAAAAGAGAATGGCAATGCCAACAATGGAGACTTTGGGACTATCATTTTCCGTACTACTAACGTCAAAGGCAACTTGCACGTCCTTAACAACTTGGAAATATGACTTAGTAGAGGTGAAAATAGGGGGACATACCCTAACCCAGGATAGGTGGTATGGAAGGATGATGTATGGATATCCTCAACGAGGTCAAGATCAAAGAGTGGATTATCATAGATATTTTGGTCAAACATGGGGTTGTCATGGACATGAAAAGTTTGAGTGGAAGTAGATAGGGTAAAAGCAGATGTATCATCAAGATCCCAAAAGGTTTTGATCCAAGCACAACCATCCATCTACATTCCTTTTGAAGTTGTCTTGACATCATTTTTGGAATCATGGACCTTCTCAACAAAATTAGCATTGTCATTCGCTAGAAGATTATTCACATTGTATTCTCCACATCCCACATCATGGACATGGACCTTGGAATTTGATGGTGTAGTAAATGGAGTGGGAAACTTGGTTAGAGAAGATGGATCAATGTAGTGGGATGATGAGGCTTCTTGGTTGACAGACACTTGGAACTAAGTAGTCCCTCTTAGATTGTTGCAATATTGGAAGGGATCTAGATTTCCTGCGACTGTAATTCTAGTGCCTTCATGAGGAAGCTTAAGGCATAGGTGATATGTTGATGGGATATCCTTCATGGCATGAATCCATGGTTGGCCTAAGAGAAGGTTCTATCAAAGGTCATGATCCAAGACTTGGAAAGTGGTATCTATGATTGTAGGACCAACTATAATAGGTAGTATTATGACTTCTTTAGATGATCATTCTTCATCATCATATGCTCTAATAACAATGCTTTTAGTGGTGTCTACACAAGCTTCTGAGAAGCCTAACATTTTTACCAATTTCAAGGTACACATATTTAACCCAGCTCCACCGTCTACTAGGACTCGTCTGACTTTGGTTTTATGAACAAGGACTTTAAGGTGTAAAGGTTCATTATGGTCTATCTTTTTGGTTGAATAGTATTGTTTAGAAAAGGTGGAATGATGGGAATTGGTTAAATAATTGACCATCTCTTGGAAATGATTGACGTTAAGGTCAGTAGGGATGGTTTTGTTTTGCAAATATTTGTCAAGAATGGCTTAGTGATTAGGTGATATACGCAACAATTCTAAGATAGAGATCTGTGTGGGAGTCTTCCCCAATTGATCAAGTAGGTTATAATGGGGCTTTGAGGGTTGTTGTTGTGGCAAAGGACCTTGAATGGTTACCTTGGTTCGACAAGTGGTGACAACACATTCAAGCGGTTTCTTAATGGTAATGGTATTGACATGTTCATTAGCAGCTCAAATGTGATTTATAATAGTGGTATGGTTACTATTGATGCCAAAATTTGAAAAGGTAACAGTGTCTTATGGGAAACTCAGTTTAAGGGGGACCATTTGCGCTAAATTGAGTAACCTCCAAATTTTTAAAGAAGCTGGCTTCTTTTATAATGGGTTTAGGAAAGGGAAAAGGAAGCATATATAATAAAGCAAAGTCTAACTTAAGGGGATACACCAAGATTTACTTATGGGCATGATGAATCATAGATTTAAGGGCCCAAATGCTATTGTTGTATCCCGAAACATCAAAGACTTAAGATTATAGCATAGACAATCTATTTATTGACATAAAATAATGTTGCATACATTCTCACCACTAAGAAGAGTCATTAGACATGATTTAGATAAGCAAAATAGTATCCAACATATATAGAAGTTCTTCAAATGAAGTGCCACGACAGTAAAGGGCACAGTTCACAATTTTATAAAAAATATGAAAAATAGAAAGGCCGAACAATTGGCACAATCTAAAAGCCACAATCTAAATAAAACAGTAATAGAGGCTTGAAGTCCTTTTGCTAAAACCAGCGTGCTTTCTCAAAAAAATTTCTGGGGGCTCTTCTCAACAATAAAGAAAGTATATATAGCAGGGAAAAAAAACTCCCACCACCTCCGAGGACAGCAACAAAAAATATCACATAATCCTTAACAATGATGCCTGAATCAGAATATTCCCAAGGCCATTACAACAACATCAAGCTAGAACACAGCATCCGGTCATCCCAGGTGTGGGTGCATCCTTCATAATGATGGCGGTGGTCCCAGCCAGGCTCGAGGCGACAAGTGTTATCTACCGCTGCAAATGATTATGACAAGCGGCACCCAATAGCATTATCTCCCTCAGTCAGCCTATCACTCGCTTTACAGATCAATTGTAAGGCATGTGGTAGCCTTTCGCTGCCTACATGAAACTTTCTCCCATTGCTGTTAAGAGTTTGTGAAGATGCAACATGTGTCCAATGGGCGGAGATCCTTATCGCAGCGGAGGGAAAGTTCAATCAGCTCGTCGTAAAGGACACGTGGCAGCATTTCGCTGCCCGTAGTTGTTTATTTCATCCCTGCATGAAAAATTTGTGATCCGCCACCACGTAGCATGATCTAGTGCCCTCTGACACTCATTAGAAATGACGGCTCCGAGGAAGCCCTTCGCAACCTGAAGAAACCTTAAGGAAATAAGAAATAAAACCTCTCGTAAGTGTGACACGTGGATGCCCAGCGCAGCTCCTCAGGACCCGAAAGGAAAGCTGTTACCCGAAGCCGCGAAGAGTAGGTATGCAAAGTGGTAGATTAAAGCTTTGATAAACAACTGAGCAAAAAATGGCGATGCATAGACTGGCTCACGCCTAGTGCAAAAATAAACTTGAAGGGAGCTGCTCAAAATTTATTTAACAGCTTTTGGCGACTACCAGGGGCGTTTCGACTAAGGAATGGAGAACCCAAAAATTCTCTGGTTTTGGAGACTAGTGCTTTATTCAAAGGGCTAATGAAGTCAGAGATTGGAAAGAACCACCTGCAAAGGTGACCACTCATCTTCGGACGGCTTCACTATGTTGTGCAAATTCTCTTGTGCCCCACGGAGGTCAATAGTTTCTTTGTGAGGTAGCACCTCGGGTAAACCGGCCCCTGTTTGAATATGAAATAGTAGTAGAGAGAGCGGATGAATGACTGCCTCAATGTCGGCCATCGTTGGAGGATGGTTGAACTCCCTGAAAGCCTCCAGGTCATTTTCTTTCTCAATAATTTTTGCAATCTATGCAGTCATGGCAATAGAGCCATCTTCGAGGAACGGGGACGACAACCCCATCTTCCTAATTCATAGAAACTTCCCCGCGTGCCATCTAGTGTCTTACTTAGAAAAGTCACGACTGCCTTAGTGCGTTGGAAAACGGAATGGTAATAAATGAATTTATTTGCTATTTGAGTAGCAGCGTCCCGATCTTCGATACCCATCTTGGCAAGGATTTCATCTGAGACGGAGTATAACTTGTTGAGCAAGTCTTTTGCCTCAGAAACCTTCTCCAAGATGAATCGTGGGAATTGTTCAATTGTATCATGGGCCTCCTGGCTGAACCTTAATGCCTTGTCGATAAATCAGAGGGTAGACTACAAAGTTAGGCAAAAGGTTTTGATTTTCTCCCAGTGAGAAATGTATAATTTTCTAACCAGTGGAATGAGATCAGGCTGTGCAGGGGAAGGAAATAGAGAGGCTTTAAGTGAAGTAATCTCCGTGTCTCTTGTAATAAGAGCCTCAGATAATTTTTCCTTTTTCTTTTTTTCGGATGCCAGCTACTCCCCATAGTTGCTCATTTCTTTATTCCAATTCTGCTCAGTTTGAGAGTGGTTTGCTGATTGCTTCTCTAGAGAAGCCTTTGTCTCTCAGAGTTCTTCCTCCAGTTTAGCCTTCAGGCCTTTAAATTCAACCTATTTCTCTTGTATTCTTTGCTTATATTGAGCCTGTAGGTGCTCCAATTCTTCACCCTTTTGTGCCATCCCCTGACTATGCTCGAGGCGGAGGTGTTTAAGCTCTTCCTATTTTAATTGTAGGTTTTGTTACGCTTCTTGTTTCTTGCTTTGCAACTCTTTTATTATGCCTGAGTCATCAACCTGGGTCTTCGTAATTTTGCACTAAAGCTTGTTCCTCTCATTCTCTACTGTCAATGCCCTTTCAGTCATTCTAGCGATATCTGCTTCTAAGGATTTCTCCTTTGTTTCTAGAAAACTCATCCTTTCCCTAGCTGCCTTGAGTTGCTCATCCTTTTTCTTTAACTGACAACCAGTTTTGAGGAAGTCAAAAGTGACTACCCATTGCATTTCCTCCATGATTTCAACCTTATTCTATGGCCAGGCTACCTTCATGTCGAGTTTGACTGCATATATCTCATAGTCTTTGGGTTGCATTTCTCCCTGAGGCTTGCTTACCCTTGGGTATATGGTTGTGAATTTTAATTCTTGTCAGGCCTCATCATACAAAGCTTGTACTCTTGGCTCGGCAGGAGCATTGTCATCCTTTGCTTTGCGTTTCCTCATTCTATTCACGTGTGCCTCTTTTCTACAATCTATCTGTGCTATGAATTCGGCTAGTGATGAAACTAGCCCACCTATAAAAGGAGCACTAGAAGGTAGGGTATAGGGATAGGTAACCTTCATAGGCACATAAATTTGCTTCTTCTAGAGAGTGACTGTTTGTGGAGAGAAGTGTGACACATTTCATAGTTTGGTTTGAGAATTATCAGTAGGGCTAGGTATTTGTGGCGGCTGAAATGGGGAATCAGCTGTAAAGCTCATTGGCTAGGAAAGGGGAGTTGCTAACAGGGTGTCAGCTTGTTGCAATGGAAGAGGATTTGTAAGCATAGCAGAAAAAGAATGGGCACCAACTGGGGAAATTCCTTCCAGAAGCGAGGCAAGGAAAGTCTGAGCGACAGCGGTAGGCATGAGCATACTCAGAGGAGTAATTACAAGCGGGTGAGACTACGAAAACTAGGTGAATCCAACTAAATAAATTGGACCAAAAGTAGAAGGTAGAGGGCTCGGACTTAGGGCAGGAGTTGCTAGTGAAGCAGGGGTGGAATGAGATGCAAGAGAAGAAGGAGCGAAATGTACCTGTTGACTAGTCGACGGTGGTTCCAGAATCGTTCATGAGTCCTCTGCAAACTCCAGCATCTGGCTAGCAGTGGGTGTTTCTCCTCCAGCAGGTTCTTGTGAAACCCCTCCAATAATACTTTTCGTGCGCTACCTTTTCATAGGCGGACACTCACTAACTTTGGTAGTCAAATCCTTCTGCTGAGGTGTTAGCCTGGCTGGTTTAGTGGCCCAAGTGAGTGTATGCAAACTTCTTGATATATTAAAACATACGTTCATGGCCACATAGGTGGCATCCCTAGAGACCTTTCCCCTTGCACTGAGGAGGACGATGTTGCCGCTTCCTCTTTATGCTCTTTGGATCCATCCCTCTCTTCACTCCTATCAATACTAGAGCTTGGGCTGGGATGGCCCTCTTTCCACCAAGTCTCAAATTCCTGGTCCTCCCGTAGTTGGTTGTAAGGAGCATCTACTTGTGCAACTTCCTAGCAATATTTCTAGAAAGCTTTTATTTTTTCTTCACTTCATTCCTCACCCCTCTTCAACTTGTTGTACATGCTACGCTCCATGGAAAAATTATCCTTGGCCACAGCCACATGAAAGTGGAACTTGTGCCATGGGCCTCTAGTTTCTGGCGTAGGGATTTGCATTACTTCAACAAAATCCTCATATTTATCCATTCGTGGATTAAGCCGCTTCTCCTAGTATGGTCAAGAAACATGGGTAACTTTCATATGTGGCTTTGTTAAGTCATTGAAAGGGTTGTATTCCCATTTATCGTTTACCAGTACCAACCCCTAGATGTGCCAGCTTGTCCTCTAACAACTGGTGCGATTATTTTTTAAGTAGAGTTACTGACTTGAAATTCTTCGGACAAGTGAAGAATCCCTTCCTCTTGACCCTTCCACTGCTACAAAAAGTGAAATCAATGACACACACTTGCCGAAATATTTCTAGCGTGAGTACTCTATTAGTAACGCAAGCTGGGAGTAGGAATGGTTTGCCAGTAAAACCCCACATTCAGAGGATAGTAAAATCCCTGCCTAAGAACCAGTCATAAGCAGGGGTGTAGCTCTGCATAAATCCGGTCTGGTTTTTATCGAGTCGGACAATATCACCTTCTCCGATCAAATCATTCAAAACCGGAGCTATGAAATAGTCCGCAAATGCATAATAGTCATATAATGTGGAAAGGAAAGGTGTCCATGTAGACACCGACTTCCTTTTATTTTGCTCATCAAAAATTGATAGCGAAAAAAATCAGTTGAAGAAATCCGGATTCTAATGCAGAAACATGTGGACTAGGTAGGAAAGAAACCTAAACTTTTTCTTTGCCTAATAATTCTTAATTTGCTGTTTCATTTCTTCAACTATGAACTCAACAAAATCATATCAGAAGAGTTTATGCTACTTATGAAATTGCATTGCCGGTCCCAGCTGAAAGCTTTCTATCTTCTCATCAGAGTCTCGGCCGCAAACAAATGCTAGCATGGACATGGTGTCTTGGAGATCATCGTGAAATACACCACACAATAATGGGATACTTGGCACTTTAACGACCAAGATACCCTTCTTATTAGTCTCTTCTAACAAGAAATTCGAGCTGGTTTTCATCTTCCTCCATATTTTCTCTCCCTTGCTTGGGCGAAAGGGCTCAATGTTCTCCTTCCTCTTACTTGGATCCGGGATACATAATATGTGTCAGATGGCCTCTGGGCTGATATGCACCTGTAAGTTGCGGCCTTCAATGTAGTGGGTATTAGGATTATAACGCTGAATAGCAGCATTGACCACTTCTGGACAATAGTGCACCAATGGGACCATGTATTGTGGGAGACCACTATACCAGACTCTACTTGTAGTAGATTGGTCCGCCCTTGGTGCTGATAACCTTGCACAAGCTGCCTCTTTGAGGGACTTAGGGTTTTTTGCGAGCCTTGGGTCATAGATATTGTCCCATTTTTCCTCAACCTTTTTTTGGTTACTCCATTTCTTAGGTCTATCCAGCTCCTCCGTGTAGGATCTTCTTGTTTTGTTGGGTATACCAGGTGTGGTGTATGCCACATCCTCATAAATATATACCTCTACTGAAGAATGAATAGTTGTGAATAGTTCCTACTAATTTCCTTCTACATTGGCTGAGTTGAAGATTTTGACATTCTCCTTCTCTAAAGATTCCTGCAAGTTCCTGGTTGATTTCGACTATGCTCGGCTCTAGATAGACAGACAAAAAATAACTCTGCACTTATCCTAGGTGTTTGTAAAAAGACTTTGAAATATTAAGCCTTTTCATGCAATAACAGCAACCTTTCCCAAGGTGGTAGGCAAAAGTAAGACTTTTGCATTTAATTCGGCATGTACCGTTAATCTTGCAACTCATACAAGATGAACTGATTGCTATTCCAAGGCAGTCAGAGTTCATTATTGCATTTGGGAAACTGTGTGATACGCCCTAATCTCCTTGGAACTTGAGCCTGCAACTGGCTTGCCAACCCTGCGTTAGCGTACACTGGCAATTAATATCCTGGCCGAAATGATTACACCAAGCAAACGATCACCGCCTGAAAAGATATGAATATCACCTTGGGCTATGGAACGCGCTTGAGAGATGACACAATAGCCTATGGCCATACGTCTTTCCACCAAAAATTGCCACCTTTTTAAAACTAATTAATCAGATTCATTTAATTAAGCACGCATCGAGTCGTGCTATCATAGATGCAACTAGCCCAAAAATGTGAGTAAATGTAGACTCGCCTTTCGGGATAGCAACTAGCATAACATCACATTTTTTTAGAAGCAGATTAGCATGAGTCTTGTCAATTTTTCTATAAATAGGCTAGTAAGTAGTGAGAAATTTATACTTAGCATTTGAGAAGTGATAGGTCACTAACAGAGTTTTAAGAAAGCCCTCTCATAGGTTAGGTGGTAGATAACTCAAAAGCCTAGGAATAATCAGGAGAATGGATACCCCAGTTCGCTTGACTTCGTATAAATCACAAACAACTTTCCTAGGCGAGATCTCAAGTAGGAGACTGAAAAGGATGACGAAGAATAAGCATTCTCTTGTCCTCGTAGCTATAAAATGGGTTTTAGGCAAAGATTGCATAGAATATGAGGATAAGTATCGGGTGAATACCGACGTATGCTCCCACTTTGTGGCATCCATGTTGGACCTTTGTGTTCCTTGGCCACTTATCCTGAAGCTGATTAAAGAAATCTACCTGAAAAAATACCTAAATGGTCTTGGTGAGGTCATTGCGCATGCGGCTTATGGGGTAGGTCTACCATTAGCCAGCGACCTACGTCGCTTCATTGAAGAAGAAGCTGTTGTTGTTTGGTTGCCATTCCTCAGCGGATTCCACCTACAAACCCATGATCAACACCATCAGAGAGCTACCCAAGCTCTGTACTTCTTGTTTTACAGCTACAACATGATACCTTTCTACGACGTAGACTGGTATACTGACTTCAAGAACCTAGTGTTTCCCCGCCAATGGCGGTCGTGCCAAATGATGCTACCAGTGCTGCCGAGGAACCTGTGGACGGGGAAGAAGTGGACGCTATAGTGAATGCGTTGATTGCCGCCAGCCATGCCTTTGGATAACAAACCCCTGCCACTTGCTCAAAATGTGTCTATCCTGCTACTCAAAATATGCTTCCCTGCCTGTTGTATATAAGCCTGATAAAAGGCTATCGTATATAATATACCTCAGTATGCTTTGTAAATTTGAAAAACGGCTTCCCAACCATTTTGTAACAAAAGAACATATATATAAATATATCTCCCGTTTTAAGGAAAATCCATGCTCTTTCTTGCTTTTGTGTTTAAACTTTTCTGGGTTTGCAAGTTTTATATGCTATTTCTCTGTACATAGTGTATTTTGTGTAAAGCAACTCTGGTATTTCACCGGCCAATAATAATGAGTTAATTTCGCAGAACGACAACTGATTTTAGAAAAAGAAATAGCCAAACAAATGGAAAAGAAAATAAAAGTGCTATTTACATATGTACAAAGTAGAGTTTGATGCCCAATGGAACAACTTAAGATGAATCCCATTGACTGGGATTCCTAACAGTTCCTGTTCCATATTCTCCAGCTCAAAAGCATTATGTTGTTTGCACCAAATGATTTTAAAGGGTCCCTCCCATAGGCTATCAAATTTACCATGCTAACCTGGCTTTGCAGCCCTGCTGTCATACTTTAGCACTAAGTCTCCACTTTTTAGACCCTGGTCAGAAGCCTTCTTTTCAAACTATCGTTTGATCACCTGTTGACGGCTTATCATTGCTATTAGGGAATTCTTCCTTTTTTCTTGTACTTCCAATAGTTCAGCGAGCCAAACCTCCATGGTTTCATTTTGTTCTATCTCAAGGGATCTCAATAACTGTATTGCTGGGATCTCCATCGAGATAGGTAATAGTGCCTCTTTCCCATATACCAACTCATAAGGCGAAGTCTTAAGGACTTGTTTAGGAGTTATGCGGTTTGCCCAGAGCGCCTTTCAAAGATTTTTATGCCATTCCCTCTAGTGTTCTGAGCCAATCTTTTTAAGGAGTCAGACTAAGCTTTTGTTCATTGACTCGACTAGACCATTCCCCTATGGATAATAATTTCATGATGTTTTAAGAAATATGCCATTCTTTAGTGCAAAGTGGCATACCTTTGCACCTAGAAATGCTCCGGCGTTGTCCGAAATGATCATTTTCGGAGGGTCGAACCTTTTCACCAGTTCTTCGAGGAAGTCTACAATCTCTGTTTCTGTTGCACCCTTAAGGGGAACAACTTCCGTCCACCTTGTGAAGTAGTCCGTAGTGGTTAGAATCCACTTATGTTTGGCACTAGAAACCAGGTTGATCATTTCAATGAAGTCTAGGCCCCATTGCGTAAACGGCTCGTCTGCCACTATAGGTTTGAGGAGCATTATTGAATTCTTCCTTCTATCAGTGAAAAACTGGCATTTTTTTGCAAGCCCTTACTAGAGAGTGGGAGTCATTGAAAAGTGTAGGCCAGTAATAGCTAGCTCGCATGATCTTGATGGTGGTAGTTTTGGTGAAGAAATGTCCACCTTCATTGCTATTGTGGAATGCGTCGAGGACCCTTTGCGCCTCCCCTGAAGTAACGCATCACAGGAGAACACCATTGAAATTCCTTTTGAAAATGACTCCTATCAATGTATGCCCGCAATTCTAAAGCCGGTAATACCTTCTTTTTTGGGATGAGAGGCTTGGTGGATACCTTCCGGTTTGCATGAACCTCACTCTATCAGTCAGCCAACTGCCTTCCGATCCTGATTCATTTATCAAGATGAGCTCTAGCTGCTCCTCCATGGTAGGTACCTCCTCGTTTTGTGCCATATACTCACACAATCCTCTTCCTTTAATAGTCTTAGTAGGCTTGACTTCAATGTCGTATTCAAGGATCTTGGTGATCCAATTAGCCCTTTTTCTGTGATCTCCACTTCCATGATGTATTCACGCACACTAAAATGTGTGACATATACCAAGACCTTGTTGTAGGAAATTATGGTGGAATTTTTTAAGTCCCTTCACTATCGCAAAGCCCTGTCTTTCGACAAAATTATAATTCATCTCATATTCCTTTAGGGTCCATGAATAGAATGCCACTGGATGTTCCCCTTCTTCTACATTACCCTTTTGGGTTAGAACAGTAGCAATACTGGACTTGAGCTACTGAAAGCATACATTATAAAATCTTTGGATTGATCCAGATTAACCAGCACCGGGGCTACAAAAATCACTTCCTTGACCTTTTCAAAAGCTTTTTGAGCTTCCATCATCCATTTGAATGTCTGATCTTTCTTCAACATTAGGGTGATTAGCTTAACCATCCCTGCGAAATCAGAAATGAACTTGCTGACAAAATTTACTTTGCCCAAGAAAGACTGGACACCCTTCTTATTTACCAGAAGGGGAAGCTCTCTGATTGCTTTCACTCGTTCAGGGTCAATTGAAAAACCTTCTCTGGACACAACATGCCCCAACAACTTACCTTGCAGTACTCCGAACACACATTTCTTTGGATTTAGGGAAACCCCAAACTCCTAGCACTTTTGAAAACTAATTCCAAATGATCAAAATGATCCTCTTTAGATTTAGAGAACACAGTAAGGTCATCCAAATAGATTAGAATAAACTTATTGATTAGTCCGCTGAATGTGACATCCATCGCCCGCTGGAATGTTGCCTCTGCATTGGATAAACCAAAAGACATCTTAACATATGCAAATGTTCCCCACTTGGTGGTGAACGTAGTCTTGTGTTGATCCTCTTCTTTAACATGGATTTGATTGTAGCCGGAGAAACCATCTAGTAAAGAAAACATTTCTGACCCTGCCACAGTTTGTAAGATTGACTCCATAGAGGGCAACAGATAGTGGTCCTTCAAAGATGCTCTGTTTAGGTCTCGAAAGTCCACACATAAGCGGATATCCCCGTTCTTCTTTCGGACTGGGACCAGATTCAATACCCAAGTACTATGTTTGATTGGGAAGACAATGCATGATTCAATGAGCTTGGTTAGCTCCTGCGCCATTAGGGCCTTGATTTTAGGGTTAACTGGCCTCTATTTCTGTTAGACTGGTTTCACACCTTCTGTTAACTCAATAGTGTGCTGAATGATGTCAAGATCATAGCCCTCTAGATCATCATAGGACCAAGCCACCACTCCATACTTTTCATAGAAACCGATGAGCCTTTCTTTATCATGGTGCAGAACATTGTTTCCGACTTGGAGATTTCTACCATCGGAGACCCGAAGGTCTTCATAATCACTTTTTTCGGCCATGAACTTCCGCTTATCATTTCGGGCGTCATTACAATCGGAAAAGTTTTCAAGAGTAACCAATCCTTTCAAAAGTTTATTAGATTTGAGCTGCATAATTTGTCCTTCATAAGCCTCGACGATCTTTGGTTGAAGGTGATTGGAAAACTCCCCTGAGTGCTGGATAAATGAAGCGATGTGTTCGTCGCTTTCAAAGACTTGCCAACTTTGATCATTGTCAGGGATGGCTGGTCAGACTAGCACTCGTACTAAAGATTCATTCCAAAGCAAGTCAAAGACATGATCAAACTCAACACCAATCACAACCATACGGTTTGCCTCACTATTTTGTCTTCGAGGAACGGTCTAGATGTTGAAAGCTTCAAAACCCTTAATCAGGTCCCATACTCGGTGTCGATAGAATCTCATGTAGACATTCTTTGCTATGGAAATTCCTTGAACCTAGTTAACTACCAGTTCAGAATCTCTGAACATAATCAATTGCTTAATGCCCATTCGTTCCGCAAGGCTTAGGCTTTGGACTAACCCTTCATATTCAGCCTCATTGTTTGAATAGGTGAAGTGAAAATGGAAGGACCTCAACAACTTTTCATTCTGTGGGGATATTAGATATACCCCTACTCCAACACCTACTTTGCTTCTTGCTCCGTCAAAGTATAATGTCCATAACTCATTTGCTCGGTTACTGTTGGATTCTTTGGCGACTTTTGAAAGCACCTGGTCTTCATCATAAATCACATATGTGCCCAATCCTATACCATGATAATTCCCAAAAGGGTCATTGTTTATGTCCTTGCTCAAATGAGCATCTTCTTTATCATTTTGATCTCCACTCACCTTCTCTTCCTCTAGCAATTCAACACTATACATTTCTTGCTTGGTGATAGAAGTATGCGCGGCTTCAAAATTGATCAAGGCCTCATCCACCACATGTTCAAAATGTAGAGCCTCTAATTCTATCTTCATTTTCACGCTATGATTGGTCCTAAGTATCAGATGTGACCAATCTAAGGACAGGTATCTGCCCACCTTTGAAGTAAATTCTCAGGATAGACAGAGACCAAACATAGGAGGAACATCTATGATCACCATATCTTACGGGACTGTGATACTGGGGCAGGCAAATAGAGTTAAAGGAAGCGCTTTGATGACACCTACGGTATCAACTTTATTTCCATCGAGCTGCATCACCCCCTTCTTCATAGGTTCGTAGCTAAGTCCCAAAGCTTCGGCTATCTGTTTTGGCATAACCATTGTACTAGCGCCATAATCAATCATAGCGTTGTGTAATAGTTTCTTTCCTACAATGAGAGTTAAGAAGAAAAGCTGAGGTTTCAACCTACTTCTATCTTTCGCATGGGATTCCTTCACTTTTTCTGTAAGAACCTTAGCTAGTGGTATTTGATAAACAACCTCTGTACTGGCAGACGGCTCCATTAGTGCTGAGTTGATCTCTTGCTGAAGCACCTTCTGTAATATAGTCTTCTGTTCTAGGATGGCTAGAATGTCCCACAAAGACACATTAGCGGATGATTTCTTCAATTGCTCCACCACATTAAAAGGTGGTAAACTCGAAGATTTCTGCTCCTTGGTTCTTGCTATAATAATTTCCTTCCGCGGTTGAGAAGGTGAAGGGACGGTCGAAGCACCAGGAATTTGATTGGAAACACCTTTGAGTGGTGGGCTGTCTGTATGTGAAACCACTGGCTCACCGGTGAATCTCCTCTTTGGGCGCGTGTTGTAATCAGACTGTACTTGCGGTGTTTCAGATATGAATGCGTCATTGGCGAACACTGTTTCTTCTTCCTCCATCTAGGAGAAGAGTGCATGATCAGGAGCAATATCAGACTCTTATTCTAAAGACATTCCTTGCATTTGCATGGTTAGGACCGCACCTTTGTATTGGTGAGGCATATATGTAACCTCCATTTTTCGTCACTATCCCTTGATCCGTAATTAGAGTTTACAAAATAACTTGTAAATTAAATCTAATTATAGTAATTTCCCGATCTAATATAGAATTGTGTGATTATGCCTTTTAACTGTTGAAATTACAAAATAAGTAATTAGAAATTCAAATACCAAATTTAAACTAGAGAGAAAATTGAGACAGAAGAGAGAAGAATGAGACAAAGAAATAGAAGGATCACAACGCGCAAATTGATAACGGAGTTCGTCTAATGTGGACTACGTCTCCGGGTCCGCTTCTCAATGCTAGGACCGCTTTATTGATATCACCAAGCAAAATTATGCTTTCTTACAATACCCAAGCTCCAAGAACCTACAATAGTCTCTCCTTAATCTCTCACTCTTTTACAATTTTTGGTGTACAAAAGCACCTTGTAAATTCTCCTCCAAAGAATTATTTCTCCCAAAATGAACTTGAATAATTCTCCCTGTTACAATTCTCTCCAAGAAAATTCTTGTACAAAATTATCCACTCAATAATTTTTCCATTGTCCCTTTACAAAAATCACCCCTTTATATACACATTTATTTGCTAATATGGCTTTAACCATATTATTTTGCAAATATTGCATATCTCCCATATACAAGTAAAAATTCCAACCATTTCCCCCTTTTACAATAAAAATAACTAATATCCCATTAGTATAAAAAATTAATCTTTCAAAAATAAATCCACCTTTGGCTTTTATAATTCCAAGCTATACAACTAAAAAAATGAACCCCTTTAACTATGGGCCGTTATAATTTTGGACTTACATTATAATCTTAAAAAATATCTTTTAAAAGCCCCTTAATAATCTCCTTGGATATTCTTTAAAATAAACCCGTTAAATATGAGAAAGGTGGTTAAAGGGGTTAATTTGTTGAAATGCAAGTTTACGGGATTTTTTTCCTCTCCTTGTTTCATGGGCAAGGGAAGAGGATTTTAAGGGATAAAATCCCACCAAATCCTCCTTGAAATCATAAAAATCTTTTAATTTTTAAACCATACGTGTTTTATTTTAACAATATGGTTTAATCCATATTATTTTTCCACCATGTATGTGCCAACTCACCACTCTTTCCACGTCACCACTTGCCACGTCAGCTTGCTGATGTCATCAAAGTCAACCAAAGTCAAAATTTTGACCAACCTTTGACCAGCCGTAACTTTCACATACGAGCTCCATTTTTGAAGCCGAATATAGTTATGGAATCAGTGCAATGAGCACTACGACTTGGCATCATTTTTATTTCATTTTGAGACAATCAATTTTTTGCCTTTTTGAACCCTGATTTGCCTGTTTGACTGAACCTTTGACTGAGTATAACTTCTGCATCCGAACTCCTCTTGAGCCCATTAAAATTGCGTCAGGATCATGTCTGCAAGCTCTACACATTGATGCTTCTTTGGATGAATTTTGAGACTATGAAATTTTTAGGTATTTTGGATCCACCTGGATCATTCCTCCCCATTGAGAAGCTTTTGGACTTCCAAAAGTCTATTTTTATGTACAATTTGAGCTAGGGAAATGTCTCCCCACTTGCTTAGTATCATCTGTCCTTCCTTCTAAAATTTTGAACATGTGACCCATCACAAACACAAAGAAATATGAGGTAACTTTACTAATACCATCAACTGCATGTTCATCAATATTCACTGTCACATTCATCATCCACATAGAAATAACTAGTAGAATAACAAGCAACAGTACTGAATACACTGATGTGAAGGAAATAGTATCAACATTATGGATCTCTTGAACAGGAACATTGTTAGAAAATGAAACATTCAAACCCTCTTTTACCACCTCTGGCTGAAGGCCTGATTCTGCTTGCAACTGATCCTCACACTGTATTGTCTATGACACCCTATCATCTTCATGCTTAGTATCACTAGCTGTTATAGACATGAGAGTTAAAGCATTGCTTGCATCTACATTCATTTTCATATGCCCTGTGTTTACAATAGATCTATCATTCTTCATGTGATGAGATTTTACAATATATTCAAATCCACCCTTAAACAAATGATACTTGTTATGTTCCCTATAGAAAATGGCCTTTTTGTCATACAAATAAGAACTACCTAAAACCATCCCACAAATGTCAAGTGGAATTACATCTAACTCTACCTCATCCACAAACTTGGATGTGATTGCAAATTGGAGTTTACACTGTTGTGACACATGTAATCGAGCATTATCATTCACCCAACCCAATGGATATGGCTTAGTATGAGGTGTTGTCTTTAATCCCAATTTCTTAACAACTTGTTCAGAGATTAGATTCACTTGTGATCCACTATCTATGAGTGTATCAATCTTTCTTTGTTTTGCAACAACCCTTATATGAAACAATTCATTCCTCTTACTTTCAACAGGTACTTCATTACAACTTAGAGAAGAAGCATGAGAACTAATACTAAAAATAGGAGTTTTACCTTTGATACTCACAACTGAAATCTTTGATTCATCACTAGATTCCATACCAAGGTCTTGCACAATCGCTATGGACTTTTGCTTACCCTTTCGATCCTTGAACCACATTGGCTTCTGATTAGGATGCAATTTCCAACATCTTGCATCTTCATGCCCTTCCTTCTTGCAATGTGAGCAATAAGGCTTTTTGTCCTCTTTCTTTACAGTAGTTGTTCACTCTGATTTATCTTTCCCTTTCTTGCTTCCTTTTTGCTTATTGGATTCCATCAACAGATTATCATGGCTATTCCTTGAGCTTGTTTCCAAATGGATAGCTTGCACACTAACTTCATCAATGTTTGTTGGATTAAACATAAGTATTGTATGTCTCAAACTTTCATGCAATCCACCTATATAATTTAACAAAGTTTCTTGTGTGTATAAAGGAATGCCCAAAATTAAAGCCCTCTTCATAAACTCCTATGTATATTCTTGCACACTTTGTCCTTTTTCTTGCTTTAATGATTGCCAATTCATTATAGCTTTTTGCATATGTCCTAATGGATAGAACTATTTCTTTAATGCAGCAATAAACTCAAACCAAGAAGAAATAATTTTTCCATAACGACTTAGATCCTCCTGTGTTCTACTCTCCCACCAAATTAAAGCTGTGCCTCCCAGGCAAAGAGTGGCTAATTGGATTTTTTGAGAATCTTCAGTAAACTTCTGAATTCTACAATAAACTTCAATTTGCTTAATCCAATTATCTAGTTTATCTGCATCTAGTTCTCCATTATACATTGGAAAATCAAATTTAACATCAAGTTTCAACAAAGGTGAATTAACTTCATATTTCACAGGTTGTTTCTTTTTAGAAGAAGAGGTAGACGAAGAGGAAGAAGAGGATGATGAAGAAGATGGGGATAGAGGTTCAAGAGGGTCACTACCACCTCGTACTCCTTTACCTTTATCATCTTTTGAAGAGGATTCATTTTCATTCTTCTTTCTTTTCTTGAGTTCCTTTTTATTCTGTCGCTCTTGCCTCTCTTGGAAAAGAACTTCCACCATAGCCTTCATTTTGAGAAATACTTTCTGGAAAGCTTTCTCATCAAGCTCTGTAGGACTTTGTTCAACTGCCATCTCTACTTGTGGAAAAGTCCTTCATTTTCTGATCTTTGGATTGAACTCTTCTAGTGCACCTTCTCCTTGCCTCAATTTCAACCTGGTTAGCATTCACTCTGCAATTTCCTGCAAAAGGGCTCTGATACCAACTTGATTCGTAATTAGAGTTTACAAAATAACTTGTAAATTAAATCTAATTATAGTAATTTCCCGATCTAATACAAAATTATGTGATTATGCCTTTTAACCGTTGAAATTACAAAATAAGTAATTAGAAATTCAAATACTAAATTTAAACTAGAGAGAAAATTGAGACAAAAGAGAGAAGAATGAGACAAAGAAATAGAAGTATCACAATGCGCAGATTGATAATGGAATTCGTCCAATGTGGACTAGTCTCCGAGTCCGCTTCTCAATGCTGGGACCTCTTTATTGATATCGCCAAGCAAAATTATGCTTTCTTACAATACCCAAGCTCCAAGAACTCGCAATAATATCTCCTTAATCTCTCACTCTTTTACAATTTTTGGTGTACAAAAGCACCTTGTAAATTCTCCTCCAAAGAATTATTTCTCCCAAAATGAACTTGAATAATTCTCCCTGTTACAATTCTCTCCAAGAAAATTCTTGTACAAAATTATCCACTCAATAATTTTTCCATTGTCCCTTTACAAAAATCACCCCTTTATATACACATTTATTTGCTAATATGGCTTTAACCATATTTTGCAAATATTGCATATCTCCCGTATACAAGTAACAATTCCAACCATTTCCCCCTTTTACAATAAAAATAACTAATATCCCGTTAGTATAACAAATTAATCTTTCAAAAATAAATCCACCTTTGGCTTTTATAATTCCAAGCCATACAACTAAAAAAACGAATCCCTTTAACTATGGGCCGTTATAATTTTGGACTTACATTATAATCTTAAAAAATATCTTTTAAAAGCCCCTTAATAATCTCCTTGGATATTCTTTAAAATAAACTCGTTAAATATGAGAAAGGTGGTTAAAGGGGTTAATTTGTTGAAATGCAAGTTTACAAGATTTTTTTCCTCTCCTTGTTTTATGGGCAAGAGAAGAGGATTTTAAGGGATAAAATCCCACCAAATCCTCCTTGAAATCATAAAAATCTTTTAATTTTTAAACCATACGTGTTTTATTTTAACAATATGGTTTAATCCATATTATTTTTCCACCATGTATGTGCCAACTCACCACTCTTGCAATGCCACCACCTGCCACGTCAGCTTGCTGATGTCATCAAAGTCAACCAAAGTCAAAATTTTGACCAACCTTTGACCAGCCGTAACTTTCACATATGAGCTCCATTTTTGAAACCGAATATAGTTCTGGAATCAGTGCGACGAGCACTACGACTTGGCATCATTTTTATTTCATTTTGAGACAATTAATTTTTTGCCTTTTTGAACCCCTAATTTGCCTGTTTGACTGAACCTTTGACTGAGTATAACTTCTGCATGCGAACTCCTTTTGAGCCCATTAAAGTTGCGTCAGGATCATGTCTGCGAGGTCTACACATTGATGCTTCTTTGGATGAATTTTGAGACTATGAAGTAGGTATTCTGGATCCACCTGAATCATCCCTTGACTACATTGCTCCGCCACTTTCTATTGTAGATTGCCACGCGGACAGTTTCGGGGCATATGCACGTCGCTGCAGGGGAAACACCACGGATTGATGTCATCAATAAGGTTATTTTTCCCTGCTGTTAACTCCCTGCTCGAGCTTGGTGATGCGCTTGTCAGTGGAGTAGGCACCGACACCATTTGGTTTGCCATCAGGGTTGGTGGATTGTTGCGAGTCACACCTTGGTATTGGTTCTGCTGATAGGAGGGCTGCCCACCTTGATAGTTTTGATATGTAGGCTTCAAAGGAATTTCTTGGTTCCACTTGAGCGTGGTTATATCATTTGCCATGGTTCGCAACATCTCTTTGAGGTCGCTTATTTCATCTTTGGAAGATCCTGACATGGAAGCTACGTTTTCAAGTGCGGCCGCATATGAGTACCTTGACTGGGCAGCTGTGGGCGCACTAGTTGACTAGACCTCTTATGCGGTGATCAAAATTTTAGGGAATATCCATATAATAGGTCGAAGAGGAAATTTTTTGCAATCTATCAAATGATTCTCAGCTTCGATAGTAGTACCATAAGCATCTGGTAGAGTAGCTCCCCCCAAAGACTTGATCATTACAGAAATGTTTGAATTGATGGACTTCAGATAGAATATAAAGGCCAACTCAGGAGTTGGGCGGATAGTAACAGGGATCCTCTACCAATTTGCATGAAATTAGGCATTGAAGTCCGTCAGAGACTCCTGGGGGGCCCGTTTTATGATGGATAGCTGATAATATAATGAAGAACGATCTCCATCATTAGAGAACCTTTCATAGAATGGATCTTCGAGCTCATCCCAGGTACAAATTGAATTAGGAGTTAGCGTACGGTACCAATCCAAAGCCTTGCCTTTGAAAGACACCTGGGGGGCCCGTTTTATGATGGATAGCTGATAATATAATGAAGAATGATCTCCATCATTAGAGAACCTTTCATAGAATGGATCTTCGAGCTCATCCCAGGTACAAATTGAATTAGGAGTTAGCGTACGGTACCAATCCAAAGCCTTGCCTTTGAAAGACACGGTGAGGAGCCTCATGGCCACATTCTGCGCTATAATACCGTGTACGAGACATACGTCTGCCACATCCTGCAAGTGTTCTGTTGAAGTTCTTGAGCTATCTCCGGCAAATTTGGGGATAGCTTTAATGGCCAAAACCAGTATAGTGCCCCAAACAGCGGGCACTACCGGGGCTACCAGGGGACTTCCAGCATCCCATGCTACATAGTTTCTATTCATGGTTGGAAAAATGGTGAGAGGAAAAGGTGGTGGGAATGGAACGGTTACCAGCTAATTTATGGCCTGGACTGTCCCTAGCAGAGGTACTAGTAAACCTAGGTTACTTGCGGTCTGGGATCTAGTTACAGGTTGATAGCTCATACACCCCTCTCCAATACAATTTTATTAAGTTTGGGTCCCATTGGGCATGCTAGAAAAAGAACAAACTGTTGACACAAAAATTTGACAAGGTAACAGTGTCTTATGGGAAACTCAGTTTAAGGGGGACCTTTTGCGCTAAACTAAGTAACCTCCAGATTTTTAAAGAAGTCGACTTCTTCTATAATGGGTTTAGGAAAGGGAATTGGAAGTGGATATAATAAAGCAAAGTCTAACTTAAGGCGATATGCCAAGATCTGCTTATGGGCACGATGAATCATAGATTTAAGGGCCCAAATAGTGTTGTTGTATCCTGAAACATCAAACACTTAAGATTATAGCATAGAAAATCCATTTATTGACATAAAATAATGTTGCATACATTCTCACCACTAAGAAGAGTCATCAGACATGATTTAGATAAGCAAAATAGTATCCAACATATATAGAATTTTTTCAAATAAAGTGCCACGATAGTAAAGGGCACAATTCACAGTTTTATAAAAAACATGAAAAATAAAAAGGCCAAACAATTGGCACAATCTGAAAGCCACAATCTAAATAAAACAATAATAGAGGCCTGAAGTCCTTTTGCTAAAACTAGCGTGCTTTCTCCAAAAATTTTCTGGGGGCTCTTCTCAACAATAGAGAAAGTAGATATAGCAGGGAAAAAAAAACTCCCACCGCCTCGAAGGACAACAACAGAAAAGATCACATAATCCTTAGCAATGATGCCTAAATTAGAATATTCCCAAGGCCATTACAATGGCATCGAGCTGGAACACAACATCTGGTCATCTCAGGTGCAGGTGCATTCTTCGTAATGATGGCAGTGGTCCCAGCCAGGCTCGAGGCGACAAGTGTTATCCACTGCTGCAAATGATTATGACAAGCGACACCCAATAGCATTATCTTCCTCAGCCAGCCTATTGCTCGCTTTACAGATTAGTTGTAAGGCACGTGGCAGCCTTTCGCTGCCCGCATGAAACTTTCTCCCATTGATGCTGAGAGTTTGCGAAGATGCAACATGTGTCCAATGGGCGGAGATCCTTATCGCAGCAGAGGGAAAGTTCAATCAGTTCGTCGTAAGGGATGCGTGGCAGCATTTCACTACCCGCGGTTGTTTATTTCATCCCTACATGAAAAATTTGCGATTCGCCGCCACGTAGCATGATCTAGGGCCCTCTGACACTCATTAGAAATGATGGCCTTGAGGAAGCCCTTCGCAACCTGAAGAGACTTTAAGGAAATAAGAAATAAAACCTCCCGCAAGTGCGACACATGGACACCCAGCATAGCTCCTCAGGACCCGAAAGGAAAGCCGTTACCTAAAGCCGTGAATAGTAGGTACGCAAAGTGGTAGATTAAAGCTTTGATAAACAACCGAGCAAAAAATAGTAATGCATAGATTGGCGCACGCCTAGTGCAAAAATAAACCCGAAGGGAGCTGCTCAAAATTTATTTAACAGTTACAATCATATTTGGCATTAGTGCAATTTGCTGAATTGTTATTGGTCTTATTTCTTAAGTTGGAGGACTTTCCTTTTCCATGGTTTTGTAAAGGATCGGTGAAAAATTTATGGTCACTATTTGAAGATTGTTGTTGTTGTCTGTTGAGTTCAATGGTGTCATTTTCCACAAGGTCTTGTATGAGGTTATTTAGTTGTTGACACTGTAACAGATTATGTCCTTTGCTTCGACGGTAGTCACAAAAGGCATTGTCATCCCACCAATATGGTTTAAACTATTTAGGATCATATTGTTTTGGTTCAAGAAGTTGTATGGCATTATGTTGCAAGAGTTGTTTAAAGATTGATTCAATTGGCTCCCCTAAAGGGGTGTATTGATGTTTTGTTGGAAACCTCCTTTGGGTTCTTGGTTGTTGTGTATTTTGGACAGCATTGGTGGTTTGATCAACAGTTCTTGGTGCATTGTTGGATGTGTTAGGCCCTCTAAGTGTACAAATAGGACTTGTATGTGCAGTCTTAGCATCGACAACACCATCATTAGTCACATTCTTGTTTCAAGCTCAATATTTGTTTTTGTCATTTGAATTGCTTTGGGTGTTTGTATTTTTTGTTCGACATCTTCATTTCACCTTTGTTGATAAGGGCCTTTTCAAGGATGATTCATTTTTCCACTAGGTTGGTGAATGAAGTTCAACAGTGCATACACAAATCATGTTTCAAGTTTGATTTTAAATTTTCAATGAACATGACAACTTTTTGTTTCTCAGGTATTTCAATAGGACATTGACTAGCCAAACCTCTCCATCATTGGAAGAAGGTTACAAAATTTTTACCATCTTCTTGTGTGATATGGCATAGGTGGCAATGGTAATTTCATTATCAATGTTGAATGTGAAATGTTTCACAAAATTGTTTGCTAGTTCTCCCCATGTTCTTATGCCAGTCGGTAACCATGAGAACCACTCAAGTGCTATGCCTGTATGACTTCTTGGGAAAAGTCTCATTAGGTACATAGGATCATATGTAATGTTTGTACAAGTCATGCAAAATTCTCTTATGTGTTCAAGTGGATTGCTCTTCCCTTTGTACTTAGGTAAGCTTGGTATGACATAGCCATGTGGGAAGGGCAACATGTATAGACTCATGTCAAAAGGATAAGGACATAAGTCCTAGGTAGAGTAGGTCTTTTTGTTTAACATTTGCATATTTTCCATCTATTTTTGCAAGGCCAACATTTGAGTTTGTAGGACATCCACTTGAGTTAATGATGGGTTTTGCATATTTTGAAAACTCATGTTGGTGTTTTGGATTCCAATGTTATGGGATGGGTTTTGGTTTTGTGTTTGGGACATATATTTGTATGAAAGATTTTGATTTGGTATGTTTTGGTTTTGTTTCAGAATATGCCATGAGTTTGTAAAAGTTTGACCATGTGGATTTTGGTTTCCATATTGTGGAAAAGGCGGCCTTGGTTACCATGTTGCATGAAGGAGCCTTGGTTGCCAAATTATGTGTTTTGCAGAATGTAGCCTTGGGTATCATATTGGCTATGTCCATAAGGAATATGTCCTAGTTGTGACGTAATGATGTGTTGGGAAGCCCCTATGTTTGGGTTGGAATTTTTTGTGTTGATGGTGATTTTAGGCTTCTTGGTTGTGTTATTTATGTTGAATGGACTTGAGGATTATGCCCCTATGGTAAATGTCATGGGTTGTGTTGTGTTTAAATTCATTCCTTGTGTCATGCCTTGTTTAATTCCTTGCATGCCAAATAAGGAGGTGTGAATCGTTGTTGCATCTTTTGTAGTTCCTCCTAATGGCATAGATGTAATAACTTGCAGGATAGAACCACTAGAGACTATTGTATTGTTTCCTCGAGTTTGGTTGATGGATGTGGATAATGATCATAATGTATTGAAATCAAAACTAGGAGGTAATGTCGCACCTTTTGTCAATAGTTTAGCTACATGGCGTTGAGGATCTTGTGCCAAAAATTCATCCACAAAAGAGGCAAATTCAAGATCTTGGGCAGCAGCCTCTAGTTCTTATATGACAATGTTTCCATTTTGGTCTCTAGTGAGAAATTTCTCCAATAGGGATTTGTATGGTCTGGGTGTCCCATGTGAGGATTTTGTAAATGGGTTGACAAACTCATTGTCTTAAGGGAAAGCCATGTCTTTTTACTTCCTTTGCGACCTAGTTTCAACCATGTAAGACTTGCAAAAGGAAGAGGATATGGAGATGATTTGGTGTGATGTCTAAGGTGACTATACAAGGGTATGCCTATGGATAATTTAAGAACAATACCAAGTTATGGATTCAAAGTGACAAGGTGTCAAGATGTCAATAAGATGGTGTCACAATGAGATCCAAGCTAGGGAAATGTCTATGCAAAATGGCTATTTTTTTGGACTTTTAAGGTATGTATGATGTCTAAGAATGATGTCAAGACAAAGGATCAAAGTGACAATAGTCAAGTTTCAAAGTTCCACAAAGGGATCAAAGTCTTGATTGATATCTAAGGTATGCAAAATAGGATGCAAGTGTCACTACAACAGAACAGGAAAATAGCATCGAATTTCAGTGTATTTTAGTCCACAAATTGGGTGATTTGTCAGCTGCTAAACTTGATGCAAACAGACATGGCCATATAAGCACCAACTCTTGCATCAGACATTGCACTGGAGTTAGCATCGTAGTTAGCGCTAGAAAATCACAACGCACCCATTAGCACCGCAAAATAGTGCCTCTATTAGCGCCAGGAAATAGCATAAAAAATAGTGCCTAAATTAGTGCCCAATTTGGCTTCTGGTTTTGCTTCTATGTCTACTCCCATTTTTGCTTCTAGTTTCACTTTCAGTTTTACTTCTAGTTTTGCTTCTAGTTTTGTTTCCAAGTTTTCTTCCAATTTTCCTTTCAATTTTGCTTCTAGTTTTGCTTCCAATTTTGCTTCCAGTTTTGCTCTAGTTTTGCTTCCAGTTTTTCCTCCAATTTTGCTTCCAAGTTTGCTTCCAATTTTTCTTCCAGGTTTGCTTCCACTTTTGCTTCCAATTTTGTTTCTAGTTTTGCTTCTGGTTTTGCTTCCATGTTTGCTTCTAGTTTTGTTTCCAAGTTTGCTTCCAATTTTGCTTCTAATTTTGCTTCCAGGTTTGCTTCCGGTTTTGGTTTTTCTTTTGCTTTAGTTTTGCTTCCAATTTTGCTTCCAATTTTACTTCCAAGTTTGCTTCCAGGTTTGCTTCCAATTTTTCTTCTATGTTTGCTTCTAATTTTGCTTCCAAAATTGCTTATGGTTTGCTTCTAGTTTGGCTTCCATTGTTGCTTACCGTTTTTGCTTCTAAAAATGCTTCGCGTTTTGCTTCCATTTATTAATTTAATATGTTTTATTTCAATTTAATTAGTTAAATATATCGTGCCTCTTAAATAACTCATATGATTATAGACTAAGTAATTTAATTATTTAACTCATATGATTTAATAACAAGATAATTATATTTTTTTGGTCAATAACACAAATTTTTTGTATTGCTTGTAAAGATAAGAAAGTACATCTATTGTTCAGTGTCATTACCCACCAAAATTTCACAACAAACGAAAAAAACTAGAGGCACCTTAACATGTAGAGTAAAATATTAAATAAACCCTGTAACCCCTATAACTGTTTACCAGTAAAATCCTTACAAAAAATAACCAGCATTAACACTATTTAGAGTTACACATTTTAATACAACAAAAGATTAACGACCATGACAATTCAAAATCAGACATAGACAAACACGACCATTCTTAACGAGCTCCACCCAGACCCAACAAATGCTTGGTTATCTCCTTCAAAGGCTTTTTCTTCTGCTGCTTCCCTAACTTCTTTTGGCGCTTCCTTTTCGCTTCCAATCCCTGCATCTCTACCTTTTCTTGTGCTATAACTTCATCAACCTCCATGAGTTTGATGAATATTTTGAGAGCTTTCCATCCCAAACGCACTTCCTCATAGCAATGAGCTTTGTATTTTCCTTTGGGCCAACGAATAAAGGGTTTGAGCCCTGGTCTCCCATAGAGCTTCTTAATTTCATCATCTACCAGTCCTTCAGAATAATCTAAACCTACACCGAAATGGCCCATTCGAGAATGGACTCCATGCCTACCAGAAAATCTTCATGCACAATGTTTTGCATCACCTTGCTCACCATTTCCACTAGTTCACCTAAATCCAAGCCCCACACCACAATTAAGGAGTAAACGTCCATGTTGGTTTAGTATCTGTGTTTCAGAGAACCGAAATCCCTGCCACAAATCATTTTTGCACACTACACTAGCCACTTATCGTCAAGAAGGAAAAGTCCTTGCAGTCATTTTCCAGACGCCTCTCCATAAAACAGGCCCAAAGATCTTCGTGACTGGAAGGTGAAATTGGCTTCCATTTCTCCTAACAACTAGTGCCGCCACCACCAAAGTTTGTTGCAGAGTTTTTCTCGACCCTTTCCAAATGCAATTAACACATCTTAATCAAGGGCTTGCATTTAACACCATCTTGGATTTCCCACACTGCTATTAATGAAGTACTACTTCACCACCGCCCGCCACCCCTACCTTCGCTTGTCATGTCAAACCTACTCCACTCGCTTAGCCAACTTGTTCATTTAAGGCATTGTCCTCTGTTGTGTTTTCACCTAAGTCTGCTAACTTAACACCTCTAAAATCCTCCAACCTGAATTCCCCCGTTTCAACAAAATTTAAATCCCATTTAGATAAGACATCTGCTTCCACATTACCACTTCTTTTAATGTGGCTCACCGCAAATTTTTTAAAAGAGATGAGCACTTCTCTAATTTGTTCAATTACATTCTGGAGGTGCCAAGCATTAATTTTACCTTTCATCACCACCTGAACTATTATTGTAACATGATCATCATCTATAATTAAAACAAGTGAGTCAAATACAAGTGAGTCAAATATCTATAATTTAATTGAATTTGACAACATCCATCTTGAACAATAAATTAAAATCATCATGCATAATAAATATCCATCCAAAAATCATCGACCACTTTTAATATATATAAATTGGAAAGTCAATATTGATAAGATCATCATCATATATAACTAAAACAAGTTAAATTCAAATATTCCAGTACATCAAAAACATGTCAAAATGATACATGTCCAATAGTTGACATAAGTGAAAATGATACGTGTACAAATGATATAAATAAAATTGATAAATTATGTAACTCAAACTGATACAAGTCAAGATGATACATGTCCAAATGATATAGTGGAAATGATACATATCAACATGATACAACTCAATAATATAGTATTGTAGGCCGTGAAAATGATACATATGATAGTAACCATGAAAAGAGTCATCATAACGATATATTAGCAATGATCCATGATGTAGTCTATATGATCATGAATGTCACTGTTACTACCACCAAATGTCTCAACATCATCATCACCATTGTGATCATCATCATCATCGTCATCGTCGTCATCATCATTGTCATCAACCTCGGTGTCTTCTGTATCTACGTCATCATCATCCTCTACCATGTGATTTGTACCGGCAGAGCCAATATTTTGTGGATCTATATCATGTTGAGGATCATCTTGATCTTTTGGAAGACCCATGTTCTGCAAAAAAAACATTTAGAATGAAAAATTATTATTTATTTCATGCAATAATTTATTTTTCTGTTATATATCTAATATTACAACATATGAGACAAAACCATAATCATATTACATCATATCAAAGTGCACATACCATAATAAAATTTCAAAAAAGTTATAGCTAATACTGGTGAGTCAGGAGAAACTTCAGCTTTCAAAAACAAAGCCAATTAGGCTGGCAGACTTGTGGATTAGGCCAACATTTGGTGGAAGAGGAAGAAAGATGACTAGAACTCTAGAGGCCCACCATAATGGATTTCAATATTCAACCATGAGAGCAGAAGAGAGAGTTGATATCATGTATCAAAACATTAAGCATGCATTCTTCCAGCCAGCAGAGAAAGAGATGATTACTTTGCTTCATTTTCATTTGCATAACCATATCAGGTGTGGGAACCAAGTAGACCAAGGATGTCCGCCATGTGGAGGTAATGGATGTGGTCCAAATTTAGGAGGGGCAAGAAGGTTAATGTAGGATTCTGATGAAATTGAGGAAGAACAACAAGAGAAGGATAGGAAAAATAAAATCAATACAAAGTTTCAAGGATTTGTCAAGTGAGTAAGAGAGTTATGGGAGTAGCCTCATCTAAAATATTTTGAAGTAAAGTTTGATATACCATTTAGAGAGCTTGGTTTTCATGGAGTTCCTTTCAAAGCCTCTACTTTTATTGTTCCTATGGTAAACTGTTTGGTAGAGTTAGTGAATTGCCTTTCTTAGTAATCACTATTAGTGAGATTGAGATTGTTAACCTTGAGAGAGTATGACTTGGGAAAAAGACATTTGATATGGCTATTATTTTAAAGACTTCAAGTAGGATTTACTTCGCATTGACGCCATTCCTCAATCTTCACTTGATGGCATCAAGGAATGGTTGAACTCCATGGATATAAAGTATTATGAAAGAAGAATGAACTTGAACTAGCGACCAATTTTGAAGAGTATTACTGATGATCCAGATAAATTTATTGAAGATTGTGGTTGGGAATTTTTGAATATGGAAGCTAGTGATCCCGATTATGATAATTCAAAAGAGTCAGATCAAGGATATGAACCCTCTGAGGTAGAAGAGGAATCAAAATCGGATTTCATGTAGCCACCATCAAGAGTGTTACAAGCCAACAAAATGGAGGGAATTATTCTATAAGGATAATTTTCAATGTTGCAGGTACCAAATTTAATGCCAACTACAATGGCAACATTGAAATTCCCTAGCCATATTTATGTTAACGAAATTTCCTTTAGATGAAAGGATTCAAAGCACATCAACCATGTGGTACAAATGATTAAATCCTAGAGATCATCTGTAGCAATGAAAGAGTCTGAAAAGGTAGAGAGAGCTACACTGGTGACTTAGGAGAAACTTCGGCTTTCAAAAACAAAGTCAATTAGGCTGGCAAATGTGTGGATCAGGCCAACATTTGGTTGAAGAGGAAAAAAGATGACAGGAACTCTGGAGGCCCACCATAATGGATTTCAGTATTCAACCATGAGAGCAGAAGAGAGAGTTGATATCATGTATCAAAACATTAAGCATGCATTCTTCCAGCTAGCGGAGAAGGAGATGATTAATTCGCTTCATTTTCATTTGCATAACCATATCATGGCGTGGGAACCAAGAAGACAAAGGATGTCCAATTTTATGTGGAGGTAATGGATGTGATCCAAACTTTAGGAGGGGAAAAAAGGTAAATGTATGATCCTGATGAAATTGAGGAAGAAAATCAAGAGAGGGACAGGAAAAATAAAATCAATAAAGAGTTTCAAGGATTTTTCAAGCAAGTAAGAGAGCTATGAGAGTAGCCTCATCTAAAAGATTGTGAACTAGAGTTTGATATACCATTTAGAGAGTTTGGTTTTCATGGAGTTCCTTTCAAAGCCTCTACTTTTATTGTTCCTACGGTAAATTATTTGGTAGAGTTGGTGGAATTACCTTTCTTAGTAATCACTATTAGTGAGATTGAGATTGTTAACCTTGAGAGAGTATGACTTGGGAAAAAGGCATTTGATATGGCTATTATTTTCAAAGACTTCAAGCGGGATTTACTCCACATTGAATCCATTCCTCAATCTTCCCTTGATGGCATCAAGGAATGGCTGAACTCCATGGATATAAAGTACTATAAAAGCATAATGAACTTTAACTGGTCGCCAATTTTGAAGAGTATTACTGATGATCCATATAAATTTATTGAAAATGGTGGTTGGGAATTTTTGAATATGGAAGCTAGTGATTCTAATTCTGATAATTCAAAAGAGTCAAATGAAGGATATGAACCCTCTGATGTAGAAGAGGAATCAAAATCATATTTCATGTAGCCACCATCAAGAGTGTTACAAGCCAACAAGATGGAGGGAATTCTTATATAAGGATAATTTTCAATGTTGCAGGTACCAGCTTTAATGCCAATTACAATGGCAACATTGAAATTCCCTAGCAATATTTATGTTAAGGAAATTTCCTTTAGATGCAAGGATTCAATGCACATTAACCATGTGGTATAGATGATTAAATCCCATAGATGATTTGTAGCAATGAAAGAGTCTGAAAAGGCAGAGAGAGCCACACTAGTGACTCAGGAGAAACACCAACTTTCGAAAACAAAGTCAATTAGGTTGGCAGATCACAACATTTGGTGGAAGAGGAAGAAAGATGACTAGAACTATGGAGGCCCACCATAATGGATTTCAATATTCAACCATGAGAGAAGAAGAGAGAGTTGATATCATGTATCAAAACATTAAGCATGCATTCTTCCAACCAGCAGAGAAGGAGATGATTACTTTGTTTCATTTTCATTTGCATAACCATATCATGGCATGGGAACCAAGAAGACCAAGGATATCTAGTTATATGTGGAGGTAATGGATGTGGTCCAAAATTTATGAGGGGCAAGAAGGTCAATGTATGATCCTGATGAAATTGAGGAAGAACAACAAGAGAAGGATAGGAAAAAATAAAATCAATACAGAGTTTCAAGGATTTGTCAAGTGAGTAGAGAGCTATGGGAGCAGCCTCATTTAAAATATTTTGAAGTAAAGTTTGATATACAATTTAGAGAGCTTGGTTTTCATGGAGTTCCTTTCAAAGCCTATGCTTTTATTGTTCCTATGGTAAAAATTTTGGTAGATTTGGTGGAATTACCTTTCTTAGTAATCACTATTAGTGAGATTGAGATTGTTAACCTTGAGAGAGTATGAATTGGGAAAAAGGCATTTCATATGGCTATTATTTTAAAATACTTCAAGTGGGATGTACCCTGCATTGATGCCATTCCTCAACTTCACTTGATGGCATCAAGGAATGGATAAACTCCATGGATATAACGTATTATGAAAGAAGAATGAACTTGAATTGGCGACCAATTTTGAAGAGTATTACTGATAATCTAGATAAATTTATTGAAGATGGTGGTTGGGAATTTTTGAATATAGAAGCTAGTCATTCTGATTCTAATAATTTTGAAGAGTTAGATCAAGGAAATGAACCCTCTAATGTAGAAGAGGAATCAAAATCAGATTTCATGTAGCCTCCATCAAGAGTGTTACAAACCAACAAGATGGAGGGAATTCCTATATAAGGATAATTTTCAATGTTGCAGGTACTAGATTTCATGCCAACTACAATGGAAATATTGAAATTCCCTAGCAGTATTTATGTTAGCAAAATTTCCTTTAGATGGAAGGATTCAAAGCACATCGACCATGTGGTACAAATGATTAAATCCCAAAGATGATCTATAGCAATGAAAGAGTTTGAAAAGGTGGAGAGAGCTACACTAGTGACTTAGGAGAAACTTCATCTTTCAAAAAGAAAGTCAATTAGGCTGGTAGACGTGTGGATCAGGGTAGCATTTGGTGGAAGATGAAAAAAGATACTGGAACTCTAGAGGCCCATCATAATGGATTTCGGTATTCAACCATGAGAGCAGAAGAGAGAGCTGATGTCATGTATCAAAACATTAAGCATGCATTCTTCTAGCCAACAGAGAAGGAGATGATTACTTTGCTTCATTTTCATTTGCATAACCATATCACAACGTGGGAACCAAGAAGACCAAGGATGTCCAATTTTATGTGGAGGTAATGGATGTGGTCAAAGCTTTATGAGAGGCAAGAAGGTCAATGCATGATCCTAATGAAATTGAGGAAGAAAATCAAGAGAGGGACAGGAAAAATAAAATCATTATAGAGTTTCAAGGATTTTTCAAGCGAGTAAGAGAGCTATGGGAGTAGCCTCATCTAAAATATTTTGAACTAGAGTACGATATACCATTTAGAGAGCTTGGTTTTCATGGAGTTCCTCTCAAAGCCTTTGATTTTATTGTTCCTACGGTAAACTGTTTGGTAGAGTTGGTGGAATTACCTTTCTTAGTAATCACTATTAGTGAGATTGAGATTGTTAACCTTGAGAGAGGATGACTTGGGAAAAAGGAATTTGATATGGCTATTGTTTTCAAAGAATTCAAGCAGGATGTACTCCACATTGAATCCATTCCTCAATCTTCCCTTGATGGCATCAAGGAATGGTTGAACTCCATGGATATAAAGTATTATGAAAGCAGAATGAACTTTAACTAGCGGCCAATTTTGAAGAGTATTATTGATGATCCATATAATTTTATTGAAGATGGTGGTTGGGAATTTTTCAATATGGAAGCTAGTGATTATGATTCTAATAATTCAGAAGAGTTAGATCAAGGATATGAACCCTCCGATGTAGAAGAGGAATCAAAATCAGATTTCATGTACCCACCATCAAGAGTGTTACAAGCCAACAAGATGGAGGGAATTCTTATATAAGGATAATTCTCAATGTTTCAAGTACCAGCTTTAATGCCAACTACAATGGCAACATTGTAATTCCCTTGTAGTATTTATGTTAAGGAAATTTCCTTTAGATGCAAGGATTAAAAACACATCAACCATGTAGTATAGATGATTAAATCCCAGAGATGATTTGTAGCAATGAAAGAGTCTAAAAAGGTAGAGAGAGCTACACTGGTGACTCAGGAGAAACATCAAATTTCAAAAACAAAGGCAATTAGGTTGGTAGATCACAACATTTGGTGGAAGAGGAAGAAAGATGACTGGAACTCTAGAGGCCCACCTTAATGGATTTCAATATTCAACCATGAGAGTAGAAGAGAGAGTTGATATCATGTATCAAAACATTAAGCATGCATTCTTCCAGCTAGCGGAGAAGGAGATGATTACTTTGCTTCATTTTCATTTGCATAACCATATCACGACGTGGGAACCAAGAAGACCAAGATGTTTAGTTTTATGTGGAGGTAATGTATGTGGTCCAAAATTTAGGAGGGGCAAGAAGGTCAATGTATGATCCTGATGAAATTGAGGAAGAACAACAAGAGAGGGATAGGAAAAATAAAATCAATACAGAGTTTCAAGGATTTTTCAAGTGAGTAAGAGAGCTATGGGAGCAACCTCATCTAAAATATTTTGAAGTAAAGTTTGATATACCATTTAGAGAGCTTGGTTTTCATGGAGTTCCTTTCAAAGCCTCTGCTTTTATTTTTCCTATGGTAATATGTTGTTAGAGTTGGTGGAATTACCTTTCTTAGTAATCACTATTAGTGAGATTGAGATTGTTAACCTTGAGAGAGTATGACTTGGGAAAAAGGAATTTGATATGGCTATTGTTTTCAAAGAATTCAAGCAGGATGTACTCCACATTGAATCCATTCCTCAATCTTCCCTTGATGGCATCAAGGAATGGTTGAACTCCATGGATATAAAGTATTATGAAAGTAGAATGAACTTTAACTAGCGGCCAATTTTGAAGAGCATTACTGATGATCCATATAACTTTATTGAAGATGGTGGTTGGGAATTTCTCAATATGGAAGCTAGTGATTATGATTCTAATAATTCAGAAGAGTCAGATCAAGGATATGAACCCTCCGATGTAGAAGAGGAATCAAAATCAAATTTCATGTACCCACCATCAAGAGTGTTACAAGCCAACAAGATGGAGGGAATTCTTATATAAGGATAATTTTCAATGTTTCAAGTACCAGCTTTAATGCCAACTACAATGGCAACATTGAAATTCCCTAGCAGTATTTATGTTAAGGAAATTTCCTTTAGATGCAAGGATTAAAAACACATCAACCATGTAGTATAGATGATTAAATCCCAAAGATGATTTGTAGCAATGAAAGAGTCTAAAAAGGTAGAGAGAGCTACATTGGTGACTCAGGAGAAACATCAGCTTTCAAAAACAAAGGCAATTAGGTTGGTAGATCACAACATTTGGTGGAAGAGGAAGAAAGATGATTGGAACTCTAGAGGCCCACCATAATGGATTTCAATATTCAACCATGAAAGCAGAAGAGAGAGTTGATATCATGTATCAAAACATTAAGCATGCATTCTTCCAGCCAGTGGAGAAGGAGATGATTACTTTGCTTCATTTTCATTTGCATAACCATATCACGACATGGGAACCAAGAAGACCAAGATGTCCAGTTTTATGTGGAGGTAATGTATGTGGTCCAAAATTTAGGAGGGGCAAGAAGGTCAATGTATGATCTTGATGAAATTGAGGAAGAACAACAAGAGAGGGATAGGAAAAATAAAATCAATATAGAGTTTCAAGGATTTTTCAAGCGAGTAAGAGAACTATGGGAGCAACCTCATCTAAAATATTTTGAAGTAAAGTTTGATATACCATTTAGAGAGTTTGGTTTTCATGGAGTTCCTTTCAAAGCCTCTGCTTTTATTTTTCCTATGGTAAAATGTTTGGTAGAGTTGGTGGAATTACCTTTCTTAGTAATCACTATTAGTGAGATTGAGATTGTTAACCTTGAGAGAGTATGACTTGGGCAAAAGGAATTTGATATGGATATTATTTTAAAATAATTCAAGTGGGATGTACTCTGCATTGACACCATTCCTCAATCTTCACTTGATGGCATCAAGGAATGGTTGAACTCCATAGATATAATGTATTATGAAAGAAGAATGAACTTGAACTTGTGACCAATTTTGAAGAGTATTACTGATGATCCAGATAAATTTATTGAAGATGGTGGTTGGGAATTTCTGAATATGGAAGCTAGTGATTCTGATCTGATAATTCAGAAGAGTCAGATCAAGGATATGAACCCTCTGATGTAGAAGAGGAATCAAAATCAGATTTCATGTAGCCACCATCAAGAGTGTTACAAGCCAATTAACAAGATGGAGGGAATTCTTATATAAAAATATTTTTCAATGTTGCAGGTACTGGCTTTAATGCCAACTACAATGGAAACATTGAAATCCCTTAGTAGTATTTATGTTAAGGAAATTTCCTTTAGATGCGAGGATTCAAAGCACATCAACCATGTTGTACAAATGATTAAATCCCAAAGATGATTTGTAGCAATGAAAGAGTTTGAAAAGGAAGAGAGAGCTACATTGGTGACTCAGGAGAAACTTCAGCTTTAAAAAACAAAGCCAATTAGGTTGGAAGACTTGTGGATCAGTCCAACATTTGTTGGAAGAGGAAGAAAGATGACTGGAATTCTGGAGGCCCACCATACTAGATTTCGATATTCAACCATGAGAGCAGAAGAGAGAGCTGATATCATGTATTAAAACATTAAGCATGCATTCTTCTAGCCAGCGGAGAAGGAGATGATTACTTTGATTCACTTTCATTTGCATAACCATATCATGGCGTGGGAACCAAGAAGACTAAGGATGTCTAGTTTTATGTGGAGGTAACATGGATGTGGTCCAAACTTTAGGAGGGACAAGAAGGTCAATGTATGATCTTGATGAAATTGACTCGGAAGAACAACAAGAGAGGGATAGGAAAAATAAAATCAATACAGAGTTTCAAGGATTTTTCAAGTGAGTAAGAGAGCTATGAGAGCAGCCTCATCTAAAATATTTTGAACTAGAGTTTGATATACCATTTATAGAGCTTGGTTTTCATGGAGTTCCTTTCAAAGCATCTACTTTTATTGTTCCTACGGTAAACTATTTGGTAGAGTTTGTGGAATTACCTTTCTTAGTAATCGCTATTAGTGAGATTGAGATTGTTAACCTTGAGAGAGTATGACTTGGGAAAAAGGCATTTGATATGGATATTGTTTTCAAAGACTTCAAGGGGGATGTACTCCGC
This sequence comes from Sequoia sempervirens, assembly GCA_007258455.2. Taxonomy (NCBI): domain Eukaryota; kingdom Viridiplantae; phylum Streptophyta; class Pinopsida; order Cupressales; family Cupressaceae; genus Sequoia; species Sequoia sempervirens. The sequence goes on from VDFB02270651.1 coordinate 777,550,402, forward strand.
ATGTACGCCATTCCTCAATATTCACTTGATGCTATTAAGGAATGGCTAAACTCCATGGATATAAAGTATTATGAAAGTAGAATGAACTTGAACTAGCGGCCAATTTTGAAGACTATTACTGATGATCCAGATAAATTTATTGAAGATGTTGGTTGGTGATTCTTGAATATGGAAGCTAGTGATTTTGATTTTGATAATTCAGAAGAGTCAGATCAAGGATATGAATCCTCTGATGTAGAAGAGGAGTCAGAATCATATGAGGAAGGTTCAGAAGATGAATCTCTTGTGGAGTCAGAGGAGGATGAAGGAGAAGAAGAAGATTCTAAAGAGAAGGAAGGTAAAACATGGGATGAATTAGAAGCTGAAGCTAGAAATGTAGATAAGGAAAAAGGAGACGAGTCTAACAGTGAAGAGGAAAGGAAACAATGAAAGGTAAACGCTACAGAGAAGTCTCATGCACCTAATATTAGAGATTCAAGAGGAATTCCTGCCAAGAGGCATAAAGTCAAATGAATTGAGTTCATCTACATCTTTCTACTATTTATTCATGCACATAAACGGTCATCTTGTAATCATAGGATTTGAGCTCTATTTACTCATCCTATGCATCAATAAACAACTCAACACAAGAGATGCAAATTGACATATTAACACAACAATATCCAACTAAGTTATTGAAACTCAACTATTGATACCTCATTCTCCATCTAGATTACAAAATCATTCCACTTTTTGTTTTGTAACATATTCTTTTCAAATTGCTTTGGATGGTGGCCATATTTCTCCTCTTGTCAAAACATGGTACATGGATTAGTTAAACTAATTAATATGCAATCATTTACTTTTTCCAACGAAATAAAAATATATATATCATTTAACATATTAAATATACTTACAAATGTATAGACCAAGGCCTGTAAACCTTTTTGGCCACTATGATGTGTGGCATGAATTTTCTCAAGCCTAGCCTTGGAAGCCTTGTCCTGAAACATATACTAATTCAATTTAACTATGCACAAATAAAATTTAAATATCATTTAATAAATTTGATATAATCTTATGAGAAAATTCAAATACCTACATACTCTCCTCACTAGACTTCCTCCATGCATCGGACTTCTCATATGCTTTTACAAGCTCTCTCTATACTTTCATACTTACATCAATTGGCCTTTTTTTTCTACCTTAGCTCAGGAGGGATTTTTTTATCTTCTTTGTTTGGTTGCACCAAAATCTCTTGCAGTTTTGAGACATTCATAGCTTTATCTTCTTTACAAACCAACCTATGCCAAATTCATTCTCCATGTCATGGATAACTGCTTTTTTTAGGTGCATGGGTATCTTTGAGAATGGAAAATGTAGATGGTATTTGAATTTTTGAAGGCATGATTCCTTCAACCTATTCACAAATTTTTTCCCAACATTCGTCATTCAAACTTCCCCTGAAACCACATTGTATTCTATCTTTTATTGTAACTACCAATGCAAGATTGAAAACATGGCGTGGTGGAAGAAGTTTGTGTCCTAGGAGTGGAAGTCTTTGCTCCTTGCTCCACATTCTTAAAGTTTACTGTCACTGATTTCCTCCTAGATCTTTTACTCAATCCAAGACTAGTTGGGGAATCAATTGATTCCCTTTGACACAATCGATTTGTTTGCAATGTTTTAGGGGCTTTAATAGATTGTTTTTCTATGTATCTAGAAAGTGTTGTCCAATCCACATTAACCAATGTGTTCATTGCCTCTACCCCCAATATGGAAGCCAATTCCTCTTTATCTTTGTCAGTCTCATGTCCCTATATATATATATTTAAATTATATTTGTTCATTTAAATTTAGAAATAAAAAACTAAATAGTAAAATTCAAAGAAATAATGGAAACATTTACAAATCTATAAATTGACAATGATTTACCTCATTGTGGCCAGAGTTTGTTGACAATGCTCACTTCCCTCCATTGCTTGACATTTTGAGGCGATCTAGGGAAAATTATTTTCATTGAGTCTCTGGAGGAAAATGAAGTACACATTGTTAGGTATGAAAGTTTTCATCCAGTTTGTGGTATGAAAGTTTTGTTTTGTGGGAAAATATGTTCGCTAGGTTTGCTTAGTGTTGATAACCTAGGGAAAATATGTCCGCATGGTTTGCTTAGTGTTAATAACCTTATCATGAAAACTCTTTCATAATGTAATCTTGCACAAATTTGTCATTGCATCGGTGACTATGGTGCAGCTAGGCAAAACCAAGCAGTTTCTGCGTTTATTTTCAGCAGTTGCTCAACAGTGACCAACCCAATTCCCAGATTTTCCAAGCAATTCACTATTTCCTTGATACCCAGGTTAGGGAAAGAATACAGAGACATCCTCACTTCATGCTATAATATTTTGAGCCAAAGCTCAAATGGTTAGGGTAAAATGTTTTCTTGGTTTCTCAAAGGTTTTACAATTTATAATAATGGGACAATTTAGAGGTTACTTGGACTAGTTAGGCCACAAACTAGTAAACAATCACAAATTCAAATGCAATACAGAGAGCAATAAACAATCAGGAATTCAACCAAGAAAAAAAATTTGTAACCTTACCTATGGTGTTGCAAACCAAATCAAAATTCTCATCAATTGCTAGAAGCACCCTACTTTCTTCCTTCATGTAGAGTTTTTCCCTTTTTTGTCGTCTGATTTTCTTCCTTAACGCGGGAAAGTTTTAAATTTTTTATTTTGATTCATTAGTTGATGCTTTAGTCAGCATTAGTTAACGCCAACTTTTGGCCATTAATGTAATTTTTTTGGGATGTATAAGGCAGTGTCAAGTGCACCTAATTTAGCGCCTATCATTGTTGTATAGTGACTATTTTCATTGTTGTGTATGATAAGATCCAGAGTGTTGGAAATAATTCCAATTCATGCCTTGTTTTTGTGACCACCATTGTCCCATGGCTCCTTCATTAGCTCGGTGGAATACAACGGTTTTTACTGTGGCCTTGCAAGGTGCTTCATCCTTCTCAGTGGTAGTACAGTGAAAGCTTTTGTGGCGGCACACGAGTCTTCCTTCTGTTCCTGGCGATGTTGCGGTGACTCCCACAAGTCTTCTACCATTGGCATGTGGTAGTGCGGTGACCTGATGGCATTTTGTGATACATCCATCTTTTTTCACAGTATTATTGAAATTTATCACATTTTTATATCTAATCTTGACATAAATTAATGCATGTTGTTGATTATTTTAGATGGAGATTGGAGCAAATGCAGAGCCGAAGCGTTCAACTAGCAAAAGAACAAGATATGTATGTGGATGTGGACCTAAAACTATTAAATCATGTAGATGACAATGGGTGGAAGAGGATATGAAAATGGATACTACAGACACAAAAAATGATTGCACTAAAGAAGAGGTAGGTTAGGACCATAGTACATGGGATGAATACTTGGAGAAAATTGTTGTTTGTGGATGTTTTGTATGTCGTGGAAATAAATAATTCAAACAAGTGATTGTAGAAAGACATTACATATATGATCAGCTTCCAGTCGGTAGTATGCTTCCTACAATTGATTCAAATCCAATAGGAATTGTGGTGAGGAATTTTCCAATTTGATATAAATAACATGTATACTTCATTTAAACATTATTTTATATTATTTAAATAACCAATTTTTTCTTAATGGATACTTTCAAAATAAATTTCTTGGTTTAAAGTTTTCTAGATCATTGACTTCCAACCTAGAGGGAAATGATAATTTATCAGATGATACATATAACAAAAATATGTGCCATTATATCAGCTCAGAAGATGTGGAATTGACAATAACAAGTAACAAAACAAGAATCCATGTGAAGATGCATAATTTTCTGAAAGACAAGGGAAAGGTGGACTACATACCCTATGAGAATGAATGTGATAGAGATAGTGACTGTCTCCTGAGTTTGAGATCAATTTACAAAGAGACATTTGATCGTCAACTATATTGCGCTTGGCCTAGTTATCAACAACTATCTAGAGTGTATGAGGTGTTTCAATTTTGGGGATACAACTACATGATACGACCCTCCAATATTCATGGAGAAAATCTAGGCCTCTTTAATTTCCAAAATGTACATGTGGGATCCAAACATAGAAACAATTCAGAACCAACCACTAGGAGATTAATGCCATATTATGGTCCATCATATTATAGTGGTGAATGGAGAAGGCTAGTAGAATATAAGCCTAGCATGTTAGCATATGGTCTAAATTTGAATATGTATACACATTGTCTATGATTGGAAAGTGGAAAAGAAATGAATAGAGTTCATCTTATGTATATAGATGGACATGCATACACACACAAAAATATTGGAGGATTTTTAAATAGTAGTAAGGGAAGGGACCCTACTGTAAGATATAATTATCAATCTGTTGAGGTTATAAATGATAAAGATGGAGATATGGAAAGAGAAGTTGATAGATTGATAATGGTTGAGGCTATTATGGACCTTACCATTGGGGATGAGTTATTGATTGATTACCCCTTCTTAAAATGCACTCATGCGCGAAAGAAGAGGGAAGAACATGGTCTCCCTAAGGATGTTCTTAAGGGAAAAAAACCAAAGAATAATAAATGAGTGTGGATTGATGTTTAATAAACTATGTTGTCAAAATTATGTTTTATAGAAATTATTGTATAAAAAAGGTAGTTTGTAAAATAATGTTTCATTATTCAATTGATGTATATATGTTCATAGAATTTATATAATGTCTAATATATGTATGTTGTTCATGTGCAGGTATTTTTCTATGAAGATATTTTGGACCCGAAATGGATTTTTTCTTACATTATGATCCAAGATTAAGACATGTATTTGATGATGCATTAGTGGATACTGAGAAAAACAATGATGGCCAAAAAAATGAGAGAGAGGGATTAGAGAACATTGAAGAAATTGACATCCATGATGATGTTGAAGATGGTTATGTTCAGGCACAAGAAGACAACAATCTAGAGTTAGATGATGTTATGGAATACAACAATATGGATGGTATAGAAAATGATGATCCAAATACATCTAGTAACAATATAGATGGTCTACAGTAAAATTTCAATGATGATGAAGATGATGCAGGTCAAGATGAGGATGATGATAATATTAAATACTTGAAAGAACATATGAACATTGACAATGATACACTGGATGACATCGTAGCAGAAAATAATGTTAATGATCAAGACTTCTAAATTTTAAGAATTTTTTGCAATCCATGTTTAAAAAAGGATGATTCTTATGGCCTAAACTTTGAAATGTTTCAATAATATTATGTTGTACTTGGACAATTGAAGACCTTTTTTATTCTCCTAGCAAGATTTTTTATTTTCCATTATAATTCTAGACAAAACAACATTTAGAGGGATGGCATTTTACACCACCTCATTGATCAAATAATCATAAATGTGGAGCAACCAAGAGGAAATGAAAACCTCAAAATATACACGAATCTAATGCTTAACCATAACAATAAAGGGAACAATAACACTGATAAGGGGAAAGGCACCTTCAAAAATGTGAATCATGTGTATGAAACTATCATTGCTTCCCTAGATGAACACTGTGTAGTAATCAACATCAAAGGAGCCCATTTTGATTATGGAGTCACCACAAGAGGCCACAAAGTAACCATCGTAGGGTCATCTCAGCCAAACAGAGCACCCAACCCTAGATTCGTTCCCAATGGTTACAATGTCCTTGATCAGCTAAAAAGAATGTGAGCACAAATCTTTATCATGGAGTTATTAAAAATCTCATCTGCCCACAAGAAAATCCTTGAGGAAGCGTTGGCTTTATCCACTATCCCCACAAATCTTGATGCGAACCAATTCCAAGCTATGGTTAGAAACATTATTACCCCAAATCTCCTTACATTCTCCAACCAAGATTTCCCCGCTCAACCATCTCATAACCATGCACTTCATTTAGAGGTCCTAGTGTAGAAAAGTAAAGTCAAGTGAGTCTTGGTGGATGGAGGTGCAGGCTTGAATATTTGTTCCCTCAAGCTCATTAAATAGTTAAAAATATCAGAGGATTCCATTGAAAAAGGAAAAGGTATTACAATTAGAGTATATGATGATTAGGAAAGAGTGTCCCAAGGAACAATCAAAATCCCTATTCAAGTAGGGCCAGCTATCATGAAAACCACGTGTTAGGTCTTGGACCTTGACTTGCCTTATAACATTCTCCTAGGACATCCATGGATCCATGCAATGCAAGTGGTAGCATCAAATTTCCATCAATGTGTCAAATTCACATATGAAGGACAAGAGGTCACCATCCATGGAGATCGTGAACCATTCTCCTACTGCAAGAAACTTGAGGCAAAATACTACAAAATACCTCAAGTACCTAAAAATGATGAAGGCCCACCAACACCGTACATTGATCTAGACACTCTTGCATCCAATTCTGCGATAGAGACACCTGCCATTCCCGCCATCCCCACCATCTCCGATATCAAATTCATCATCCAGGATAATGGTTGTAGAAACTACACGATTCCCAAAAAATGATTTTATGGTAGGAGAGTTACCGAAATCTCCCAAATCATGAGGAAATTTGCAATCAAATGAAGCCTCCACATCTCAAACATCCACTGAAGACTATCCCAACTTTAGAAGTTGTGGGGATCTCGACCAAGAAGTTATAGAGGAGGAACCATCTCATCTCCTATACCAAGATAATAGACTAGTAGTCGATATACCAATGGATGATAGAAGCAAAGGTTTACAAATATGCTCGCAATGGGCTATGATAGAAACCAGAGACTTGGACAAAACGATAATGGGCTTATAATACCCTTCATTCTTGAGACGCAAATGAGAAATCTTGGCCTCATATGTACCCCTTCGAGTATAACCATACGTGGACGAGGCCCCCAATTAAAGTAGTCAAGACTCCCCGTGAACCAACACCAACTGAACTTCGCTTACTTGCATCCACTAGCTACATCATAGATAATTTCACTTTCGACATAATTGATGTCTGTAGTAGTAGTGATGACGAGGATCCCATAACCAACCTACCGAGGCTCTGTAAGGATACCACCCTTTTCATTATTAGAACCTTATCCTTTGAATCGGACCATCAAAATCATTAAATCCACCTAGTTTACTCCCAACTCATTGATTATGACCAATGAGGACCACCAATTCTTAACACATTCAAAAATAATGAGGCACTCTCAGAATTCATGGGACTATGGGATAATATACCATGCAGGGATCACAAAGCAAGATTAATCATTGAGCTAGATACAAATGCATACTATGGGGAAACGATTGAATCCATCAGTTGCAAAAGTGAAAAATTGAGAATAATATCTAGGTCCTTAAGTGAAAACCACACTGTGGCACTCTCCGAATCAAAAAAATTAAAAAGAAAGGACACATCCAATGGGGAAAACCTCTCTGAGGCATTTGAGGATGGGGGATTCAATCTTCCTTTTAGAGCTCTTCATCAAGAAAAAATAGTAGTCCTAGTAGAAAAGTGCAATCTAGCTAATCTAGGAATAGAGGAGACGCCACACATCACATTCTATGCAGAATTGTTACTGTTAGAGGAACAAGAGCTCCTAGCAGCCTTGTTGAGAGAAAGAAAATTTAACTTTTCATGGAGCTATGTAGAAATGCTAGGGCTCTATCTAGAAATTGTAGTTCATCACCTAGTAGTATACTTTGAAGCAAAGCTCATTAGACAAAAGCTCAGGAAAATGCACCCTCAGATCACCCTGCTAGTCAAAATGGAACTAAAGAAGCTATTGGATGTAGGATTCATTCGACCAATATACTATCCAGAATGGGTGTCAAACTTGGTGCCTGTCTCAAAACCCGATGGGGGTATCAGAATTTGCACAGATTTCAGGGACTTGAACAAGGCATGTGCAAAAGATGATTTCCAGTTGCCCAACATTGAAATGATTGTAGACATGACGGCATGACACAATTATTTCCTTGATGGATGGTTTCTCAGGATACAACCAGATAATGATTACTAAAGAACAACACAAAATGGCCCTCACTTGTCCACGGGGGACTTACTGTTGGAATATGATGCCATTCAACTTGTCCAATGCAGGAGCGACATACCAAAGAGCCATGATGTTAATCTTCCATGACATGATCCATAAAAATATTGAAGATTATGTTGATGACATACTAGCCAAATCCAGAAAGAGGAAAGATCACATAGCAACCTTAAGTGCCATTTTTAATAGGCCAGAGAAATACAAGGTATGATTAAATCCAATTAAATGTGTCTTCGGTGTACAATCAGGAAAGTTACTAGGATACATAATATAAATGAGAGGTATTAAGGTAGACCCTCCTAAGGTAAAAGAAATCCTTGAGATGGAGGCACCCAAAACATTAAAACAATTAAGAGGCCTCCAAGGCAGGCTTCAGTCCATCTAAAGATTCATAGCACAGCTGGCAGATAAACAGAATCCATACTCTCACCTACTTCACAAGGGAATAGCATACAAGTGGGATAACAAGTGTGAAGAAGCCTTTAATAAGATCAAAGAATATATGTTTACACCACCAGTTCTAATGCCATTGATCCCAAAAAAGCCATTAATTCTCTGTTTCAGCAACAATAGTAGTTGTTGGAGCTCTCCTAGCTTAGCACTATGAAAACGAGACAAAAAGGGCCATATGTTATATCAGTAGGATAATGGTTGGTCATGAGTTAAACTACTCATTCATCAAAAAAACATGTTTAGCAGTAGTGTTTTCTTCACAAAAATTCAGACATTACATGTTGGCGCACAAAGTCAAACTCATGGCAAAAATTGACCCTCTCAAGTACTTACTATCAAAAGCAATGCTCACTGAAATGATGGCTAAATGGGTCATGATACTATCAGAGTATGACATTGAATATGTGGAATGCAAAGCAATCAAGGGGTCAGGTAATCATGAATCAACTTGCAAAAACACCTATGTATTCGGGGAATCCTCTCATCTTAGAATTTCCAGACGAATCCATCTTTAATCTCAACATAGTTGATCACTAGAAACTTTACTTTGATGGTTCATACACGCAACATGGATTAGGAGTCAGTGTATTCTTTATCAGCCCACAAGGGGACTGCATACCAAGGTCCTGTAAATTGGTGATCCCTACACCAACAACATTGCAGAATACGAGGCTTTAACCATAGGTCTCATAATAGCAGTACAGTGGCACATCATGGCTCTCAGAGTATATGGAGACTCTCAATTGATAGTAAATCAAGTAAATGGTGAATACCAGACTAAGGATGATAAACTCACTCCATACAAGAAATTGGTAGACACTCTCAAGGAATCCTTTATCGAGATCACATTTGAGCAAATTCCTAGAGCAAACAACAGAGCTGCAGATGCCATGGCAATGATTGGATCCCTACTAGACATCCCTCGCAATATCCTAAAACATGAATTCTTGGTAGAGCAGCTTCTCATTCCCATATTTGAGGTACCAGAATTAGAATTTGTGTGTGAAATCATTGGTCCTAGTGATCCTTGGTACCATGACATTTATACCTACCTGCAAATAGGTATCCTACCTACTGACTTACCTTCAACCTTAAAATAAACCTTTGTCAAAAAGGAATCCCAATTTGTCATCCTAGGAGATACCAAGTATCATAGGAACATAGAAGGAACCTTATTACGTTGTTTAAATGCTGAGGAGGCATCGACTACTTTAGTTGAGGTGCATAATGGCATCTATGGTTCACACTCGAGTGGAATGACCCTAGCTAAGAAATTGTTGAGGATGGTGTATTATTGGCCTACAATGGAAAGAGAGGCACATGACTATGTCAGAAGGTGCCTACAATGTCATTAGCATGGGGACCTCATCCATGCTCTAACTCAAGAACTTCATCCCATCATCACACTATGGCCCTTTTCGCAATGGGGGCTCGTTTTCATTGAAAAAATCACTCCCATCTCATCTAATGGCCATAAGTTCATCTTAACCACCACTAATTACTTTACCAAGTGGGTGGAAGTCATACCTATGACATATATAACCAGGAAGAAAATATCAAAGTTCATCCTGAACTATCTCATTTTCCACTACGATATCCCACAAGCCATTATCTCATATAATGAGACACCATTCAAGAATTAGGATGTCCATGACTTGTGTGAAAAATTCAAAATCTAGCATCATTTTTTCACCCCATACTATCCCCAAGGCAATGGCCAAGCAGAGGCAACAAATAAAATGATTTTAAAGATCCTCAAGAAAAAAATCAATGATGCAGGTCGTGACTGCATCTGTAGCTCAATCCCACCCTTTGGGCCTACCAAACCAACATCCACACACCCACCGGTGCCACCCCCTTCTCCCTGGTCTACGGATAAGTAGTACTCCCCATTGAGATTGAAGTCTTGTCACTAGGAATATCACTGCAAAACTTTATCATGGATGAAGAGTACTGAGTATCAAGACTGAATGAGCTAGAGCTACCCGATGAGCGGTGTATAGATGCTTTAAATAATTTGCAAGTCTATCATAATAGACTCAAGAGGAGCTATAACAAGAAAATTAGAAGCATGACTTTCCAAGTCAGAGAACTGGTACTAAAGGAGAATGAAAAGAATGTACCAAATCCAAACAATAAAGAAAAATTTGAACCCAATTGGTTGGGACCATTTTTTATCACAACAAGCTATAAATTAGGGGCATATCAGTTATCAAAACTGAAAGGGGAGCCTCTGCAAGAGCCCATGAACAACTCTCATCTCAAAAAGTTTTATGCCTAATCTTTCAAGGTATAAAATCAATAAATCAAAAAATAAAAAAATGTTATGAAAAAATGGTTACCTGGGCGAAAACCTGGCAAACAAGAATCTTGATGACAACAAAAAAAAATCCAACAAAGTCAGAGAAAGGATTAAAAATAGTAAAGAGAAAAATCGTCCTCTAGTGAAAACCACTTCGGTGGCACTCTGGACAAGTACCTTGATGAAAACATGGCAAACAGGTGCCTTGTGTAAATATGCATGTTCCATCCACCAAGATCTTTATAGCTTGTTCTGCATCATCCATGCATTGAAAATCCATCATTCATCGCATTTAGATTTTCATCCATCACCCATCCATTTGACATTCGCATCATAGCTTAGTCCTGTGTTCATATCATAATCGCTCCTAGTACTACTCAGTTCATCCTCAAGGTCAGTTTGTCTTGCCTTTATCAAAGTAGTCGATTGCATCACGCTAGGGGCATGTTCTCATTGGATCAGATTCATGTATATTCTTCAAATCCAAAAACATTCAAAACATATCAAAATTAAAAAATAGGTCAAAAAGTCAGTCAAAAAGTCAAAAACAAAGTTGTCTTGTCGAACTATGGGTCTCTGAGCCTAGAACATAGGCAAGGTTGATTTTTTATCATCTCCTAAGACACTTAGGTCAGTGCTTTAGGAGTTTGTCATAATGAATTGAATTTTATCATGTATATCTTCATTTGTAAATTGGTCAAGTCATTAGTCAAACTATATGGTCTCTGCATGTATAACACAGGAAGGGCTAATCTATTGATCAGCTCCTAGGATAGGTCCTTAGGTTAGTCTCTTAGTCAAAATCTCATAAAACCCCAAAACATTGGAAAATTAAAAAATCAAAACATTTATAAAATCTTGAAAAATACCAACAACAACTTCAAAACATTACAAAACTCAAAAAAATCCAAATATCTGAAAAAATCCATCTATCTCATCTCGCTTTCACCCGCAATAAACATCACTCATAATAAATTATCGTCATCCTCAACCTTTGGTGAAACAATTAGAAACAAGTCTAGCAGGTGAAAAGTGAAAACTCAAAACATCAAGTCTTAGGTTTAAGTCAATCAGTAAACAAGTTGATCAACTTTTTGTAGCAATAGCTTATCCGTCTTAAATCAATCTCATCATTTTTTGATAAAATCACGTCCTAGGATGAATCCTTCCTATAATGGGCACTTTTTATCTGACCAAGCACTTTGGATAAATGAAATGGCATGCCACCATCCACTAATATTTCCTAGGATATATCGTTCTGATAATGGACACCATCTATTGGCAATAAGTTTCAATTCTTATCCTTCAAAACATAGTTTCCTTTGGCTAATGGTATGAAAAACATTAGCTTGTTTGTTTATATGATTTTATCTTATTGTGCTAATTCCAAGGACCTCTCGATGATATCCAAACAAAAGGATTTAGAGAGATAGGAATGGGACAATGATCATTATCTTTTGTCTGTTGTGCTTGTTGGATATTCTTGTAATATAACATTGGTCATACATGCTTTGTTTAGAGGTAGGGAGGATGTTTTAGGTATCTTGTTGACCACATGTTTTGGTTTGAGATATTTCAAATATCTAAACTACATTTCTGAATAAGGTTTCGTATGCTAGGTGTGAACAAGAGTACTCCTATCTAATTGTTGAGTCAAATACCACCACACTAAATACAATGGTATCCTGGTTCTCTATACCTTGATGCATCATACTGCATGTGTTATCAAACATAAGGAAATTGGCCTTTTGAAAATCCTAACTCCTTGACAAGAAGTCATCATCATTTGCATATTCATCATCTTATGTCTTGTTGTAATGTCTTCTCTTCTTTCATTCCTTCTTGCTCTTCACCCTAACAAGGTACTATGACAGTTAATCATCATCATCATCGATCTTGCATCCACAAATCGTTAGGATATTGCATAACATATCATATAGGAAACATATGCATTGCATCTCCATCATCATATAAATGAGTTATTATAAGCACTTTCCATAAATAAGCATATTCATAAATCATCACATTACATCCATTTTTCATTGCATTACATTCATCACATAAACCATCTCATAACATTCATTTGCATAAACATTTCATAAATCATTTCATATTACCATCTACTGCATAATCAAACATAATAGGTACATGAGTATTATAGATAATCCATCACATTATAAGCATACATATTCATATAGACCATCTCATAACAACATTTATTATGTCATCACATGAACATCATAAAGTCATCTCTTACATTACATTCATTTTGCATAGCATAAAGCATCATCATACTACTTTGCATTAACATATCATTTCATATATTATATTACATAACATCGTTAACAAATGCATCACATATATCTCACAATAATTTAACATGTTTAGGATAATATATATTTGTTATTTTCAGAATCTTAAGAACCATCTCATTTACATCATCAAGGCATATCAATAGAGCATTACCATTGCATTCACATTGCATCATACATAATCAGAAAAACATACATATCGTCCATCATTCATCCATATCATATAGAACATATCATAAATAACCACATCGCAATCATTTTTTCATTTCATTTTACAAATCATTCCATATCATTATAAGCATTCTGTACACAATTAAACAAAACATAATAGGAACATAAACATTATAAAATTTATTACATTAAAAGCATACATACATCCATAATTATATAAAACATTTTATAAAAGCATTTATAATCATGACTCATATCATTTTGCGTATACACCATAAATCATGTCCATACCATTTTGCATATCACATCATCCATCTCACATGCATTGCATTATCATTTAACATGTTTAGGATAATATAGATTGATTATTCTATGCATCTTAAAATCATCACATTTGCATCAACATACAAAAATCATCATATAGATTACATCATCATAAAAATGTACATATCATCCATTCATATCACATATTATATAAATCCATTTTCATATCATATGTCATTTATTAGAAGCATAATATAGATCTATTAGTCGCATAACCATCACATAATGCACACACCATCAGAAAGAAATGCATCTATATATACATCGCATAACACCATAACATTATTGCATAGCATATACAAATAGAACCATCGATAAATGCATGATACATGACACATTATAGCAACACCATCATCTCATATATATCAACAAGTAACTGCCATAGTACAAAATAATTGAATCATTGTACATGTGTGTCAATAAGTACAAAAAGGCCTAATGGCCTATAAAGAATGAGCCCATATGGCACGAAAGAATAATATTTCAATCAAAATGAGGTCTAACCCTCTTGTCTGCTACCCTCGCCTTTGTCACCATGACCCTCTATTGGTCTATGGCTGGTCCATTATGAGTAATCTGGGCCCCGACTTGCTTTAGGTACAGACTGATGATAAAGAAAATGATAATAGTTTGCCTCTCAGATGGCCTCCCTATAAGAATGAAGAGGCATTGTGCTTTGAGAGGAGGAGGATGCCATGCTCTCTAACTGTTGTCTCTGGCCCATCTCTGCAACCATCTGTAGCTCTGTGGCCTACCTCTGCAAAATGCCCTGGTCTCTCTCGGCCTTGGCATGATCCCTCTCTGTCATTAAAGTTTGAATCTAAACTTGCAGTTGTGCAATCTGTGCATCTCGGGGATTTGGTTGTCCTGTTGGCTTTGCTCATGGGGCTGCACATGAGGTTGATCTGCACCCTAAACTTGTGGTTGTGCATCTGCTTGATCCTACTGCCTAGCTGGCCCCTAGTCCTAATCCTGCATGTGAACATCTACCTGGACTAGCTGAACTAGACCCCTGCTTGGTTGATCCTTCCACTCACCGTCTCTCTGTCCTCGTCCTCCCCCTCTGCCCCTTGATCTCCGTCGAGTGGAGGGTGCACCTGGAACTATCAATTGTAGGGGTGGCTGAAACCAACCTCTATAGGCATGTGCCATGCCTGGACCTTTGGGTCCCTAGTTGTATACCCACGGTTGGGCCACCAACTGTCTAAAATTGTCTACCACCTTAGAGGTAGGAATGTATCGCCCCCAAACACCTTTCGATATTGTGTGAGCAAATATAGCCACATAGTCATCATTTGGTCAATCTTGTGGCTCACCAAACTGACGCTAAACTCGCCCTAGCAGGTATTTCTCGACCATTGTATGTTCCCACCCCTACGTAGTCCTTGCGAGAAAATAATAACTATTGTACATCGTCAATCCATTTGGGGTGACCAAGGTACGAGAACTAGGTGAAGACCTCCATATCATCCAGGACCCTCCTCCAATGAGGAATCTAGTGCTCACCTGTGTGTGTAAAGGACACACCACCTCTGTAGTGCCACACAAGGGGATCATCAAACCCCATTGACACTGGAACGACTCGTGACCAAATAATGAATATGTGCTCCCATACCCACACATGAAGAAGCGTGACACCTACTCCAAGTGCTCTGTCGTCTAGGTAAACATACTCGTGTAAATGCCTATAGAGGGAGGCTAGAAGATCAGGCCCCCAAGGAAAACGAGTAGGCCTATCTTGCATCACCATCTTCTCCCAACAGAGCCCCCAACCAGGATTGAAATATTGGCCTCGTCGATCTGGGGAAACGAGACCTAAAATGATCGCTGCAACCACCAAGCAGAAGGGTGAAGTCAAGGCTTTGTGACACTCCATCTCTATCTGACCCTCAGTATATAACGTCCTCCGTAGCAAGGATTGTGTGACAAGTGTCCCATCCAACATCCATATCATGAATAAATCGTCAACCATGAATCAAAAATCTAAGGAAGCACCACACGTCCTTCAAGGTGACAGTGGCCTCGCTAGTAGGAAGGGGGAAGGACGAGGTCTCATTGTGCCATCTCTTGGTAAGCGCTCACATCATCCCAAGGTGGGTATGCACAGGTGTTGCATAAGCAATATACCATAGTCCCACATCTCGCAGTTGACCCTACTCCCTATTGCTCTGATTTCTTAGGTAATTGAAAATCTCTCACGATCTATGCTCCCAAGAACATAGCTCCCTTGTTGTGTCCTACATCAAGAAGGCTCACCATGTTAAAACTATTGAGAAATTTTATTTTGAGTGTCCAAAAAGCTAGCCTAGCGTTGCTATCTATGAAGGCATCATAGTTTGAAATTTGAAAACTGTGACATTGGGACTGTCAAAGTCTTAAAATGCACCGTCACAGTGCACTTTTCTAAAGGAGAGTAGTTTGGCAAAAATCCTAGTCTAAAATTTTGCCATTGCATCGGATTTTGAAATTCCCCTGCTGAAGGTAGCGTATGCGTTGGAGTTTGAAGTTTGTTTCTAAACTCCAAACTCCACCATGGCGGTGCATTCTATGGTGGCGGGTGAATTTGAGCCACCGAGCAGTGCAATTTGAATTTTGAGAGGCGCTATATAGCATCGCTACAAGGAAGCTAAGTTTAAAAGCATTAAATGAGAATGAAAAATGAAAGACGAAGCTCAAGCAAGGATCACTTACCAGTATCCCAATGTCGAGAGGTCGCTGGTGTGTCCGAACTCGATCAAAAATATGCATCCAGGGCTGTCGTTGCACCATATCGTTAGTGTCAGGGCTCAAATTGCAAAATTGCTAAAAAGGCTATGTGTGAAAATGAATCGAAAGTGACCCCTCAGCCTTTTTAAGCCTAGAAATTAGGGCTTTTTTCCCTGTTTGGCTATCCTGCTAGGGTTTTGAACTCTTGAACCTATTTTTGTCTGGTCGAGGCCCATTTTATATTATTTTATTATGTTTAGACATGTTTTTGGTCTCCTAGAGCCTTTCTGGACCTGTCAGGCACCTTCTTCTATTTTTCGCGAGATCACCCAAAAAATTAAAAAAAAATTCCAATCTCTTGAGGGGGCAGTATATTAGCATGTTTTCTCTAGCCGAGGCAGTAGTGAGGCAAAATTTTGAAAATGAATTTTTTTTGGCTTTGATCGAGATTGTTTATTCTTTGAATCAACACAACAAGTGCATTGCTTCAAATAGGGGCAAAATGTAGACATGTAAAATATACTATTTCACATTGGACATTTGATCTTGACCACTAACATTGCTTCATCTTGAATCATCCTCCGGTCTAACCATTTAATGAAATGCCTTTATTTGATTAAATTCATCAATATTCCTCTCTTAATTAAATAAATCAATTATCTAATTAAGTCATCCTTTCTTGGTAATTAAATCAACTAGTCTAATCTAATTATCCTTATTTAATTAAATAATCAATTTTATTTGATTAAATCTTCAAAGTTCATCCATTAAATTAAGTAAATTAAAACCTTATTTAATTTAATCTACCTTCATCCCCCTAGTTAAATAAATCAAAACCCTTTTTTTAATTAAATCTTTAAATCATATTCTTCTCATATTTGATTTAAATCAATCTATAAATTTAAGTCAAGTAGGTCACATCACTACGTCTCTTGAAATAATGACCTCAACCAATTCTGCCTTTTTCTTTTTCTCGGATGCTAGCTACTCCGTAGAGCTGCTCATTTCTTTATTCCAATTCTTCTCAGCCCGGAAGTGATTTGCTAAGTGCTCTTCTAGGGAAGCCTTTGTCTCTCAGAGCTCTTCCTCTATTGTAGCCTTTAGGCCTTTAAATTCAGCCTCTTTTTCTTGTATTCTTTGTTCATATTGAGTCTTTTTGCATTTGAACTCTTCCTTTTTCTCTGCCATCCCCTGATTATGCTAAAGGCAAAGGCGCTCCATCTCTTCATCTTTCAGTTGTAGATTTTTCTCTGCCTCCTGGTTCTTGCTTTGTAGCTTTTTTATTATGCCAGGGTCGGCAACCTAAGTCTTCACAATTTCACCTTGAAAATTGTTCCTCTCATCCTCTTTTGCCAATGCCCTTTTAGTCATGCAGACAATATCTGCCTCTAAGGATTTTTCTTTCCTCTCCAGAAAACTAACCCTTTCCCTAGCTGCTTTGAGCTGCTCACCCATCTTCTTTAGCAGGCAACCAATTTTAAGGAAGTCAAAAGTGACTACTTGTTGCATTTCCTCCATGATTTTGACTTTATCTTGTGGTCGGGCTACTTTCATGTTGAGTCCTACCACATATATCTCATAGTTTTCTGGTTGCATTTCTCCCTAAGGCTTGCTTACCCTTGGGTACATGGTTGTGAACTTCAATTCTTGCCGAATCTCATCGTAAAAACCTTGCACTCTTGGCTCAATAGAAACACTATCATATTTTACCTTTTGTTTCTTCATTCTATTCGTGTGTGCTTGCTTTCCGCAATCTATCTATGCTATGAGTTTAGATGGCGATGAAACTAATCCAGCTGCAAAAAGAGCACCAAAAGGTAGGGCATAGGGATAGGTAACCTTCATAGGCGCATAAATTTGTTTCTTTTGGAGAGTGACAGTTTGTGGAGAGAAGTGTGGCACGTTCCATAGTTTGGTTTAAGAACCAACAGCAGGGCTAGTCATTTGAAATTACTGAACTAGAGAATCAAGCATAAGGCTCATTGGCTGGGACTATGTAGGAGTTGTTAATGGGGTGTCGATCTGTTGCAATGGAAGAGGATCTATAATAATAGTGGAAACAAGAGGAGCATTCTCAAAGGGAAAACCTTCTAAAAGCCAGGTGAGGAAGGTTTGAGTGGCAACGATGGGCGTTTGTAAATGCGAAGGAGTAATTATGAGCAAGGTGGCATGCGAAAACTAGGCGAAGCCTACTGAATAATTCAGACTAAAAGCAGAAGGTAGAGGGATATTACCTATGGTAAGGATCGCTAGTGAGGAATGGGTAGATACCAAGGAATGAGATGTAAGAGAAGGAATGAATTGTACTTGTTGACTGGTTAATGGCAACTCTAGAATCATCAGCGACTCTTCTTCAACCTTAGGTACCTGGCTAGGAGCGAGTACTCTTCCTCTAGCAGGTTCTTGCGAACACTCACTGATAATACTCTTTGTGCATTGCCCTTTTGCGGGTGGAGTCTCTCTAGCTTTGGTATTAATCTCTATTTGCTGTAGTGATAGCCTAGCCAGTTTAGCAGCTCAAGTGAGTGTATGCGAGCCCCTTGATATATTAAAAAGCATGTTCGTGGCCACATAGGAGGATTTTCCAAGGCCTTTTTTCTTTTTGCATGGACAATGCCGATGTCGCCGCTTCCTCCTCCTGCTCCTTAGATTCTTCCTCTGCGTCCCTGCTCCTATTAATGCTAGTGCTCCGGCTGGGATGGCCTTCCTTCCATCACCTTTCAAAATTTTGGTCATCTTTCAGTTTATTATAAGGAGAATCTAACTGTGCTATTTCTTGGCAATACTTCCAGAAAGTTGTTATTTTCTCCTCACTCCATTCCTCATGTTTGTTTAACCTGTTATACATGTCGTGCTCCATGGGGACATTATCCTAGGCCACCGCTACAAAAAAGTAGAACTTGTGCCATGGACCTCTTGTGTCCTACATAGGGATATGCACCAATTCAACAAAATTCTCATCTTTGTTTGTCTGTGGGTTACGTCGCTTCTCCCATTATGGTTAGGGAACATGGGTAACCCTCATATGTGGCTCCGACAAGTCATCGAAAGGGTTGTATTCCCACTTATCATCTAGCAATACCAACCCTAGATAGGCCATCTTGTCCTCTAACAATTGGTCTGATTATTTTTTATCAGTCACCGACTTGAAATTTTTCAGACAAGAAAAGAATCCCTTCTTCTTGACCTTTTCACTGCTACAGAAAGTAAAATCAATGATACATACTTTTCAGAACATTTCCATTGCGAACACTATTTGTGATGCAGGCTGGGAGTAGGAAAGGTTTGTCAATAAAGCCCCGCATTCGGAGGATCGTAAAATCTTTGCCTGAAAACTAGTCACAAGCAGGGGTGAAACTCTACATAAATCCAGTCTGCTCCTTATTGAGCTGGATTATATCACCTTTTTCGATCAAATCATGCAAAACTGGAGCTTAAAATAGTCTAAAAACGCATAATAGTTATATGATGCAGAAAGAAAAGGCGTCCATATAGACACTGGCTTCCTTTATTTTGCTCATAAAAAATGATAGTGAAAAATACTAAGCAAAGAAATCCAGGTTCTAATGCAGAAACATGTGGACCAGGAAAGAAAGAAACCTTAATTTTTTCTTTTCCTGATAATTCTCAATTTGTCGTATCATTTCTTCAACCATAAACTCAGCAAAATCATACCAGAAGAGTTCATGCTGATTGCAAAATTGCATTGCTGGTCCTAGTTGAAAGGTGTCTATCTTCTCATCAAAGTCTCGGCCACACATAAAGGCTAGCATGAACATGGCATCCTGGAGATCGTTGCGAAATGCATCGTGGGACAACGAAATACTTGACACTTTAGCGGCTGGGATGCCTTTTCTAGTAGTCTCCTCCAACAAGAACTCTGAGCTCTTTCTTATCTTCTTCCATATTTTCTATCCTTTGCACAGGCGAAAAGACTCAATATTCTCTTTTTTTTACTTGGGTCTAGCTTGCATAACATGTGTTAGATGACCTGTGGAGTAATGTGCACCCTTAAGCTGCGGCCTTCAATGTAGTGGGTATCAAGATTATAACACTAGACAACAACATCAACTACCTCCGGGCAATAGTGCACAAGTGAGACCATGTATTGAGGGAGACCACTATATCAAACTCTCTACGCCATAGATTGGTCTGCCTTTGGTGTTGATAACCTTGCATAGGCTACCTCTCTGATGGACTTAGGGTTTTTCGCAAGCCTTAGGTCATAGATATTATCCCATTTTTCTTCAATCCTTTTCTGGTTTCTGCAATTCTTGGGCCTATTCAATTCTTTTATATGGGCCCTCTTTGGCCTACTAGGTATACCAGGTGTAGTGTACGCCACATTTTCATAGATATATACCTCCTCTGAAGAACGTATAGCCATAAACAACTCCTGGCTAATTTTTTCCTACATTGGCTGAGATGAAGTTTCTGACATTTTTCCTTCTCCAAAGATTTCTGCAAGCTCCTGGTTTTACAATTCCCCTCAGTTTTGGATACGCAGAAGAAGAATAACTATGCACTTTATCTTTTTGGCGTTTGTGAAAAGACTTTGAAACATTAGACCTTTTCATGCAATATTTGGCAATTTTTCCTCAAGGTGGTAGGTGAAAGAAATCTTTTTGTATTTAATTCAGCATGTACTGTTAATTTTACAATTCATGCAAAATGAACTACTTGCTATTTCAAGGCGGCCGAAGTTCATTAATGCATTTGGAGATTGTGTGATATGTTGTGATCTCCTTGGAACTCGAGATGACAATTTGCTTGTTAACTCTGCGTTAGTATGCGCTGACAAAATTATATCCTGCTTAGAATGATTACGCTAAGCAAATGATCACGACCTGAAAGGATATGAATATCGCCTTGGGCTCTGGGACACACTTGAGAGATGACACAACAGCCTACAACCATACGTCTCACTGCCAACGAGTGCCACCCTTTTTAATCTAATTAATTTATTCCTATTAATGAAGCACGCATTGAGCTGTGCTGTCACTGATGCAACTGGCCCAGAAATGTGAGAAAACACAGGCACACCTTTCAAGTTAGCAACTAGCTTAATATCACATTTTTTCAAAGTGGATTAGCATGCGTCTTGTCATTTTTCTATAAATAGGCTTGTAAGTCATGAGAAAAACATACTTAGCATTTCAGTAGTGATAGGTTAGTAGCAGAGACTTAAGCAAGCCTTCACATAGGTTAGGTGATAGATAAATTTTGGCATTAGATCAGAAGCCTAGAGATAGTGTTAGAGTTATGGATACTCCAGTTCGCTTAATCTCGTATAAGTTGCAGAAGACATTCCTAGGGGAGGTTTCAACTAGGAGGCTGAAACGGAAGACCAAGAATAAACATTCTTTGGTCTTGGTAGCCATAAAGTGGGTTTTAGGCAAAGACTGTATAGAGTTTGAGGACAAGTACCAGGTGAACATTGACATATGTTCCCACTTCGTAGCATCCATGTTAGATATCAACGTCCCCTGGCCACTTATCCTGAAGTTTGTTAAAGAAATCTTCCTGAAAAAGTACCTAAATGGTCTCGACGAGGTTGTTGCTCATGCTGCCTATGGGGTAGGCCTGCCGTCAAGCAGCAACTTGCGTCGCTTTATTGGGGAAGAAGCTGTTGTCATTTGGCTGTCATTCCTCAGTGGATTCCACCTACAAACCTGCGACCAACACCAACATAGGGTTACTCAGGCCCTACACTTCTTGTTTCGCAGCTACAACGTAATACCCTTCTATGACATAGATTGGTATATTGACTTCAGGAACTTGGTATTCCCCCTTGCCAATGGGGGTTGTGCCGAATGATGTTTCCAGTGCTGCTGAAGAACCTGTGGATGAGGAAGAAGTGGATGTTACAATTAATGGTCAATTGCTGCCAACCATGCCTTTGGATGAAAACCCCCTGCCTGCTCAACAAATGTCTCCCTGCCTGCTAGTCAGAATACCTACCCATAGCTGTATATAAGCCTGAAAAAAGACTATCATATGTATAATAGTTTAGATACTTGTTAAATTTTGGATTATGGCTTCCAAATCACTTTTCTATTTCAATTTTATGGGCTCTCAACTTCATTTTTCTATTTTTCTGCACGAGTGTGTTCTATGTAAAACAATTTTGGTATTCCACCCGCCAATAATAATGGGTTAATTCACAGAAGCACAAATTAATCACAAAAGACCATCCAAAGAAATGGAATCAAAATAAAAACACTATTTACATATGTACAAAAAAAATTAGTGCCTAATGTAACAAATTAAGATGAATCCCATTGACTCGGATTCCTAAGGGTTCCTATTCCATATTTTCTAGCTCAAAAGCATTGTGTTCTTTGCACCAAATTTTTTTAAAGGGACCCTCCCATAGGCTATCAAATTTACCGTGCTGACCTAGCTTAGCAACCCTTTTATCATACTTTAGCACTAAGTCTCCACATTTTAGACCTTGGTCGGAAGCCTTCTAGTCGAACCATCGTTTGACCACCTGTTCACGACTTGTCATAGCTATTAGGGAATTCTCCCTTTTTTCTTGTACTTCCAACAATTCGGCTAACTGCACCTCGATGGCTTCATTTTGTTATATCTTAAGAGATTTCAACAACTATATTGTCAGAATCTCCATGGAGATAGGTAACAACGCCTCTTTTCTGTATACCAATTCACAAGGTGAAGTCTTAAGGACTTGCTTAGGAGTTATGTGGTTTACCCAAAGCATTGTTCATAGGTTTTTATTCCATTCTCTCTAGTGTTTCGAGCCAATCTTTTTAAGGAGTCGAACTAAGCTTTTGTCCGTTGACTCTGCTAGACCATTTCCCTGTGGGTAATAGTTTGATGATGTCTTGAGGAATATGCCATTCTTTAATGCAAAGTGACATTCCTTTGCACCTAAGAAAGCTTTGACCTTATTTGAAATGATAGTTTTTGGAGGGCCAAACTTTGTCACCAGTTCCTCGAGGAAATCTACAATTTTTGTTTCTGTTGCATTTTTAAGGGGAACAACCTCCATCCACCTTATGAAGTAATTTGTGGCAGTCAGAATCCACTTGTGTCTGTCACTAGAAACTGGGTTGATCATTCTGATGAAGTCCAAGCCCTATTGTGCAAAAAATATGTCTACCACTATAGGTTTAAGGGGCATTACATAATTCTTCCTTCTGTTAGCGAAGAACTTGCATTCTTTGCTAGCCTTCACCAAAGAGTGGGAGTCATTAAAAAGTGTAGGCCAATAATAGCCAGCACACATGATTTTAATGGCAGTAGTTTTGGCAGAGAAATTTCCACCCGTAATGCTATTGTGGAATGCGTCAAAGATCCTCTTCGCTTCCTCCGAAGTGACGCATCGCAGGAGAGCACCATTGAAATTCCTTTTGAAAAGGACTCCTATTAGTGTATATCCACAATTTTAAAGCTGGTAATACCTCCTTTTTTGGGATTAGAGGCTTAGCAGATACTTTTCAGTTTGCATGAACCTCATTCTATCAGTCAGCCAACCGCCTTCCGATTCCAATGTATTTATCAAAACGAGCTCTGGATGCTCGTCTGCGATAGGTACCTCCTCGTTCTGTGCCATGAACTCACACAGTCCTCTTCCTTTAATAGTTTTAGTAGGCTTGACTTCAATGGCTTGACTATACTTGCGGTGTTTTGGATATGGATACGTCATTGGTAAACACTGTTTCTTCTTCCTCCATCCAGGAGAAGAGCGCATGATCAGGAGCAATATCAGATTCTTGTTCTAAAGACATTCCTTGCATTTTTACGGTAAGGACTGCACTCTCCATTTGTGGTGAGGCATATACATAACCTCCATTTTTCGTTGCTGTGCCTTGGTTGTGTTGCTCTGCCACCTTTTGTTGTAGGTTGTCACGCAGACAGTTCTGAGGCATATGTGCATCGCTATTCAAGTTTGGCAACACACTCGTAAGTGGAGTAGGCACCGACACCATTTGGTTTGCCGTTGGGTCTGGTGGATTATTGCGAGTCGCACCCTGATATTAATTTTACTGATAAAAAAACCGCCCACCTTGATAGTTTTGATACACAGACTTCAGAGGCATTGCTTGGTTCCGCTTAAGAATGGTTATATCATTTTCCATGGTTCACAACATCTCTTTGAGGTTGCTTATTTCATTTTTGGAAGAACTTGATGTAGAAGCCACATTTTCAGGGGCAGCCACATATGTGTACATTGACTGGGTAGTTGCAGACGCACTAGTTGACGTGACTTTTTGTGCAAAGTTTGATATTTCAGGAAATATTGGCATAATAGGTCGAGGCAATTTTTCGCAATCTATCAAATGATTGTCGGCTTTGATAGCGGTACTGTAGACACCGAAATTTGGTTTAGGCTTGCGACTTCAATATTATTCATAATTCTTATTCTTCATGGTCATGATTAAATAATCTTAACTATTTAATTAATTCATCTTAACATTAATTCTTCTATTGATTAAATAATCTTAATTATTTAATTAATTCACCTTAACATTAATTCTTCTATTGATTAAATAATCTTAATTATTTAATTAATTCACACTTTTCTTTATTCTATCTGATTAATTAAATAAACGCTTTTTATTTAATTATGTTACTAATTAACCTTATCCATCTTGTCAAATTAAATAAATTCTTATTTAATTTGTTCTTTATCATATTTCAACTATAATTAAATAAATTCATTATTTATTTAATTATTCATTTAAAATCCCTTCATCATTTAATTAAATATTTATTTAATTATTCTTCAAATATCGAGTCTTGAATTAAATGAATTATTTAATTCATTAATTCTATTGTAACACATTCCTCTATATTTTAGATAATTATGTGAGTTATCTAAGTATTCACTTTTACTCGACTCGACATCTATTTTAATCGTTCAGTTAACTATTGATTTGATGTCTGAGTGGCGTCTTTGAGTAATCTATTCATCAAATCATTCAAATCGTCCAGTTCTAACTCAATTGCATGTACATGCGGATTAATTAAATATTCTTATTTAATTAATTAAATGTTATGCGTGCATCCGAACAAAGAGTTTCTTTAATCAATCTTTATCTTTGTCATGCAAAGATATTCCTTTTGTTTTTGAATACCGAACTAAAGATTAAATCATTCATTTAATCTTTAATTCTATTCCTAATTTGTATCACTCATGTCACTACTGACAGTTATCAGAATGCATGTCTAATCAGTCAATCTCAACCGCCCGTTGATCTTTTAATCCTGGCCTATCATTCGAATAATCAATTTTCTATAAATTGATTTGTCATTCTTCATTTCACTATCTCTCACGAAATCTTATGACTTTTGAGAGTACTTAATCTTGAATCTTCGATATTTTGCTAATCTTTATCTTAGGCTATACTTGCACGAATCTTTGAAAAATCTGAGGGCAATTATACTACACAAAGCAAAATGGAGAAGGGCAATCAAGATGAATCATGGAAATACGTTTGAAATTGGTGAGATTGTTTCAGTTTTAATTACGTTTTTACTTTCCTTTGTTCTTTGTTTCTTAACACTTTAGATTTGCATTTTAGATTTTAGTATTACATGTTTGCTTCTAATCTTCTTTGTTGTCTTGTGCACTTTCTTGGCGTTACAGGTACCATAAGCATCTGACAAAGTAGCTCCTCCCGAAGACTTGATCATCACAAAAATGTCATAATTGATGGAATTTCAATAAAATGTAAATGCCAACTCGGGAGTCGGGCATATGGTAATAGGGATCCTCTACCAATTTGCGTGAAATTGGGCATTAAATTTCATCAGAGCCTCCTGGGGGGCTCGTTTTAGGATAGATAGTTTATAATATAATGAAAAAATGATCTTTGTCATTAAAAAACTTCTCATAGAATGAATCCCCGAGCTCATCCTAGGTGCGAATTGAATTAGGAGTTAGTGTTCGATACCAATCTAGAGCCTTGGCTTTAAAAGACACGGCGAGGAGCCTCAAGGATACATTCTGCACTATAATATCTTGTACCCGACATACGTTCGTGACATCCTACAAATGTTCTATAGGTGTTCTTGAGCTATCTTCGGTAAACTTTGGTATAGCTTTCATGGCTAAAACCGAGATAACACCCCACACAAAGGGCACTACCGAGGCTACCAGGGGACTTCCAACGTCCCATGCTACTTAATTTTTGTTGGCCATTGACAACATTGTGAAAGGCAAGGGTGGCAGGAATGGAACGATTACCAATTGATTTGTGACCTGGACTGTCCTTAGTGGAGGTACTAGTAAACTAAGATTGCTTGTAGTTTGGGATCTAGTTACAGGCTGATGGCTCATACACCCTTCTAAAATATGATTTCATTTAAGCTTGGTCCCACCAGGTGTGCCTAAAGAAGAACAAACTGTTGACGGCAAAATTTGACGAGGTAACAGAGTCTTATGAGCAACTTAGTTTAAGGGGGACCTTTTGCGCTAAACTGAGTAACCTAATTTTTAGAGAAGCCAATTTCTTCTATAATGGGGTTTGAAAAAGGAAAATGAAGCAGATATAATAAAATAAAATCTAACCTAAGGCGATCCACCAAGATTTAATGATGGGCACGATAAATCATAGATTTAAGGGTCTAAATGGTGTTGTGTTTTAGAACATCAGAGATTTAAGATTATAGCATAGACAATTCATTTATTGACATAAAATAAGTTAGCATACATTCTTACGACCAAGAAGAGTCATTAGACATGATTTAGGTAAACAAAATTGCATTCAACATATATAAAAGTTCTCAAATGAAGTGTCAAGACAATATAAAACATAGTTAACAATTTGATCAAAAAGCATGAAAAACAGAAAGACTGAACAATTGACACAGTATGAGAGTTTTGCAATTAAATAAAATAGTAATAAAGGCCTAACATCTTTTACTAAAACCAACATTATAATTCCAAATTTTGGATCATTTCTCATCAACAGAGAAAGTATATATAGCAGGAAGACCTCCCATCGCCTTAGAGAACAGTAACAAAAAAGATATTGCAATCTTCTATAATGATGCCTAAATTAGAGTATTCCCAAGGCCGTTACAACAAGATCGAGCCGAAACACATCCAGTCATCTCGGGCACAAGTGCATCCTCTGCAATGATGGCAGTGGTCCTGGTTAGACAAGTGTCATCCATTGGTGCGACTGATTATGATAAGCAACA
The DNA here is from genome assembly GCA_007258455.2 of Sequoia sempervirens. Taxonomy (NCBI): domain Eukaryota; kingdom Viridiplantae; phylum Streptophyta; class Pinopsida; order Cupressales; family Cupressaceae; genus Sequoia; species Sequoia sempervirens. The sequence goes on from VDFB02270651.1 coordinate 777,577,892, forward strand.
ACCAATAACATTATTTGGTTCATCAAGTTCATCGCTTACATAACAGATCCACTGCTTAGGCACGTGGCAATGTTTCGCTTCCCGCATGAACCTTTTTCCCATCGCTGTAGAGGATTTACAAAAATGCAACACGTGTCAAATGGGCTGAGTACCTTATCACGTTAGAGAGAATGTTTAGCAACCGGGCGTAAAAAGCGTGTGACAACATTTCACTACCCGTGGTTGCTATTTCATCCTCGCGTTGAAAGATTTGCAAACGGTTGACACATAGCAAGAGTCCATCTCGTAGCTCGATGAGGCGTCAAGGAAACAAGAAACAAAAGCAACCCGCAATCGCGACATGTGGAAGCACAACAGAGTTTTCCAGGATATGAAGGGAATGTTGATACTCAATGTTGCGAAGAGTAGACGCATGGAGCGACAGATCAAATCTTTGATAAAAGGCCGAACAGACTTGGCGATGCATAGGCCGGTGCACAAAAAATAAACCCGAAGGGAGCTGGTTAAATATTCATTAACAATAGTCTTAGTAAAACATCAACATCTCCCTTGTTTCCAAATGAAATTGAAAAATTCAAAATGATCTGGAAATTAGATTGGAAGGGCTAAAATCCCTTTTGATTATTTTGTATGATTTTCAATAGGGAAGGATTAGTACGTGACAAAAAATGAGTGAGACAAAGGTGGCGTGATGGAGGACAACAAGTTCAATGGTTTTTGAATTTTGTAAACAACCCCTCAAAAATAGTATCTTGGATCCACATTCTTAGTGGATTGGTTGGATAGATATATAATATGAAATTTATAAATACAATGTAATCATTTGATAAAAGGGGGGGATTAGAAAGACTTGTTTTAACATAAGGAAATATGATAGTTTTAGTTTCATTTCTAGCAATGTATTTCCAACTTTTTAGAGTATATTTGAATTCAAACAAGATTTTATTTCCAACAAGTGCGAAGTAGTTTAACCTTTTCAATTCTTGCAAGTGTTTATTAGATTAGTTCTCATTCATGCAAATTTTCCTTTCATGCAAATAGGATTTATTTTTGCAAGTAGAATAGACTGACAAACAAGTTTTCTACTTTCTCTCTTGCAGACAACCATGGATATTTCTTTGGATTAATAAATTAAATGATGAGGATTACAATGACCCCATCATTTTTGGAACTGTTGTCGGGGGTAGGTGTCATTAGGGAATCAGGAAAACCAATTTGGGAGCCTTTTAGATTTAGAAATTCTTCAAGAAGGATTTGTCTTTCAAAACCCCCCAGATTACAAAATAAAAACCCCAAAATTCTAAATTTAAGGGAAAACTTGCTATTTTTTCAAAATATCCTAGTTGGAGGACCATCACTCTAAATACTAAGAAATAATATTTTTTTAAGGAAATAATTGATGGATTATTGCTTGCAAGAGGTGCAAAATACAATGAAGAGATCATATCTTCATTACAAAAGCTTGCAAAAAAGATACTTATTGAGAGACCTTCAAAATCCAAGAATGGCTGCCCAGTTAGATTTTTCAAGTCAAAGGAGGGTTGCCCAATCAAATATTTGAAGAACAAGGAGTTTTTTTCAGTCATGCATGCAACAAATTAGAAGGAAGGATTGCAAGATCTCTCCAATCAGCCCATGTATTTGCTAGAATAATAAATCATGGAGAAGGTTTGCACTTCAAAGGAAGGTGAAGCATTGAGTTTCAAATTTTTTGTCATGTTATTTTCATTCTCTTGTCTAAAAAAATTGAATGCATGGAAACATACTTTGGGAAAAGGGAAAATATTTTTCAAAACCAGTTAATGGTTATGTGTAACCTCTCTACATCATTAAGTAGAGTAGGTTAGGATATTTTATTTCAAATAAATGCTTTGCATATGCAATTTCCTCTTCTGTAAGACTATAAGCATGTACTTTTCTACACAAAATGTTGCTCTAAAAAAATTATAGCAGATATTTTGGCATTATGGATAACTGGTTAGTGCAGCAAAAATAATGATGAAGCAATCTGAGTTGGTATTCAATGTAAAAGATCAAGTTGCAGCTCTCAAAAGTTGAAGAAATTATTTGATTGTAGCATGGAGAAGGTGAACTACAACTCATGCATGATGGTTGCATGAAAAACTCAGATAAAATCAGGGATTTACTTTATTATTTTACTCTTGTTCAACTTAAAGTTCTTTTGTTTTACTCAACCCACTCAAAAAAGAAAAAAAAGTACCTATAAGCATATCTTGAGGTTTCTAGACTGTTACAAAGCTGTTTGGAGCTAAACAAAAATCTAAAAACAATTCTAAGATTTAAGGAGCAATTTTAACCTATCTAGAGCTATTTTGGAACTGTTGTAGAGCTATCAGGAGCTACCCGGAGCAACTACTAAAAAATGAATTTACACAATTTGAAGGCTCATTGTGAGTTGCAGAGGGTTTGCAACATTTTAGGTGTGGGAGAGATGATGAGACCATAAATTGTATCATATTTTATCAAATAAAATTATCTATTTCTTCCTAATGCATTAGTGTTAAAGTGGATTTGAGTAATGATTGAAAGTTCTTTAGCTTGTTTAAAGTAGAATCTAAAGTAAATATTTGGTTTTGATGTAGGAGCATCTAGTGGTGTGAGGGAAATCTTGCATCACCCAAAAAGATGATTTCCATTTTTTTTATTCTTGTTGCTTTTTGTAGATGTTTTTGCATTTCTGGATACCCTTTTCGTCGAATAAGAGTTTCCAACTTTCATAACTGCTTTTCTGCTTAACTGCTATTTTTAGCAGGAGTGAATTTGAAGGTGTGGGAAAATAGAAATTTATGGGAAGGTTCGAGATGGAAAAATAAACACTTTGGTGAAAGAATCAGGTCAAGATCATTCACGGTTTGAAAGTTATGCAAATTCCAGTTTCTGCTTTTTGCCCTGAAAAACCTTTTGAGCTCAATTTGAGGGACTAAACGGTCCTAGATGGGCCTGAAAATTTATGGAAATGCCAAAGTGGGACCCATAGGCCTTAGTTTTGGAACATTGTATTTTTTAGAGCTTTCTGAAAATGTATTATCATTGAAGATCTGACGGTCAGATTAAAAGTTATGGCTTCCGGAAGTTGGTGCATATTTTAGAAATGTGCTAATTTTTGAATGTGAATTTAAATTGAATTTCAAATTGTAATTTTGGTGTCGAAACCACCAAAACTCATAACTCGAATGTTGTTTTTGGCTCCAAACCGAAAAGGGGCTATTTATGGGCTAATTTCTAATTTTTGGGTAACTTTTTGGGGAAAGAGTTTGCATGTTGCGAAAGGGGGATTTTCTACAATTCTGTAATTTTTTGAACTTTTGTAATTTTGCATGTATCACAGAGCTTGAGGGTTTGTGATCCTCTGCATGTGAGAGTCTCATATTTGAATAGAAAATTTTATTCTCTATTTTGTGAATGTATTTCTATGTCTCGGGTTTGCTCCCTCGTCAAGTGGTAATAGAGCGGGTTTTGTTCAGCGTGTGAATATATTGTCGATTGTGAGGCAGTTTGCACCAGGACCGTAGTTGTGGGTTCAAGATCTTCAAGATGCCTCCAAGAGTGATGCCTGGTAGGAGTGGTGGTGCTAGAGGTGGCCAAGGTGGTAGAAATACTAATGGAAGAGATCCATTGGTAGCCGAGGGTTTCAGAGCCCTCCAGAGACAAATTGATGTGTTGCAAGAACAAATGAGAAGAGGGTTAAATCCGGGAAGGAGAGAAAGTGAGGATGAAGAAGAGGTGGAAGATTCATATGTATAAGAGGAAGAAGAACTGATCAATCAAGATCAGATGCGGTTGCTAAGGGCCATTTTGAAGATTGGAGAAAGACCCAAAATAGAAGTCCCCACTTATTCTGGAAGTCTGAACCCGGAAGAGTTGATCGATTGGATCAACAAGCTAGAAGAATATTTTGAGTATAAAGAAGTAGAGGACCTAGATTGAGTTAAGTTTGCAAAAATGAAGCTGAAGGGCCATGCCAATATTTGGTGGAAAGAGGTCCAGTTGGAGAGGAATCGAAGAGGAAAAGGAAAGATCAGCAGTTGGGATCGCATGGTGGAGAAACTGAAGAAATAGTTCATACCAGTGGACTACGAGTTAGATTTGTTGAAGAAATTGCAAGGGTTGAAGCAAGGAAGTAGATTTGTGAAAGAATACGTAGAAGATTTTCATAAAATGATTATTAGAACGGGCCATGCAAAGGCCAACAAGGAGAAGGTAGCCCGCTATCTTAATGGTTTACGACCTAGCATTCAAGAGGAGTTAAGCCTGGTCAAAATGACCACCATTGAGGATGCGTACCAGTTTTTCTCTGAAAGTTGAGGAGAAGTTGAACAAAAGATTTGACAACAAGCAAAAAGGACAAGGAGGACAAAGCAGAAGAGGTAGTGGAAGATCTTCTAGAAGCTGAAATGAGAATGAAAGGAAAAATGAAGATGTGGGTACCAGTCGAAGCCAGAGGAATGATAACTTCTAGCACCCTCGTGATCAAAACAGTGGTGATCAAAGAGGTAGAGGACGAGGAAGATCTGGGCCAGGACCCGAAAGAGGTGGTTTTAGAGGAACTTGTTTCCATTGTGGTGAAGAAGGGCATCGAGCCTATGAATGTCCACAACACCAAGGAAGGACAAATAGAAAGCCAGAAGGTCATGAAAGGGTTACACATGTAGATGAGGAGGCTCAATTTAAGTATTCAGATGATGCAAAAAGGGGAGAAGCCCTAATGGTTAGAAGAGCCCTAGTGACTGAAGAGAAGGAGCCAGAACAAATGAAGAATCTATTCCTCACAAGGTGCAAGTGTGAAGAAAAATGTTGTGATGTCATTATTGACAGTGGGAGCATTGATAATTTAGTGTCAGAAGAGACGGTCATGAAGTTGAAGTTGAAAAGGGAAAGACATCCACACCCATATCGGATTGCCTGGCTACAAAAGGACCACAAAGGTCTGGTCAATGAGCAGTGCCTGGTGAAGTTCAAGATCAGAAGCTATCGTGATGAGGTATTTTGTGATATCATCCCCATGGATGCATGTCACATGTTGTTGGGGAGGCCGTGGCAGTTCGATAGGCATGTTGTACATGATGGCCATGCAAACACTTACTCCCTGATGAAGGATGGAGTCCGCCATAAGTTGAAACCCTTGAAGAAGGAGGAAGAAAAGGTATGTAATAGTGCTAAAATTTGTTTTGTTGATGGAAGGAAATTTTTAGAAGGCATGAAGCATGAGCGTATGTGTTATGCATTGATTCCTAGAATGGATAAGGAAGATAGTGAGAAGGTGCCAGTAGAAGTTTCTAGACTATTGGATGAGTTTCAAAAGATTATTTCTGATAACGTACTCGAGGGTTTTCCACCAATGAGGAAGATCAATCATCAAATTGACCCGATCCCTGGAGCCAGTTTGCCAAATAAGGTAGCTCACATAATGACTCCTACAGAAAATGAGGAGTTGAACAGACAAGTTCAGGAGTTGTTGAGAAAGAGTTTGATTCAAGAGAATCTGAGCCCATGTGCAGTACTTGTAGTACTAGCATGGAAGAAGGATGGGGAGTGGAAGATGTGTACAGACTCCCGAGCCATAAATAAGATAACAATCAAGTATAGATTTCCCTTGCCAAGGATGGATGACCTGATGGACTATTTGAGTGGAGCACAGTACTTCACAAAGATTGATCTGAAGAGTGGATATCACCAAATCCAGATTCATGAGGGAGATGAATGGAAGACCACCTTCAAGACCAAAGAGGGCTTGTACGAGTGGTTAGTCATGCCTTTTGGGCTAACCAATGCACCGAGCACATTCATGCGGCTCATGAATGAGGTACTGAAAGAGTTTCTAGGAAGTTTTGTTATTGTATATCTATATGATATTTTGATTTTCAGTAAGACTTTGGATGAGCATTTAATGCATATTCATAAAAACTTTGAGAAGTTGAGAGAGGAGCAATTGTTGATTAATTTGAAGAAGTGTAGTTTTGTGAAGGAGTTAGTGTACTTGGGGTTTGTTGTCTCAGCAGAAGGTCTCAAAATTGACTTAGAGAAGGTGAAGGCTATTCTAGAATGGCCTACCCAAGAACTACTACTGAGGTGAGATCTTTCCATGGTTTGGCCAGTTTTTACCGAAAGTTCATTAGAAACTTCAGTAGTATTTGTGTACCCCCAACTGAAACAATGAGAGGGGATAAAAAAGAGTTCAAGTGGAGCAGCAAAAAGTTTTGATCTGTTGAAGTAGAAGGTGACCGAGCAACCAGTTTTAGCCCTCCCAGATTTCAACAAGTTGTTTCAGGTGGATTGTGATGCCAATGGTTGTGCCATTGGAGAAGTGTTGAGCCAAGAAGGTAAGCCCATTTCCTATTTCAGTGAAAAGTTAAATGATGCAAAGGGAAAGTATTATTTATATGATTAGGAATTTTATTCAATAGTTCAAGCATTAAAGAAATGGAGACATTATCTATTGCCGAAGGAGTTTGTTTTGTTTACTGATCATCAAGCATTACAGTACCTAAGTAGTTAGGGAAAATTAAACCAGAGGCATATGAAATGGGTAGAATTTTTGCAAAGTTATACCTTTTTTCTAAAGCATGGGAGTGGCAAGTCGAAAATAAATCACTGATTATAGATAGACTTCTCCATTATATTATTTTAAAATATATGCATTTATAGCAGAATTCTTCAAAATGCAGAGATGGATGAGTGGAATACACTATACTAATGCAACCTATGTACTACTAAGGACAATGATGATCAAAATTGGGTCTTGGTTTCCCCTTTTAATATGGGAAACAACGAGCTACAAACCCATTACAAAATGGTGTCTTTTCATAACCTTAACTAATTTTAATTTTTAAGCATAAATAAATTGATTGAGGAAATACCAACATATATTAACACTTTCTTTGTAATTCATCATAAAGAACTCGTGACCTCTCAAGATCTGACAAATTTCTCTCCATGATGAAGTGTGTGATCATCTTGCAAACATTAACTCAAAAATTATTTCATATGGAGCCACTCTAGTTCTAATGATGAAGAGGATCTTTTTTACAATTGCACAATATAATCCTTTTTGATGTGAGTGTCAATATTTGATAGAGAATCCATCATATTGTACTGCATATATATTATTTTTTTGAACTGCTTATGAGTATTGTCTAGTACCGTCTCTTTGTCATTAACAATGTCAAGTGCTTGTGGTAATATCTAAGCCAATTCATCCTTCCCATGGTCTTGTCCTTTAAGTTTTCCTTCATCATCAAAAAACATGAGAAACGAGATATCCAATGGTTGGTCGAAGTCATCAAGCTCAATTTTAATCTTAGCATGATACTTCTCACTTCGATTGATTAATTTATTATATCTGTAGAGGATTTGTTCATTCATGAATTTCTTATTGACCAATTCTTCATTTTTTCCTTCCATATGCACCCATAGCTTTTCATGTTTTTGAAGAGTAGAGTGCACTTTTATGAATAATTCTCAATATTGACTGGCCCAGTCCATCATCTTCTCAAACCTCTTGATTATTTCAAATATCATCTCAAAGTTGATGGTTTTGATTTTTGTTCCTATTTCATTGCATTTTTTTAAAACTATTTCATGGCAATGTTTCTAGTATATAACATCTACCTTGGCATATAATACTCTCTTCTCATGGCCCTACCATAGAGTATAATTTTGATGAAGAGGAAGAGGGTAGTTTATCTCTATAATTGGCTACCTCTTTAGTTAATTTTTCATTGTCTATTGTTAATTTTTCAATTTGAGTCTTATTGAATTTGGCAGTGGCTATCCAGCCCTAGGAATGCACTAGGGCATGGATGCATGTCACATATGATAACTTGTATGGGTTGTAGCTGTAGACACATAAAATTGTCCTAGGCTTGCAACTCTTAGATTATTCAACATTGCCCCTTTCATTCTTAATAATTAAATAATTTTTAATTATTTAATTATTTTCTAAAGTCATATGTCTTCTATTAATTAAATAATTTTAATTATTTAATTAATTCATTTTTTATCTTTATTCTCCCTTGATTAATTAAATAATTTTTTATTTATTTAATTGCATCACTAATTAAGTCCTCTTCTTTCTAAAATTAAATAAATTCTTATTTATTTAATTTTTGTCCACTTTCTACTATAATTAAATAATTATTTTAATTATTTAATTATTCATTAGCCTCTTCTCTCATAAATTAAATAAATTTTATTCATTTAACTTGGTCCACTCTCTTGAATTTTGAATTAAATCATTATTTAAATCAAAATGATTCTTTTTGTCATATTCTTCTATAATTAAATAATTATTTTAATTATTTAATTATTCATTGGTCACCTAAATTAAATAATTTTTATTATTTAATTTCTCCAGCAACCTCTTTATCTGTGCCAATCTTATCTTCCACATCAAATCTTATCTCTTGACATCTCATTTAATTTCAGCCCTTGATTGAATTATCTCATAATTCGATCTCAACCATTCATTTCTTGTCATTGCCCTAATTTTGACCTAACCCTATTCCATACTACAACATTCAATCTTGACCATTAATTCTAGGGTATTTGTCATCTTCTCATCGTGGCCACACATTCAAAATTGCAGTTTTTATAAAATGGCAATTTTGTTCTTATTTTGGGATCTCATGCTCATTCTGTCAACTTAGGTTATGATTATTGTCATTTGCAGTCATTGTCATTTTAGTCTATTGTGAGGTCATTTCTTTTATATAAATCCTTCAACCTTTGCATAGGGCTTTGACATTAGTCTAGGTGCTCATTTGAAATCTGAGGGCCTCATTCGATTTGCTGCAAACTAGAAGGTGTAACAAAGGTGAAGCATGGAAGATGAAGATTTATGGTAACATTGTTCCTTTTATTTTCATATTGATTTCCTTTGTGCTTTGTTACTTCAATGGATTTTAATGTTATTGTGCTAACCCTTTAACAAATCTGATTTTCCCTTGATTACAGTAGCATACTTAGTCAAACAGTACTGTTTGATTAGATCCGTTGAGTTGCATTTTATTGGAAATTTATCAATTTAATGAAGTTTTTATAATTTAAACTTTTATGCTTTTTTATAACATTATGTTTTAATAAATATTAAAATATATTATATTTAAATAATTATTAAAAGGGTATAATTAAATTATATATATTTTTATAAATAGAATCTAATATAATAATATAATATTTTTCATAGAATTTCATTATATTTGAATTATGATATAAGAATTGTAATATATTAGATTAGATTTATAAAACTGTATATAATTTAATTATACCCTTTTAATAATTACTTAAATATAATATATTTTAATATTTATTAAAACATAATGTTATACAAAAGTATAAAATTTCAAATTATAAAAATTTAACTAAATTGATAAATTTCCAATAAAATGCACCTCACCTGGTCTAACCAAATAGTACCATTTGACGAATTACATTGCAGCCTATACAAGTTATGATATGTGACATGCATCTATGCCCCGATACATTTTTGTGGCTGGATAGTTGTGGCCATTGAATTTTTCCACATTTATGTATAACTTTGTTGTTTTAATGGGATTAGTATCTCCCACCCTATGTACCAAAAGATTTCCAAAGACTTGAGTTGGATTACTAGTGATAACAGGGCTCTTGTCTCAAGGATATAGTGCCCAAATCAATAGTGTAGTTTTATCTGGGTTGTAACCTGATCATGAATACATTTTGTCATTGGCCTTTTCTATTAGGTGTAATGTCTTATCTCCTATTTTCTTGAAACTATCAAACACTATGACTGAATTAATGTCTTGTCTTGGTAAGTGCAACACCTCAACCTCTTAAAACAATTCTTCTTTCAGGGGTAATAGATTCGAGTTCTTGATCTACTTCCTTTCTCAGTTCTTGCAAAACAATTTCTTTTTGTTTAGGAGTGATATCTTTCATTCTTTTTCTTACAACTATACCTTTGTATTCATATACAAATGACCTGAACTTTGAAGTTTTAATGAAGTCACCGTCAGAAACAAATTCTTGACCAACCCTGACTATAACATTGTTTGTTTGATGCTTCAATTATAACAATATTTTGTTCATTGGGTGACTCATACTATACGACATGTGTACTTATTTGTTCAACCTCTTCTTCTTTTTTATCACTTCCTTTTCATCATTTTCCTCACTCATGATAGTATCCATAGAGAAACTTCTGGAGTAGGCTATAAGGGTATATAACTAAGGGGTTCCATATTCTTAGTTTGCATCTAGAGCTCTAGTTGTCACATGTTTCAAAAACCATAGGGGGCACATCTCTAGTTAGTTCATTCTTATGAGTGATCAACTGGTCAACTCTTTCTAAAGAGTCCTACACATCATTGAATGATTTTATAGATGAAAGATAATTTTCCTTCTCCCATGATTTGAATAACATGATTTTATTGTATATGACCATCCTTTGTGCTATCAAAGCTTCATCTCAATTATTTATCACATCATCCATAGAGAATTGATGTTCATATTTAGATAGTGTTTGTGACAATTTTGCCTTGTTAATAACAATCTTTGAATCAAAATTCTATCATTCCCCAATGGCAAGTTGTAATGTCAATTTCTTATCAATCTCTTCATATCCTTGACTAGGAAAAATTGTGAAATGTCTAAAACACAGGGTACTCAGCATAATTGATTATTTATTGTACTCTTTAAGATGCTTAGCATCTGACTTGGCCAACAGTCTCACAATTTCCAAATAGGCTACCCTATCAGGAAACTGTTCTTGGTAGCAAGTGTGGAGCCCCTTCAAACTTGTATGCTCTAATCATAGTGCAATCATAAAATTTATTGCAATCTCCCCAATTATGATTCACCTTTTTTTTGGGATCTTTCATTGTAGGTCTAATAAACCTTTGTACTTCAAGAGATAAGTTGTAATCACATGAATGCCACAATAATTTTAGCAAGGGTTTAACAAAATAATTTTCAAAGTATAAATAGTGGTATCTCCCATATTGAGGTCGATGTGTGAATTGGTTTAAAATTTCCATCCTTATCTACATCCCTTATCCTTAATTCTTCTCGCCAAAGCCCTCTAGTTTTCCTTTAGACTAAAGTAAGTGCATGAATAGAGAATAATGTTTAAAATTAATATAATCACTAGTATTTTTGATATCCTCCAATCAAATGATAGCCAACATAATCAAATGATCTAGTATCTTGGCTTTGCACATTTTCAGCTAGAACCATTGGCTCTATTGACATAAGAGCCGAAATTTCCACTCCCAACACTTATTCTGCAGTGTAAAATGTATACTGAAAATATTGTTTTAATAGCTCTTCATAAAAGGGAAGGTGTTCATTGTTAGAAAACCTTTTGAGTTGATTCCCTTCCTCCTGATGCCTATGTAGTGGCAATTTCCACTTTTTATAGCTAGTGTCCATGTGATGATATTCTGTCAAAAGGTCTTTAACTGTGAATGACAAATTCATAGAGCAATCTAATTGAAAGGTAATAAAATGTATACCAAAAGTACTATTCGAATAAATCTTCATAAAAGGGAGGGTGTTCATTGTTAGAAAACCTTTTGAGTTGATTCCTTTCCTCCTAATGCCTATGTAGTGTCAATTTCCACTTTTTATAGCTAGTGTCCATGTGATGATATTGTGAATGACAAATTCATAGAGCAATCTAATTGAAAGGTAGTGGAAATGAAATCTTTTGGAGATAATAATGAATTCATACCCAATATATATATACTGTAGACACATAAAATATATTGATTGATTTCGCGCACATGATCCTAATTTACTAACACCAAATTTTCCTAGATCATCACTATGCTATTCATTTAATCGAATAAACTTTATTTGATTAAATTCATGATAATTCATTTGTTAATTAAATAAATCATTTTGCTTAATTCCTAATGTTCCTCTTTTAATTAAACAAATCACTTTATTTGATTAAATCATATTTGTTCATTTAATTACATAAATTAACATTTATTTGATTAAATCTAACATCTCCCTTTTAATTAAATAAATAAAACTTTATTTAATTAGAGATCTAATATTCATTATTCCTCCCTTTTGATTTAAATAAATCCAAAAATCTAAATCAAATGTCAAATCCAACTAATCTCCATCTAAGTTGATTAAATCATAATTAACTCTAACACTAATCCATCAAATCCTCTAGATTTTGCAACTTGCACAAGTATATCAATTTATTTGATTTATAAATTTTTCTTTTTTCCTTCAAAAGGGCATCTCATTAGAATATTCCTCTATTTTGAAATCTCCATCCCAAAAAGACTTGTCCTTCAACATGGCATTAATGCCTCTTGCAAGTCCTTTTTCTTGAGCCAAGTGGCATTAACTCGTTTTTCTCTTTTCCTCCACAAGCCAACTTTCAAATTTCCACCTAATTGCATTTATTTGCACATTGATCAAAATTTTCTCCACCTCTCTCCACTAACATGTTGACAAGTAACACAATGCCATTGGTTTATGTTTAGTCCCAAATTCTTCATATCTTTCATTCCTCCATCCTTTTTTCCTATAAATGGAGAGCTCTTCTATTGATTTTGGATCCAAAACTTTATGCAAGGTTATTATCTATAGGTTTGAGCAAATTCATCAATACTTCATCCAAGTTTTCATAGCCTTCATCCATCTTAGTTAGGTTATGGTCAAATTTCATCAAGGAGCATCAATCTTCATCAAAGTTAATCAAAGGTTGCAAGGAATTGGGAAAGAGATACTTTCCACATCAAAATAGCACCAATTCCCCCATGGGATTGAGTGTTTGAATGTCTTGAGCAAGATTTAGTATCTTTCATTTGATTAGTTTTGTTTTATTTCTTGTTCTTGGTGTTTAAATTAATTGCATGGGGAATGATGGTTTAGATGTGTTTGATGACTAACATTTTGTTGTTTGTCTATGTTTGAGTAGGTCTAGAGCTACCACTCACATTTTGGTGCTAGAAGAAGGGCGAATCTTGAGAAATTAACACATTTTTTTGGTCAAAATTCTATTTTTTCAATTTTTTTGTGTCGACAGGAAAAAAAAACATTGCAAAAGTCAAACAATGACACTATTAGTCCAACATTGCTATTTAGTGACACTTTTTGTGCTCCAATTCGTGATGCTTCTATCAATTTCCTGAGGCCAGATTAACCAAACTCCAAAGAGTGATGCTTGGTGAAACAGTGACAAAATCATGGTCTTTGTTTCTCCATAGAGTGATGTTGATTTCACCAAAGCGCCGTTGGACATCTTCAAACAGTGACACATTTGCAAATTGCAATGTCGGGGTGGGGTATAATTCAACTTTTTAGTTTTAATTCAACATGTGCTTTTTATATTGATCATCTTGGACTTATAACCTTCTCTTGTGGCTCTATTTTTTGTAGTTTGACTAGTGTTTGTAGGTTGAAGTGATCAAGAGGGAAAGGAGGAAACAAAGACAAATAATTTCTATGGCATGATCACTTGATTGTAACAAGTGTTTTTAAAGACTTTGGGAGCAATTATAATCCCATTCTTAAGGCTTTTTTTATCTTCAAGTTGTTAGGACTGAAAATAAATTTCATTTGGCTTTTAAAAAGAACAATCAAAGGGTTAAAGAGAACTTGAGGAACTTACTAGAGTTGGTTTTGGATCTAAAAATTGAACAAGCAAACTTCACACTTCATCTTGGTGCTATAAAAATAATCCATTATTGCTTTTGAAATTAAAATAAACATGTGTTTTCGTGTTTTGTAATCTTTTTTACAAAGTAGTATCATTTACAAGGCATATGCACTTCTCTCACGCTTCATGATGATTTTGAGAATCAAAATTCTTTTGGTAATATTAAGTTGTATGAAAGATTGCCTGCACACTTCAATTTGGGCTTCTTAAAATTGAACAAAATCTTGCTAGTGTGAGTTGAGTATATCACGTGTGTTCACTCTTTGTTCATGCAAACAAAGATTGATTAAACTACAGATATGCTTGCTCACTTTTATTTACCTTTATAGGGGCCTACTTAAGACTAATTTGAAGGTGACTCCAACCAATTTTTCTCTTGGGCTGGTATACAAATGGATAAGACTAAATTGTCAAGTCGTCATGGTATGAAGGCCTTAGTCATACAATGTCTTTTAGAATGGGGTACTACCTTAAAAAGTATAAGCACCCCTAATAGGATTGATCAAATCCTTGAGTGGCTTGCTGGATGCTTGCAAGGTGCTATATCCTTGATCATCTTGACTAAGAACCAATTTGTTTAGAGGCCAAAATCCTTACTATTTGTTAGTGCAAGAACGGTCGTTCTGAAACCATCTCACATTTTTGTGGTTTTTAGTAGAGATTAGAAGTATGCCATGGTAGTTTCATGGGTATTGAAGGTTGGCTAGCACGAGAAGTGTGTGTTGTGGAGGGAAACCAGTGTGGTCAAACTTTTAAGAGTTGACCGTGTAGAGGTTCCCAAGAAAAACTCACTAAAACTAGGGCAAGTGACTTTAAATTTCTACACAAATTGTGTCTTTCTCTCAACGATGCCAGAGTTTGCAGTTGGTGTGATTTCGTGAAAAGCTTCACCAGTGGTAGCACTTTTTGTGGGTTCCTTCTCTGATCCAACAGATGTGGTAGAATAGACACCATGAGATTAGGTTTAATGGAACAGAAAGAAGCAATGAGATAAAATCAGTGAAGCTAGGGATAAGGCCAACTTTGAAAAACCCTAGGTGTGTTAGGCACAAGTAGATGAATGATTGAGATTGTTTACATCGTATTCCACTGAAATCTACACCGTTTGAGGTGAAATGAGGTTGGAAAAGTCTAGCGTATGCAATATCAGTGTCCTTGACAACACAACAGACTTTCAATTGAATGCCCGAATTTTTAATTTTTCCTTCCATTTTTGTGTTGTGCAGATATTTGCAATAACTGCTTCTGAGATATTTCTTCCACTATAATAACTACTCTGTTCCATGTGGGAAAAATGGTGAGCACCTAGGATGGATTTCATCGTAGGCAATTGCCTGTCCACCAATCTACATCATCAGAGGTGAAAATGGCTCACAAATACTAAGCATGGGATGCCTTTGACGTAAAAATACAAACTACGGCCAAAACCCTACTAATGAACACATTTAGGTTTTTTCATTACCCCATCTTTTATCCTATGTAGCTAAGTGTATACAAGCATAATTAATATAAAACAATATTACCTAATGCCAAATCTTTATAGTTAACTTGTGGCCTTTCCTCGTGTAAGAATATGAAATTATTGTCTTCAATTATAAGATCACATTAATTATTGTTCTTCAAAGAGAATAATTTTCACATCATTCTAGACTTAACAATTACCTTTATGATCGCTACTGCAACCTTATTGTAATACCCATTATTGAAATTGCACTTTGTGTGTTTCCTCTACTTTATTTAGGAATTCAAAGATTGTTTAAATAGGAAAAATAAATAGAAACACATCTTTAGGAATATACACACATGGATTGTGATGAATAAACTTTATAAATTCAATATTTCAAACTTGTTTGATCAAGAGTTGAAGATTAAGGTCTATTTAGTGGTCTAAATATGTCCATTGAAATGTACCCTTAAATTTTATAATTATAAGAAGATAGAATACACTTTACTTTAATTTAGTTGGTTTAAAGAATGTGACAAGGGAATTAACATACTTAAATTTAAAATTAAATTATTATATGTTGATTAGTTAAACAAATAAATATAAATAATAAGTGAAAAACAGAGTAATCAAGATGTACTTAAAATTCAGATCAATGCAAATTTGTATTAAAGTTGTGATAAGGACTTGCAATTTTAGTTTGAAACTAAAATTTTGGGTCAAACACCTAAGATGACTAAGGTATAATAGTTATGAGGCCTATAATAGAATCATGCATGTGATTAGGTCCATCTAGTGTGACTCTATCTTAGAGGATGTGATTCCATCCACCGAAAAATTGACTTTTAAGAATAATGTAGAAAATATTTACTTGGTGCATTTAACGAATATATCTATAATTTATATTATGTTACTAAAGAGCACCATTGGGAGTCTAAATTATGAGTGTTGAAGTATGAAATTCCTTAGCCATTGAACAATAATAAAAAATATATTAGTGATGGAAATGAAAGCTAATGAGCTAATCATCACTTATATTGAGGTATAGTGCAAGAAAATGCATGATGTCAACTATGTTTGATGTAAATTATGATAAACAAATAATTTTGTGAGAATGAAAATAAATGTTTTGTTGTTGAGCATCATCATTTAATGCTTGAACTTATCATTGATTCTTGTGAGAGGAGATGCTCTTATGTGTTTTAAAACATATAATATTATGATGTTTAATTATCATGTAAAATAGTCTGAGGATTAATCCTTCAAAAACATAACTTTAGATGCATAATTTGAATTTTTGGCATGTATGGTAATAGGTATTAGGTTTTATCCTAGGATTATTAGCCTTGTAAAGTATAAATTTCAAACTTTAGAAAATAGGAATACAATGACACTCATGATCTAGTCTAACAAGGATTTGATTATAAAAATTGAGTGATAAGTATTTTGTACTAAATGATTTGGTATAACAATATTGATTTTGGGCTTAGAATATGTTATGCACCAAAAGATCCAATTTATGTACCATAAGCATACATTAAAGACACCCAAAATAGATGACATAAAATGAGAGAAAAGAAGTGAGAGATGATAATTCCTTTTGACTTGCTACTAGTTGTTCAAATGCATACAATGTATACCATAGATATATCCTACTCATGAGAACACTTAGTGTAATTCTTATCATGATTAATGTATTAAAGACAAAGAAAAACAAAAAAATATATTGGGTTTTTCCAACGAAAATTATGGGCATGACAGAAAGAGTTGAGGAATGTTTGAATGCAATGGCAAAAAGAAAATATGATGAATGTGTAAGGCTTGAACAAGAAGTGGTAAATCTAAGATCGGATTTGCGAAAAAGCAAGGATTCATGAAGACAAATTCAAGATGAATTCTACAATGCTTGATGAGATGATTGCACGTCAGGAAGCATCTAAAGACAAAGACATAGTTTAGGATTTGAAAATGGTGAAAGATCAAAAATAGACCAGACACTTAATGTAGAAGAGAAGATCAATGAACCAAAGAAGAGTGCATAGAAGAAGAACAATGGAAAGATCTAGAATCAAAGAAATGAAGCTAGAAGATCACCAATCAAACAACCAAATTCTCAAAGGTACCCATCTTTCAATGGTTTTTTGTTACACTTGCAATAAATTTGGACATAAGGAAATGGAATGTAGAAGTAGAATGAATTGGTATGTTCCATCCTTTTTTGTTTGATGTTTTACATGTAAATGATTCAGACATAAAACTGATGAATGCAAAATTAAAATGATGAATGACTATACCAATGGTAGAATGATTCAATCTTTCAATGGTTATTGTGATACATATAATATATTTGGACACAAAGATAATCAATGTAGATCTAGAGTGAATGGAAGGAGTACTATCCAAAAGAATATCACATGTCATGATTGCAATAGATCTAGACATATTGCAAAGTTTTACAAAACCAAAAATAGAAGAAAAGATAATCTGGGAAAGAGGAATTAACTAGTGAAAAATATTGATCCCAAAGAAACTAAGGAGATGAATAAGATCTAGAGAAAGAGAGAAGAGACTGAGGCTAAGGAATAATTTGTACGATCCTTTGGTGCAAATTTTTCCTCCAAAAACTAAGCTAAAATCTTTGGCTTAGGGAGAGCTTTAAGGATAAATTTTTTCTCCCACCAAAGAAAAGGTGTTGATGCCCTAACACGAAGATATGTGATGTAGATCAACATGCTTGATCCATTGGTGAAGTTTGTGGAAGAAATCATGATGATGTAGAAGTTTATGGAGCTTGAGAAGTTGTCTTTGAATACATATAAAATGTTGCTAGCTCTATAGATTGAAGTGTTTAATGCAAAATTTGGGTAGATTGAAGGGTTAAAGAAAATTAACCAAAGAAAATTCATTTCAAAAAAGCATTTGAGAAGGATCCAAGTAGTGAGAAGAGGATTCAAAGTTTATATGACAATTTGAGATTCAGAGCATTGAAATCATAGTGTAGTGAACAAAATAAAAATGTATTTTTATGAATCTTGCATGCCCTAGTTTTTAGAAATATTGGTTTGAAAGTATTTTAAATCTATATTGCAATGGATACACTAAGGGTTATAGAGGTTGTAGAGAAACCATGACCAAAATTCAAAAGGTATCCAACAAAATCCATAGATGATGACCCATTTGGCACATTCTCACATATTTCATATGGGGTTTTAACGACTAAAGATATTAGGGATTATATTCATGAAAAAATGGAAGAATATCCTCTCAATAAGACATAATATATATGGGAAAATGAGTTAACAAGAGATGAATTCACCCTAAAGCAAGAATATAAAACCTAGTGGAGAAGAAACTAGAAGTACGACAATGGTTTCCTAATTTCTATTATGATGTCAAGTGGATCAAAATGGCTTTAAGCATAATTCATGATCTGTATGTTTGGATTGATATGCATTTTAAGATAACAAAGGAAGTGATAAGAGAGGTCACCAAATTATTCTCCACCAGACCCATCCTTGTCTTGAAATCCATAAAAAATAAAGTGGTTATGGAACTAACTAGTGCTACATATGATAAGAGAGCTCTAACTATCAATCCCATCATAAACCCAACTATTAGATATGTTGCAATGGTTCCCAAATACAATATCTACTTTACTAATAGGGATAACTCAGTATCTACCACCGTAATTTCAATGTGGCACATGAGGTGGTTGAGAATGGCGCAAACTATGATCTTTGTGGGTTACTTAGGTAACAATTGATGGAGAATTTGAAGCAGGCTAAGGAAAATCACAATAGCACAACATGAAATTAGCATCGACTTTGGCGCCAAATATTTAGTGTATTTTGAGCACATGAGTTGGAAAATTTGGCTAGCATCAAACTCTAAAATTAGCACCTAAAAATTATGGTGCCTCTGTTAGCGCCTAAAACATCGCAAGGAAGTGACGACGAAAATGGCGCCAAAATTGGTGACCAATTTGGCTTTTAGTTTTTCTTTTGTGTCTACTCCCATTTTTTTTAGTTTTGCTTCCATTTTGCATCCAGTTTTGCTTCAAATTTTTCCTCCAAGTTTGCTTCCAATTTTGCTTCTAGTTTTGCCTCCAAGTTTGCTTCCAATTTTGCTTCCGATTTTGTTTCCGATTTTTCTTCTAGTTTTGCTTCTAATTTTGTTTCCACATTTGTTTTTCTAGTTTTTCTTCCAGTTTTGCTTCTAGTTTTGCTTCCAATTTTGTTTTTGATTTTGCTTCTAGTTTTGCTTCTAGTTTTGCTTTCAAATTTACTTCCAGTTTGCTTCTAGTTTTGTTTCCATTTTTTCTTCCGGTTTTGCTTCTAATTTTGCTTCCAAGATTGCTTCTAGTTTGGCTTCCATTGTTGCTTCCTTTTTTGTTTCTAAAAATGCTTCTTGTTTTACTTCCATTTATTAATTTAATATGTTTTATTTCAATTTAATTAGTTAAATATATCGTGCCTCTTAAATAACTCTTATGATTATAGATTAAGTAATTTAATTATTTAACTTATATGATTAAATAACAATATAATTATTGTAACATGATCATCATCTATAATTAAAACAAGTGAATAAAATATCTATAATTTAATTGAATTTAACATCCATCCTTAGTAGTAAATTAAAATCATAATACTTAATAAATATCCATCCAAAAATAATCAACCACCTTTAATATATATAAATTGATAAGTCAATACTAATAATCTATCATCATATATAACTAAAACAAGTGAAATTCAAATATGCCAGTACATCAAAAAACATGTCCAAATGATACATGTCCAACAGTTGACATAAGTGAAAATTTTATATGTACAAATGATATAAATAAAATTAACAAATTATGTAACTCAAATTCATAAAAGTCAAGATGATACATGTCCAAATGATATAGTGAAAATGATACATGTCAATATGATACAACTCAACAATATAGTATAGTAGGCTATGAAAATGATACATATGATAGTAATCATGAAAAGAGTCATCATAACGATATATCAACAATGATCTATGATGTAGTCTATATGATCATGAATGTCACTAGTTACTATCACCAATTGTCTCATCATCATCATCACCATCACCATCTTGATCATCATTATCATCATCATCATCATCATCATCATCATCATCATCATTATCATCATCGTCGTCGTCATTGTCATCATCATTGTCATCGGCCTTGATGTCATCTGCATCATTCTCTGCCATGTGATCTGTACCGACAGAACCAATATTTTGTGGATCTATATCATGTTGAGGATCATCTTGATCTTCTAGAAGACCCATGTTCTACAAAAAAAAACATTTAAAATGAAAAGTTATTATTTATTTCACGTAATAATTCATTTTTCTTTTATATATCTAATATTACAACATATGAGACGAAACCATAATCATATTACATCATATCAAAGTGCACATACCATAATAAAATTTCAAAATAGTTACAACTAATACTGGTGAGTTAGGACAAACTTTATCTTTCAAAAACAAAGCCAATTAGGCTGGAAGACTTGTGGATCAGGCCAACATTTGGTGAAAAAGGAAGAAAGATGACTAGAACTCTGGAGGCCCACCATAATGGATTTCAATATTCAACCATGAGAGTAGAAGAGAGAGCTGATATCATGTATCAAAACATTAAGCATGCTTTTTTCCAACTAGCAGAGAAGGATATGATTACTTTGCTTCATTTTAATTTGCATAACCATATCACGACGTGGGAACCAAGAAGACCAAGGATGTTCAGTTTCATTTGGAGGTAATGGATGTGGTCCAAACTTTAGGAGGGGCAAGAGGTCAACATATGATCCTACTAAAATTGAGGAAGAAGAACAAGAGAAGGACAGGAAAAATAAAATCAATATATAGTTTCAAGGATTTGTTAAGCAAGTAAGAGAGCTATGGGAGCAACCTAATCTAAAATATTTTGAACTAGAGTTTGATATACCATTTAGAGAGCTTGGTTTTCATGGATTTCCTTTCAAAGCCTCTGCTTTTATTTTTCCTATGGTAAACTATTTGGTAGAGTTGGTGGAATTACCTTTCTTAGTAATCACTATTAGTGAGATTAAGATTGTTAATGTTGAGAGAGTAGGACTTCAACAAAAGGAATTTGATATGGCTATTGTTTTCAAAGACTTCAAGTAGGATGTACTTCACGTTGATGCAATTCATCAATCTGCACTTGATGGCATCAAGGAATGGTTGAACTCCATGGATATAAAGTATTATGAAAGCAGGATGAACTTGAACTAGCAGCCAATTTTGAAGAGTATTATTGATGATCCAAATAAATTTATTGAAGATGGTGGTTGGGAATTTTTGAATATGGAAGCTAGTGATTCTAATTCTGATAATTCAAAAGAGTTAGATCAAGGATATGAACCCTCTGATATAGAAGAGGAATCAGAATCAGATTTCATGTAGCCACCATCAAGAGTGTTACAAGCCAACAAGATGGAGGGAATTCTTATATAAGGATAATTTTCAATGTTGCAAGTACTGGCTTTAATGCCAACTACAATGGAAACATTGAAATTCCCTAGCAATATTTATGTTAAGGAAATTTACTTTAGATGCAAGGATTCAAAGTACATCAACCATGTGGTACAAATGATTAAAACCTAGAGACAATCTATAGCAATGATAGAGTCTAAAAAGGCAAAGAGAGCTACACTGGTGACTCAAGAGAAACTTTGTCTTTCAAAAACAAAGCCAATTAGGCTGGTAGACATTTGGATTAGGCCAACATTTGGTGGAAGAGGATGAAAGATAACTGGAACTTTGGAGGACCACCATAATGGATTTGGTATTCAACCATGAGAGAAGAAGGGAGCTAATATCATGTATCAAAACATTAATTATGCATTCTTCCAGCTAGAAAAGAAGGAGATGATTACTTTGCTTCATTTTCATTTGCATAACCATATCATGGCATGAGAACCAAGAAGACCAAGGATGTCTAGTTTTATGTGGAGGTAATTAATGTGGTCCGAACTTTAGGAGGGGAGATCGTGATGTCTACCAAGAGGCATAAAGTCAGATGAATTAAGTTCACCTACATGTCTACCAAAGTTTACTTCCAATTTTTATGACTGTTTTTCTTGATTGTTAGAGTTTACTTACAAATTTGAAATTTCTTTATGGTCATTTTGATGAGGATATATTCAGCCAATGTGTAAGCACCTTTTATTTGTATCACAAGAATTTGTGCATTGCAAGAATTATAATTATCTATGGTCTACAACTATGTCATCTCACTTATTGGATATTCTATTTCAATGTATTCTATGGCCTTCTCTGTTTGAGGTAGCACCTGACAATCCTACCTCCTTTCCTTAGTTGAGAAGTGGATTTGAATTTGGAAATACTGCACTTTAAAACTAGCTATGGTTTAAGGAGAGATATTCTAGCTTTGTTGTTGACACCCTCAATCTTCAACAAGGACTTAGATGCACAGACTGAAATGCAAGCTTTCAAACTTGGATTTGAATGTGCATAATTTGATTGATTATGGTTTTCACAAGCAGTTGTCTTTACATGACTATTCTGGATTGTCAATGTGTAATAGTGACTACATCCTTATCAATTTTGGCTACCTTTATTTAGAATTCCTTGGCCTTTGGACTCGATACAAATTTGTGCATTGTTATTCCATATTTGTAATATGTAGGACATTTAAGGGGTACAACATATAGAAATTAAGTACTGTCATCCAAGGAAAACTTACATATGGTGTATCAAGAACAACAAAAAATGTTTTTATTAGGGTTAATGATTTCTTCCCCCATGCTGCTAATATTTTCCCCAAAACATGTTTTTTTAATTATACACGACTCAAAATTCAATGTATTGATTACATTTGTTACACATTTTTGTTGTTTATGCAAATGATGCTTATATGTTAACTTGATCAGTGTTGTTACTTCGGTAGTTTAACTTCTATGACAAATAACCATTATGCATTTCATCTACATTCTTATAATATTTATTCATGCACATAAATTGTCATCTTGTAATCATAAGTTTTGAGCTCTATTTACTCATCCTACACACCAATAAACAACTCAAAACAAGAGATGAAAATTGACATATTAACACAAAAATATCCAACTAAGTTATTGAAACTCAACTATTGATACCCCGTTCTCCATCCATAGTAGAAAATTGTTCCACTTTGTTTGGTAACATATTCTTTTCAAATTGCTTTGGATGGCGGCCATATTTCTCCTCCTATCCAAACATGGCACATGGAATACTTAAAATAATTGATATGCAATCATTTACTTTTTCCAAGGAAATAAAAAAAATCATTTAACATATTAAATATACTTACAAATGTACAGATCAAGGCTTGTAAACCTTTTTGGCCACTACGATGCGTGGCGCGAAGTTTCTTAAGCCTAGCCTTCAAGGCCTTGTCCTCAAACATATACTAATTGAATTTAATAATGCATAAATAAAATTTAAATATCATTTAATAAATTTGATATAATCTTATGAGAAAATTCAATTACCTGCATACTCTCTTCACCAGACTTCCTCCATGCATCAGACTTCTCATATGCTTTTACAAGCTCTTTCCATACTTTCACACTTACATCAATTGGCCTTATTTTCTGCCTTAGCTCAGAAGGGATTTTTTTTTATCTTCTTTGTTTTGTTGCACCTAAATCTCTTGTAGTTTTGAGACATTTGTAGCTTTATCTTCTTTACAATCCAACTTGTGCCAAAATTAGTCTCCATGTCATGGATAATTTCTTTTTTCAGTTGCATGGGCTCTATGAGAATGGAAAATGTAGATGGGCTTTGAATTGTTGCAAGCATGATTCCTTCAACCTATTCACAAACGTTTTCCCAACATTAGTCATTCAGAATTCCCCTGAAACCACCTCATAACCTATCTTCATATTGTAGCTACCAATGCAAGATTGATAACATGGTGTGGTGGAAGAAGTCTATGTCCTAGGAGTGGCTGGGACATCAGAAGTCTTTTCTCCGTTTTCCACATTCTTAAAGTTTACTGTCACTAATTTCCTCCTGGATATTTTGTTCAATCCAGGACTGGTTGGGGAATCAATTGATTCCCTTTGACACAATTGATTTGTTTGCAATGTTTGAGGGGCATTACTAGATTGTTTTTCTATGTATCTAGAAAGCGTTGTCCAACCCACATTAACCAATTTGTTCATTGCCTCTACCCCCAATATGGATGCCAATTCCTCTTTATCTTTTCCAATCTCATGTCCCTACATATATATATTTTTAAATTATATTTCTTCTTTTAAATTTAGAAATAAAAAACTAAAATATACAATTCCTCTTTATCTTTGTCAGTCTCATGTCCCTATATATATATTTAAATTTTGAAATAAAAAACTAGAAAGTAAAATTCAAAGAAACAATGGAAAAATTTACAAATCTATAAATTGACAATGAATTACCTCATTGTGGCCAGAGTCTGCCGACAATGCTCGCTTCCTTCTATTGCTTTACATTTTGAGGTGACCTAGGGAAAAATATTTTCATCCAGTCTATGGAGGCAAACAAAGTACACATTGTCAAGTATGAAAGTTTTCATCCAGCTTGTGGTATGAAAGTATTGTTTTGTGGGAAAATATGTTTGTTGGGTTTGCTTAGTGTTGATAACCTAGGGAAAATATGTTCGTTGGCTTTGCTTGGTGTTGATAACCTTATCATGAAAAGTCTTTCACAATGCAACCTTGCACGAATTTTTCATGGCATCAATGACTATGGCGCGATTGGGCAAAACCAAGCAGTTTATGCATTTATTTTTCAACAATTGCTCAACAGTGACATGTTCGTTGGGTTTGCTTAGTGTTGATAACTTAGGGAAATTTTGTTCGTTGGGTTTGCTTAGTGTTGATAACCTTATCATGAAAAATCTTTCATAATGCAATCTTGCATGAATTTTTCATGGCATTGGTGACTATGGCACGACTGTGAAAAACCAAGCGGTTTCTATGTTTATCTTTAGCAATTTCTTAGCATTCAACTAGCAAACGAAGAAGATATGTATGTGGACATGGATCTAAATTTTTTAAATCACTTAGACAACAGTGGGTAGAAGAGGATATGACAATGGATACTGCAGAAACAACAAATGATTGCTTTGAAGAGGAGGTAGGTAAATATGTCCATACAATTTTTTATTTTATTTTTTAAGCCATATTTGATTATATTTCTTTGAAATTGATACATTTATGATTTATCCAATTGTTTCCAAACATTAAATAATGCTTGCATTTGTTGATAGGTAGAAGATTTTGATGAAACAAATACTAATACCCAAGATCCAACTGGGTTATTAAGATTTGGACGGGATGATCCAAACCATCCTTTAAACCATACCAGGGTGACGAGCAAGATTGAAGAGAACACACCTCACAAATTTGAAGAGCTGATGAGAGTCGCATACACTGATGACATGCCACCTAGCCTTAATGATTATGATCATGATAGTGAAAATGCAATGCATGAAGAAAGATTGAATGAAATGCTTATATGTTTCTTTGGGGATGGAAACAATTATGACAATAATGATGATATGGTTGACAGTAACGATGATAGGAGTAATTACTACCAATGTAATTTTGATGATAACAACATCAAAGACTCCATCAAGCAAGCAGTAAAGACACCCATGTTCAAATTGGGTGCAAGTAGAACCTCAAAACTAGCATGCACATTAACATTATTAGAAATCAAGTCACTATTTGGTTGGTCAGACAAAGGATTCACTACCCTATTGAAGTGAGTTGAAATCTATATCTTACTTTGCATTGTCAATTGGTGTACATAATTCGTAAACATTCATCAACTTCGTTTATATTTCTTTAAGGTAATTTTAAAACCATATATTGTATATAAACAATCCTATTATAGATTGAAATATCAAACATGTTCATCATAAGTCAAACATTCAATTGATTTAATCCTAGAAAGTTTATAGGGCACTCAAAACTAAAATATTCCTTGAAGAGAATGTGTTGCCATCAACTTGCAGAGAGGCGCGTCTATTGTTGGTTGAGTTGGAGATTGAATATAAGCAAATTCATTCATGTAAAAATGATTGCATTTTATATAGAGATGAATATGAAAACAAGGTAGAATTCCATGTATGCAAAAAGAAGAGATATTGTACAGATTTACAAGGTCCTATAGTTCCAAAGAAGGTTTTACGTCACATGTCAATTATACCTAGACTTCAACGAATGCTTCATTGCAATTCACCAGCACAATTGATAGACTGGCATGTAAAGAACAAGAGTAAAGATGGATTCATGCAAATTCTGATTGAATCCAAAGCAATGAAACACATAGAGGAAAAATGGCCAACAAAATTCAAAGATGAACCTCGTAGTATCAAGTTTGGTCTTGCAATCAATGGAGTGTTCCCATTCTCTTTCTTGAGCTCAAATTATAGTGGTTGGCCAGTTAGATTGATAGTATACAATATTCCCCCATGAATGAGTGTTAGAAAGGAGCACCCTATGTTGATTCTCATTGTTCTAGGAAAACATCAAGTTTAAAACATGAATGTTTATCTTGCGCCTTTTATTGATGAAATGCAATTGCTATGGAAATGGATAAGAATGTATGACATATCATGTCCTCCATCAAATAGGTCTTTCATGTTGTATGGTGTGCTATTTTGGACTATTTATGATTTCCTAGGACTTGGTGTTTGTTCTGGGAAGATAAATTATTTACGTATTTACATTCATAATTTACTTTCATCCCAACTTTCATACTTAGTTTTGTACTATTTTTTTTAATGTTATTAACATTACTTATTGAATTGTAGGGATTGAAACAAAGGGGATATTTGCATGTCCAAGATGTGCAGAACAATTTTAAGGGTGGTATTCTAAAGATATAGTTAAATTTATTTACGCAAACAACAAGGTTTTCTACAACTAGATCATAGGTTTAGAAATTGCTTGAAGAATCAATTTGATGGAAAATTTGAAAATAGAGGCCCTCCCATGATTATGGGTCTAGGTGATTGGCTTAAGAATTATGAAGATGTTGAATTGAAAGATTGGGAGGATTTTTTTGATTGGGATGATTCAATTGAAGAACTAGAACAAGTTGTAGTTAATATGCCAGAAGGAATGAAAAGTAAATCCATATTTTATGAGCTCCCTTACTGAAAGGATCTATTAATATCTCACCTATTACATCCTATGCACATCTTCAAAAATGTCCCAGATTCTATATTTTGATACCTATCAGGAAAATAGAAGGAAACCTTGTCTTCAAGGATAGATATTGCTCTTTCGTGTACCAAATTTGATAGAAAACATTTGTTGCCAAATAAGGAAAATGCAACATATGCAGAAGCTCCATGGATTTTGAAAAACAAAAAGAACTAGACCAACTAAAAAATGTCATTCGTTCAATAAGGACACCTATTGGCTATGGGTCATCATTGGCTAAAGATTTTACAATTTATAGACATATCACATGATTTAAAACACATGATTTTCATAATTTAATGAAGGTATTATATATCAACATTTAATGTTTATTGGTAACATTGATTAATCACTAAATTTATTTTGATATTTTGTTGTGACATGAGAAAAAATTACTAATGACCTTTTTATAAATGTGTTTGATAGCATATCATGCCATTGGAAATTAGGGGGAATTCATGTCTTACAGTTGATTTAAGGAATGTCATAAGTCGATTGTTAGAATTTACAAGGTATGTGGTTATATGAAATGTTCATGTGAGAGAAATATAGATATTATATTGCATTTTAATTTATGAGTAAAGGTTCATACTAATTTACTATTCTTATATTAGGTGGGTGACCTCCAAGGAGATCCATGAATCTGAAGTGCCAAAGTGGAAGAAGGAAATTGCATAAATTGTATATGTATTTGAGAAGGAGCTCCTTACAAGTCCATTTACTTATACACTTAGTTGATGACATTGAATTAGCAGGTGACGTATCAACGAGGTGTATGTTTTTCTTTGAGAGGTATATGAAAACTCTTAAAAGATATGTTTGACAAAAGGCACATCTAGAGGGCTGCATGGATGAAGGGTATGTATTGAATGAAGCATTTTTCTTCCTGTGTGAATTCCTTGGTAAGGATTTTGAAGATGGCCCATGTGTTTGGGATGAAGAACGGGCATCAAATATTATTGATGGAGAAAAACCACAATCTAATGGTGTTGAAGTACAAATTAGTAAGTAAATTCACGATTAGTGTGGTTGTTTTTCTTGCAATCATTAATTTACTCTGTAATTTATTCGTCAAATTAACAAGATGACATTTGGATTTTGAAATAAACATGTTGACATATAATAGGTGTAGATGAAAATTCTATACTCAACAAGTTCATTCTATACCACATGGATTTTATGAACAAATGGATTGATATGTATGATAAAAAGAGAGAAGTGTTAGAAGCAACGAGATAGTTTAAGAGATCAAACCCAAGGATTACTCCATTTCCCACTCATCTTCTTGGGGAATGGGGAAAATATTTCCCTCTAGACTGGATTACTAGACAAGTTTAAAATCAAATAGAAGATGTAGGTATAGATTCAAACATAACAAAAGATGAAATCATCATGTCTATAGGATGTGAAAGAAAGGTATAGTTGGAATTTTACAAAATGTTATTTCCTTATAGTTTTGACAGTCTTAATTATTTTAATATTCATCATTATATTTTTTTTCACTAAAATAAATGGTCTTTCATAGGTGAGGAAATATCTAGCAATGTGGGAATATGGTCGACATTATCGTGTAGAAAGTGTAGATGTAAACAAATGATCCTTAGATTGTGGCATCGTGGTTGACTTTGACCAATCCAGTCAATCAAGCTCAAAGGATAAGAATATAATTGAAGGGAATCTACAATTTGTTGGGAAAATACAAGACATTATTGAGTTGGATTACCGCTCTTTTAAATGTTGTATTTTTAAGTGTAGATGGTATAAAGCATTTGAGAGGACACGAAGACATGATACCCATAGTGGATTGTTTTCTATAGATTCCTCATCATTCCTATCGAAAAATAAGGAGCCTTATGTTCTACCAATTCATTGTGAGAAGGTGTTTCTTTAACTCAAACAAGAAGTGGTAGTGATCATTAATCTATTAATTCATAGCTTATTGTGAATATATACATGTATTTATTAATTAATAAAATTGTTATAACATACGTCTAATATATGTATGTCGTTCATGTGCAGGTATTTTTCTATGAAAATATTTTGGAACTGAAATGGATATTTTTCATACTTTATGATCCAAGATTAAGGCATGTATTTGACAATGCATTAGTGGATACTAAGCAAAAAAATGATGGCCAACAAAATGAGAGAGAGGGATTAGAGAACATTGAAGAAATTGACATCCATGATGATGTTGAAGATGGTTATGTTGAGGCACAATAAGACATCAATCCAAAGTTAAATGATGTTATGGAAGACATCAATATGTATGGTATAGAAAATGATGATCCAAATACATCTGGTAACAATATAGATGGTCTATAGTCAAATTTCAATGCTGATGAAGATGATGCAGGTCAAGATGAGGATGATGATAATATTAAATACTTGAAAGAACATATGAACATTGACAATGATACACTGGATGGCATTGTAGCAGACAATAATGTTAATGACTAAGACTTCTAATTTTTAGAATTATTTTCAATCCATGTTTAAAAAAGGTTGATTCTTATGGTTGAAACTTTGAAATGCTTCAGTAATATTATGTTGTACTTGGACAATTGAAAAAATGTTTTATTCTCCTAGCAAGTTTTTTTATTTTTCATTATAATTCTAGACCAAACAACTTTTTAGAGATGGCCTTTTACACCAATTTTAATTTGTATGAAGTTCACGAACCTGTTGTCAAGCAATAAATTCCTTTCGTAGATAACAAATGTAAAGGCTTCATTTAAGAAAAAGATAAGTAGTTTCTTTCTGGGGGTAATCCACATGCAAAAAGTAAAAAGAACACAAAAAAAATTGTACAATAAAAATCATATTCAATCATTTATGTCTTATTCAATTTGCACACTTATTTGAAAGACATAGGGTATATCTCATAAGTGAAATTGTTGTTACATAATGATGCATTGAGAAAATAATATATAAAAAAATGCAAAGAAAATGTTTGAAATTTAACATGCAACCTATTGTGTTGTGTTGAAAGGAATCAAGATTAACTGGGACAAGAAATAAAAATAAAATTTTGATGATTGTACTTAAAAGTGAACGAGATATGAATGTGTGGACAATGATGGTGCTGAAATTGAAAACCCTGATTCTGATGACATTATTGTTTTATGTCATTAGAGATAAAGAGCACATACAATTTTATATACATAGCAAATGAAGATTTGAAACTAGTAAACCGAAAATGTAAACACTGTAATATTTTTCCTTAAACAATAATTCACATACTCACTTACAAAAAAGGATGAAGCATTTTTTATTCAAACTTTGTTTTGTTTAATAGACATAATAGTAAAAGAATATTTACAAGTACAAGAATATATACACTGTTTCATAGAAAATAAGGAATGCTTCATAGAATATACAAGTACAAGAATATATACACTATTTCATAGAATATATACATTGTTTCATAGACTTCTAAATTTTTAGAGTTATTTGCAATCTGTTGGGTCTCACAAATGTAGGTTTTTAGACCATAAGAGGGTGCCAATCTCTAAGAGGACTTTAATCCTTAATACAAACCAATTAAAGTAACCTATTTGAAATAAATTTAATTCACACCTAATTAGAAACCAATCAAAGCATCCACATAATAACAACAAATGTGCCCTAATAAATCTTATAGATTTAAACAAGAAGAAAAGACCACTTTGGAGACAACAAATTAATAAATAAGCATGAAAATCGACACAACAATTGAACATTGAAAATGGATTATGAGTTATAATGTATCTACTCCATTATATTGCTCAAAATATAAACATCCATAACATGAGTTCTTTTGATATGAATAAGTGGATGAGATGGTCTAGTATTTATTCTAATGGATTGAAATGGCGATATGATGATAAAAATTGGACCTTGGTTTCCCTATTTGTATGGGAAGCAACAAGCTTCAAGTTCATTCACAAAAGTTACATCATTTCTTAACTAAAGCATAATTAACATAACATAGAAAATTAAAAAGAGTTTATTTTTGGATGCACCACAGTCCGTTAATCATCAACAAGCGCTTGTGACCACCTAAGATCTATTCAAGGCTCAAGCACCATGTTAATGCATCCACAACAACCAAACTCTAACTACCTCCTCATACAGCTCGTATAAGGAACAAATTAACCTTTGACATGTGATCAATGTATTTCTCCTGGGCATAAGTGTTTGCATTCTATAGAGTGGTTGTCATTGCATTCTCCAATCCAAAAATCCTCTCAAGCTACTTATGCATTTTCTTGAGTACCTCATCTTCATCATTGATGTCATCAAGGATGCTTGACAAATATTTTGATATCTCATTTTTCCAAGTTTCCCGAACCTTCAAATCTGTTTCTTCAAAGAAATCTGGCATGGTCATACATAGTGGTTGGTTGAAGTCATTCAATTCCTATGTCAAGATATTCTGGAAGTTTTCATGTGTATTCATGAGGCTTTGATATTCTTGGAGCAACACATTATTATCTTCATCTTTTTCCTTGATATGGGATTCCATTTCCTTCATTCTATCAAGTAGAATTCCATGCTCCACAAGGGCCTTGTATGTTCCATTATGAGCACTCCAGACACTATATGCATGTTGGAACATATCTTTGAATTTCATACAAATTATCCCTAATGCTACTTCAAAAGTAGTAGCCTTCAATTTTCTTTTTAGTTCTTCATGTTCCTTTTGAGCCTTTTCAAATTTATGCTTCCATTGAGCAGTCTCAGACATGGCCTCTAACACTTTTCTTTCATGTTTATTCAGAGTAAAGCCTTAGAGAAGTAGGCAACCTATCTTTATAGTTGGCTAATTCTTGTTTTAACCTATCATTTTCCTCTATCAGCCACTGGTTATCTCTTACTAGCTTTTGGATTTGGGCTTTGGTGAAATTGGCTACACTCACATTCAAGTTAGTAGTCTCCAAGGGATATGTCTCCCTTACTCTTTTCACTAGGAGATGTCTAGAAATATGATCATGGTCAATGAGAGAAGGCTTCTTGCGGGGGCTAAAGAGCCCAAATTTGCAAAGTGGTATTATTAGGATTGTACCATGAACCTGTATAGACCCTATCACCTGTTTCATCCATTATTTGCAAAGTTTTATTATTTCTCTTCAAAAAGTTGTCAAACAAAATGGTTGAACTAATATCCCACCCAGGAAGGAGCATAACTCCAAATTCTTGCAATAATGCTCTTCCTCTCTCAACAATCATGTTTCTCATTTCCCTATCAACTTCATGTTGCAACTCTTTCAAGGCATAAGCCTCTTTCTCAGGGTCAATTTCCTTTAACCTTTCTCTTATTAGTCTTCCTTTATAATCATATATAAAAGAGTTAAATTCAGAGGTCTGCACAAAAGTATCATCTACAAAAAATTCCTGACTTGCATGATGCCTCACATAATCTAATAGCTCATTAGAGGATTCAAAGGTGATCACACTTCTTTCCAATGGCATCTCATATTGGGGTATAAAAGGAGCATTAAACTATGAGACTTCTTCCTCCTCCTCAGTGTTATCTTCTTCCATGGATGGGGAACTAACTAAAAAGCTCACTTCAATAGTAGGCTAAGGTGATAAGTGATCTAGTGGTGTGATATTTTCTACTTGCCTCCTAAGACCGATGCCCCTTCCTCTTTCAAATGCCACAAGTGGCACATCTCTTATCAGTTCTTCTTCATGGAGGATTAACTATTCAATTCTTTCTATGGGATCTTGTACCTAAGGGAAATCCCCTCCGTAGCCTGGGTTATTATTCACCTTCCAAGCCTCAATCATCATAACCCTACTATAGGCATTCATTCTCATCATGTTTTGTTTTTCTTCACAATTTCTAATGACATATTCTAAAAGGAAACTATGCTCATACCCTTTCAATTTTTGAAAAATTTTGGCATCACAAATGAAGTGTTCAGGATCAAAATTTTCCCTTTTGTTGCCAACCAGCAAGCCATAATAATCCAATTTTCCACTAACCAAGTCATAGCCTGAATCAAAGATAAAAGTGAAATCACCAAAGCATAAAGTGGAGGGAATGAAATTTTTCCTCCCATAGCTCTTTAAATGCATGAAATCTGAAAATGATAATTGCCTTATGATCTCTAAATAAGCAACTCTATCTGGCATAGTCTTAGGCAGCAAATAAGGTGCAACTTCAAATCCATAAACCTTGATAACAATACAATCCTCAAACATGTACCGGTCCCCCCAATTGTGATTTATCCCTACTTCATGATCCATATATTTTGTTCAGAGAAATATTAAGATTTCTGGGGAGAGGTTGGAGTCACATTTGTGGCCTAGCATCTTGTATAGTGGTTTGAAAAAATATTCCTCAAAATATAGGTAGTGGGACCTCCCACACCTGTTGTCCCACACAAATTTCCACATTTGTACAGGCCTTAAATTTCCATCATTATCTAAGTCTTTTATTCTTAATTCCTCACCCCATATCCCCATCACCTACCCTTCATATAATATCATGTGCATGAAAAGAGAATAGTGCTTGAAATTACTAGCTTCACTGCCATTCTTGATGATATTGAGGGAATTATTGATGTCCTTCAATAAATACTCTGCATAAACATAGGGTTGGGCATTGTGGCTCTGGATGTCTGTGGCTAAAACCATGGGAGCAATTGTCATGTTCTTAGGAACATCAATTCCCAGTACTTGACCAACTGAGTAATAAGTGTATTGAAAGTATTCTTCAAACAAATCCACAAAGAACGAGGGCTTATCTTCACTAGATAACCTCATAGTTTGGTTACCTACATATTTAAACCTATTTAGAGGAAATTTCCACCTCTTGTAACTTGTGTCCATGGTGTGGTATTCCTCCAACAAGTCTTTGATTCGTAATTTTTTTTCAGGGAAGTGTCTAGCTGAAAAATCATGGAAATATAATCTGGCTTTATGACCATGAATTGTGACCCATTAGGAAAATGAATTGCTCTCGCCTTTAGATTGTAATTATTTTCCAACACCTTGATTAACTCTATGTTCACAAAGATGTTAGGTACTACAAGTTTACCAAAATTTAGATTCCATGAGTTTGACACTAGGTTGTGCCAAAATTTCTTCCAATAATGATAAATAAAGAGGTCATAACCCCTACACAAAATCCATACATCTCCTGGATTTTCCTGTTTATCTACTAATGTCACACATGATGGGTGGAGTTGTGCTATTCTTCTGGATTTTGGCCTAGACCCATGAAACTGATTGATTGAGTCTTGAGTCAATTGCTTAGCTTTAGTTTTCTGTCTTTTTGCTTTCTATTTGCTTGGGGTTTTTTCCATCTCAACCCTAGTCATGAAATGCTTTCATCTACTTACTGAGAAAATACTTTGAGCTGAGTCTAGACAAATTACTTGGATAAATGCTACAAATTTCAAGCTTCTTACCATTGTCCAACTTGGCTCTCCAAATCCTTCAATTAAAATTCATAGTGACTTCAACTTCTTTGAGGCTATATTTATCAAATTTCAAGATAGTTCATCCAGCCCTGGTTCATAAATGGAACTCACACAACCTTTACGATCAAATTCTTCATTAATAGTGGTAGTCTCATTGATATTTGTGTTAGTCACATCAATCAGACTAATCAACATTTCATAACTATCGAAGATACTTTTAATTAAAATTATCGTTGTTTCTTTGATATGCCTATATGGTGGCATTTTTACCTTCCCTTCTACTATTTACCACACTACCACCTTGTTCAAATATTCTTGTTGCAGGGTTACAGTGTATCTCTACTGCATATGTTGCTCACCTTTGTTGCAGTATAACGATGTATGCTTTTGATCATTACTTGAAGAGTGTTGATGAGACAATCTTATTTGTCTTACCGATATCTCAATGTCTCATCAACATTAGATCTTATGTTCCTTTGATGTTGGTTTCCAGTGTCGATGAGACAAGTTAATGTCTCTTGCTGATATGCCACTATCTCATCGACAATTACTTTGTTATATCCAAGAGTTGTGTTTCACCGAGCACTTGTAGATATACCTTGGTGATGTGACATAAGTGATTCTCTCCTTGATATGCCTATATCTTGTTGGCATTCACTGTTTTACATCATCGACGAGGCATATAAATAAGTCTCTTCAACATAGTGGTGTCTCATTTACACTTCTGATTTGTGCTTTGTGCTAATGTTAGGGAGACTTTGGAGGGACTCTCATCGACATGGTGTTGTCTTGGGATATGCTATGAGTAATCATAGGAGTATTCCAAAAGGAGGAATACATTTTGTTGTTGTGATCAAGGGTTTTATTTAGAAGCTCACGTGAGGGATTTTATTAAATTTAAGTTATTATTATAGGAATTCTATGCATATGGTGGATGTAAGAGATGAGTGAAAATGGAAGTATGCAAAAATAATTAGGATGGAATTTTGGCTACAACACAATCCATGTTTAATAAAGAATGATTCTTATGGCCTAAACTTTGAAATGCTTCAATAATATTATTTGTGTTGATACAAGCTACCTATTGCAATATCCTTAAATTGTTCAATCTTTGGTACGAATTGTTGGCATAAAAAAATAGGATTACTTGGACGATTCTTCCATTCATTTTGTATCAACATATGTTTGTGAAGACACAAAAGTTAATAGCTCAATCAAGCAGAGATTTTGTGATTTTCGAATGAAGAGTAAGGTACATTTTTAATTTTGCTACATTACATTCATGTGCATAAACAAAATCAAAAGATTACATTACTAGATTGCACTTATGCAAATGCATATAATATAGGAAAGATTGCACAATCCTTTCAAAAATGTAGTCTTTATCAATAATGTAAATGTATGTTGTTTTGCACAAGTCATTGAATTGACTATTTGAATGCATATAATAAAAAAACTATACATTTATAGATACAAAAGAGAAAAATGCGCATAAAGAGAAAGGAGACAATGACGAATCTCGATTGCTTTGTTTTGCATCATCTTCAGTCTTCCTGCCTGTTTAAGCCTCCAAGTTGATGTCTTCCTTTCTACTCCTAGACTCCTTGCATTTGAGTGAGAAGAGTGTTGTTAGAGAAATAAAGGATCACCAATCAAAATATGTCCATACATCTATAAACATATAATTTGATCATCATGTGCATTCAAATAACTTGCATACCATAAATGTCCAGGAAAACAAGAAAGTTATCAAACATATTTATCATATGCTCAATTTGATGAGGGCATGGCCTGAGACACAGAAAATAACCCACAAACAAGAGAATAATTTTATTATTTAGAAAATGGAGCTTCTTACATGCAGAGGATCTCAATCCCCAAGTTCTACAACACATGCAAGTTACAGAAAGCTACAGAATAACCCTTTCGCAATATGCGAGCTTGTCCCCAAAAAGTTACCCAAAAATTAGAAACTCGCCCATAAATAGAGCTCCACATTAGTTTGGAGCCAAAACAACATTCAAATATGAGTTTAGGCGGTTTGGCACCAAAAATTTACAACATGAAGTTCAAATTTCAAAGAGCATTTGCAATTGTATCTTTTAAAAAGTGTGCCAACTTCTCGGGGCCATAATTTTTGATCTAGGACTCCGATTTGCGAACTGTTTGAACGATGGAAAGGTCTCAAAGTCAATAATGTGCTTGAAATATGCTACGCCAATTTTGGCAAGTTTTGGGGCCGTTCTAGGAACTCTAAGTGCCTCAAATCTAACTCGAAAGATTTTCAAGTGCAAATCTGAGAAACTAAACCTGCAATATCTTTCAACCCAAGAAGAGAAAATAAAAACCGTAAATTAGGAATTTCATTATGATGAAAAGGGTATCCAAAAATGTAAAAATATCTAAAAAAAGATAAACTTGAAATTTAACTATTTTTGGGTGATGCAAGATTGCCCTTACACCAATGGATGCTCCTACATCAGACACCCAGGGTAATTTGAGAAGTGACCCTGTCACGTCTCAGATGGTGGAGGAAAATCCAAACGGTCAACCTCTGCCTTAGGCAACTAGGATGAATCTTCAATAGGCCTTCCTTTCCATTTCACCAGATATTCTTCATACTGCCTATTCCTGGTACTCCTTCCCACACGACTATCTAGGATTTCTTCAAACTCCTTTTTTGAAGTAGGTGCTAGAATCCCACACTATTCCATCATTGGTACTTCCTCTATGCCACCTTCATGATACTCTGTCAAATCTGAAATGTTGAACACAGGGGAAATGTTGAATCCATCCGACAACTCTACCTCATATGCATTCCTTGAATCATGCCTCTTCAAAATTTTACAGGGACCGAACTTCATCTTTAATTTGTTATATGTTCCCACTGGAAACCTTTCTTTCCTCAAGTGGACCATCACTTCATCACCAATCTGAAATTCCTTATACCTCCTCTTCTAATTTGCCTTAGCCTTATACTGCATATTCATTTTGTTAATATGTTTTCTTACCTTCTCATGTATATCCTTGATGCGTTCTACAAAATCTTTGGCTTCATCACTTATTTTCTTCTCTTGGTGTATCTTCCTCAATTTTGGAGCTGTTATGGGGCTACCTCCATACACAATCTGGAATGGTGATCTACCAGTGCTTCTGTTGACATAATTATTGTAAGAAAATTCTGCCTGGGGTAAGATCAAGTCCCATCCCTTGGGTTTATCTCCTACCAAACATATCAGTAGGTTACCCAGACTCCTGTTAACAACCTCTGTCTACCCATCTGTTTGTGGATGGTGTGCAGAACTGAACTTCAACTCTGTCTTCAGTTTCTTCCACAAGGTTCTCCAAAAGTACCCCACAAATTTGATGTCACGATCTAAAACAATACTCTTTGGCAGACCATGTAGCCTCACCACCTCCTTGAAGAACAAGTCAGCAATGTGGACTGCATCATGGGTCTTCTGACATGGAATGAAATGTTCCATCTTCGAAAACCTATCAACCACCACAAGGACTGAATCATTCCCTCATTGTGTCCTTGGCAAACCAAGAACAAAGTCCATACTTATATCCTCCCATGGCCTCTCTGGTACAAGTAAGGGCTGATATAAGCCTATATTCTGGCTCACTCCTTTAGCCATCCGACATACCCTATAGCTTTGTACAAACTTCTTCACATCCTGTGAGAATTGAGGCCAATAATAATACTCACTGATAATGGTAATGGTCTTATCCTGACCAAAAT
>VDFB02270651.1:777616524-777631557 GCA_007258455.2 Sequoia sempervirens
CACTCATTGGTGCCAAAATTAGTGTTGTCTTTAGCACCGATATTAGCTCTGAGTGTGGCACCGTAGTTAGCACCGCCTTTGGCCTTGAGTTTAGCTTCAAGTTTAGCGCTACTTTTAGCTCCCACTTTAGCTTCGAGTTTAGCTTTGGGTTTAGCACTAGTTTTGTAATACCCCTATGTTTTGCTTTTTGGCTAGACAGTATGTTCTTGTTTGCTTGGATGTGCTTTTTGGTTCTCGAGATACTTTATCATGTGTTTGTTATTTGATCGTTGTTTATAGAGTGGTAGTCTATTTGTGTGATGTGATGTATGTTATATGATGCTTTATTTGACATGTTTTAATTTGGTGTAATGATGATTAATTATTGTAACATGTTATTGCATGACATATTTTTTTATGATGGAACTGTCAGTCTATGATGAGTGTATTGGTGAAGGGGACGAGATCACATCACTCGCTTATGAGTGCCCTATGATTTTGCGATTTCCTCTTCATGGTTTGTTTATTATGTTATATATATATGCATGTTCGATATGCTCTTTGTTCACAGGTTTATAGGTACAAGACATCAACTCCACTTGATTTCAAAGGTTTGAGCGTGTCTATTGACCAATGGTAATCGATTGGGAGATAGTAGCTAGGTTTTATGTGCCAAGTCATCACCCTAGTCATAGTGTGTCATCAAGTTATCGTCGGGTTTAGTTGTTTTAATATAGTCCATTCCTCCTTGGTTATTTATTTAATTTCATATTATAAAGGTTATTAAATGGCGGGTGTAGTTAAAATGATGATTAAATATATCTGGTTGCAATGTTGAAATGTTAGTTATTTTATTGATTAAATTAATTTAATCAATAAAATAATCTAATCTTAGATTAGATTTAGTTTATTGATGAAGTATGTTAATGGTGATAAATTAAATTAAGTTAGTTGTTTTGGCATTATTGGATATTAAAATTTAAATTAAAATAAAAATGGAAATCATGTTTGGATATTTAGAGTTAAATTAAAATAAAAATGAAAATATGTTTTAAATTTCACTTTTTGAAAATTAATAGGTAAAAATTTCTTTACAAAATTTTGAATTCTTTTAGAAAAGAAATTTTTATAATGCACGTTGAAATTTCAGTTGAGTGGTGCTGTTTTAAAATTTTAAGAAATGAAAATATCCCCAAAATTGCAATAAATTTGGTGGATGGGATATTTTAGGGGTTTGACTAAATTTGGGAAAAACTCTATGTGAGCAAATAGAACTTCATATAATTTTCAATTTTCAATTTGGTGGAGAGTTTTGTTGTGGCTTTGTTTGGATTTGAAGAAGAAGGTTGAATTTCTTGGGTGGGCTGGAAAAAGATTTGGAAGCACCATTTGAATCCTTCCAGCTTTGGAGAAAAAACTAGGTTCTTCCTTTGATTTGTTGTTTTTCATTTTTGAAAGAGTTTCAAATTTCATTATGCTGTTGGAATTTTTTTTAAAATGCTGTTTGAATTTCAATGAAAACCCATGTAAATTTGTTTCAAAACTTGCAAACTTTTGTTTGAGTGGGGAAAGAAAACAAAGCAAAAAAATCCAGAACAATGGAAAATAGAAAGGAAATCAAAGAGATTTTCTTTTCAAGCTAAAACTAAACCCAATTGTTGTGTTGGAAAGGTTTATTTTTATTTACCAAAATTTTGATGTGCAATTGCCTGGAGTTATATATATATATATATATGTATATATATATATATATATTACATGCAAATATATTTTATAAATATACTATGTTTTTGTTATGGAAAAAAAAAATTGCTTTCAAAATTTTACACAGGAAAATTTCCGGTCTACTTTGTTTTTTTTGAAAGTTTTATATAAAAAAAAATTGCCATGGCCATGCTCCCATAGCA
Organism: Sequoia sempervirens; assembly: GCA_007258455.2. Classification (NCBI taxonomy): domain Eukaryota; kingdom Viridiplantae; phylum Streptophyta; class Pinopsida; order Cupressales; family Cupressaceae; genus Sequoia; species Sequoia sempervirens. The sequence continues at coordinate 777,618,411 of VDFB02270651.1, forward strand.
CACCCCCATGTGGGGGAGGCTATGGGGCAGCCTGCCTCTCCCTTATGGGAGGGGCCTGCGCCTCATATGAATGTTTTTTTTTTAAAAAAAAAATTGTTTTTAATTTAATATTATATATATATATATATCTATATATATATCTATATATATATTATTTTAATATTTAAATAATTTCTTTTAATAATTATTTATTTTTAGATATAATGTATATATATATATATAATGGATATGTATATATATAATGGATATATATATATACTTATGTATTTTTAAATAAATTAATTGTTGAGTTTAAATTGGTTATTTTTAAATGATATTTAATATATATGTGTATCCGAATATAGTTAAATTTAAGTTGATTATTTGTTAGCATAGTTGAAATAAATATTGATTTATTTTAATCAAATGATTTTATCTAAAGATTGATTTATTTTAATCAAATGATTTTATCTAGCAAGTTGATTCGATTATTTTGTATGAATGAGAAAACGGAATTAAATGATTAGTGTTAATTCCTTAATGTTTTCATTACAATTTTATTTACCTTTGAGTATTTGCAAATGAGGTGTTATTGGGTGAATTGGATTTAGAAAATCCTAACAATAGTTTAGTTATAATTGTGTTTGAGTTGGAAGGTGTATGTAAGTTTTTTATTTTAAAATTAGTGCGATTGTATTTTGGAAATTAAGGTTAGTGCAATGATTAAATATTTGTTAAGGGTTAGGGTTGTAATTGAAATGAATATGGTTAATGTGTTTACAATGACATGTTTGATTTGATGGAATCTTAAAGTTCTTGTAAAGGATTTGTTAAATGTCAGGATTATGTACGTGGTTAAGTTATATGGATTATAATTAGAGAAAAATTGATGATATTAAATATGTGTAAAGAAAAGGGTTATTTTATTACGATGTTGTTATATTTCCTTAAATGGTGAATGGGGAATGTTGTTTGTTTCCTAGATTGCAAGGAATAGATAAGGTTCATAAAAATTATATTGTTTAGAACTTATATGAATAGTTAAAAGATTAAGTATATGAGGTATATATGGACTTTGGTTCCTATTTTATGAGAAAAGATCATTATGTTGAAAGACATCTTTAGTTATTTAAAGAATGTGTATTTATATGATTGCTAATTTAAGCGAATTCTTGTTGGTATTGTATGGGAAATATTGTTATGATTGTAAATTTATGAGTGTACTTTGGTAGTACTAACTTTTTCTTCCAGAGGCTAAGGAACTTTTTAATTGAGTTGTTTGTTCTATTTGGAGTGATTTGTTTATGTAAGTCTTCTAGATGGGGTTTACATTTAATTTCATGGGTTGTCATAATATGTTAGTCAACCATTATATTGCCTTGGGTAGGGCATATAGTTGTATCCGGTTGTTTTATCCGGTTTTCATGAATGAGTATGGTTCGTGCCTCCTTTGGAAGGAGTGGTTTATGTGTTTGTTGCCTCCAGTGTTTGGAGAGGGTTTTGACTTTTATTGCCTCCTGTGTTGGAGTGGATTTTCATTTTATGTTACTCCTAGAGTTGGAGTGGTTTTATCTTGTTGGTTTGCACTTGGGATTCCCTTGGTGATTGGTTTTGTTTGGTATGTTGTCAAGTAGAAGAGTGGCTTTTGTTAGGGGCTAACGCCCAAAGAGGTAAACTAGGAAAACTTCAAAGGTGGTTTAATCAAGTGATAACTAAAATAATATACTTAGAAGTTAGTTATTTTTTTCACATTAATTAAGATAATTTAGCCTCGCTTATGGATGCAAGGGCTTGTATAGACTTGGGATGAGACAGGAAGGCCTAGAATGGCAATGTCATCTATCTTTTCCTTCCGAAAGGTATTTGATTTTGCATGAGTGAGTATGGGTGTTAGGGTTTGATAGAGGCCACTAGGACAACTCATAGTGGGGGTTGAAGCCTAGGAAGATTCCCAAAGGATATCCCATGATGAGCTATGTGATGACACTCTTTCTATGACAATAGTTGGTATTTGGGTTTATGTGTATGGTCTTCTTATCATACTCAATCTTTTTTATTTCTAGAAGCAATGTGACCTATGTCAATGATGTTGGAGTTTTACTTGTGTTATCCTTATGGATGTATGGTTCATGTGTTTGGTTGTGTCAGTGTGAGTTAGCTTGTGTCTAGGGGTGAATTGTCTTGTCTATAATTCCTTGTTACTATCTCCTAGCACAGGGTTTGAGCCTTCGGGTATCACATGATTGGGTGGAACGTGTACCTTAATCCGTTGGGTCATCTTCTTGTTCGTGTGGGCGAGATTTCCAATTGGAGAGCTTGTGGGATCATGTACTTTCATGCTTTATTCTTTTATGTTATTATTGTAATTTATTACCTCTCTTATATCGAGGTGGAAGATGTAATTTGTAACCTTGTTTACTAGATTTTCCTCATTCGGGGAATGAGTGTTGTAATTATATTGTAAATTATATTATTGGAAACATGTGGTATCTCTTATGCCTTTGATGTAATTTTATCATTTATGGAATGTATTTGTATTTAATTTGTTAAGTAATTAAATGTTATGTTTTTTAATTCATGTTTCTTGTTTGGGTTTTAAGTAATCTTAGTCTTGTAACCATAGAGGTTGTTGGCAATGGATAGTGATCTTGCATGCTAATTGTACTTAAAAAAAAATTGTACATTTGAGTAGTTAATTGCAACTTCCTCTAGGGTTGCTTGGTGGGGCATTACAGGTTTAGACACCCCTATGTCGAAAGAGACTTATTTATACATCTCATCGATGATGTAAAATAGTGAAATGTCAACAAGATACGAGCATATTGAGGGGAGAATCACTTACATCAAATCGACAAGGTATATCTACAAGTGCTCGATGAAACACAACTCTTGGATATAACAAAGTAGTGTTGATGAGACATTGAGATATTGGTAAGACAAATAAGATTGTCTCATCGACACTCTTCAAGTAATGATCAAAATTATACACCGCTATACTACTGGGAAGGTGAAAAATATGTGGTAAAGAGGTATACACCACAATTCCACAACAAGAAGCCTTGAGGAAGGTGGTAGTGTGGTAAACATTAGAAGGGAAGAGAAAAACCTCGCCATACCACAACGAGTATAATAAGAGACAGTAGTAGTATGGTAATCATGGCATCATTACAATTTAAGCACTAAATGCAAAAAATCATGTCAGTCACAATCCATTCAAATAAATCATTTAAGGAATCAAGAATATAGCCCACCCAAATACTCTAAAACTCTAATAAACATACTCTAAAAATTTCATCGAAATCTTATTTTCAAGCATAGCCAGCCAGAATGGAGTTTTCATTTTAATAAACATACAATAAAACCTTTGTTGAAACCTTATTTTTAGGCTTAGCCCGCCAGAATGAAGAATTATTTCAATAAAGAATGACTGAGAATGGTAAGGAGGCATAGGATTCATTTTTTTTTATCTCATCCATGCTTTGATCAACAAGGGTTACAATTTTCATGCTACTATTTGTAATCCAAGTATTTAATTGGCATATGTTTGCATAATCTCAAATTCCTTTAGATGCTTTTGAATTATCAATGCATCCTATATAGGGTTTAGAATGATTTATTTTAATCTAAAAAAATAAATCAGATGCTTTTGAAGTATCAATATGTCCTATATAGGGTTTAGAATAATTTCTTTTGATTTAAAAAAATAAATAAATGATGTATTATCCTGTGATTAGATAATATAATGCATATAAAGGAAGTCCTTCATACCTGCCATTGTTCCAAACCACCACTCACTACCTTGCTTAAAATGCTACCTCCATAAGCACAATAGCATGTTTTAAAATCATGGTTGTCGGTGATTGACCATTAAGATCACTACTTTCATCAAGATACAATGAGATTTTTGTCTTCAAAATTAAGGCATTATGAAAGATAACATTGTGAATTTTTTTTTGTGTACAATTTAATTTTCTTGCACATTTACTACTTTGCTAACTGCCTTTAAGACTGGATATTGCACCATTAGTTGCAATCTCAAACAATTGACTCACTGTCATTTGAAGATTCCTTTCATGAGCATCCTTGTATAAAATAAAACTATGCACTATAGACTGCCTACTTACTAATATAGGGGACTCATTGTTTCATGGTATTTTGAGTTTTATTTAAAGGGGTTAATATGTGGAATTTTTATGTGCATGAAGAATAGATTTTGATGCAATGTTCGGGTATGGACAGTTCAGGAAAAAATGGATTACTATTGGTGTCATAACTAGGTTGGATTGTACCTTGAGCCAGTGTGAAACACTTCTAGGTTTTTTTGCTTCATGGATGGTTTACTTGTGATTATCCTTCTCAAATGAAACGATTGGGCAGCAGGTTAGGCTCAGCCCTTGTGGGAGCCACATTTCACCCCACATGCTATAACTAGATAGACAAAACAACCTAATTTTATTTATACCTACACAATGAGAAAATATGTTAGATAAAATTGAGCATATGATAAATATGTTTGATAACTTTCTTGTTTTCCTGGACATTTATGGTATGCAAGTTATTTGAATGCACATGATGATCAAATTATATGTTTATAGATGTATGGACATATTTTGATTGGTGATCCTTTATTTCTCTAACAACACTCTTCTCACTCAAATGCAAGGAGTCTAGGAGTAGAAAGGAAGACATCAACTTGGAGGCTTAAACAGGCAGGAAGACTGAAGATGATGCAAAACAAAGCAATCGAGATTCGTCATTGTCTCCTTTCTCTTTATGCGCATTTTTCTCTTTTGTATCTATAAATGTATAGTTTTTTTATTATATGCATTCAAATAGTCAATTCAATGACTTGTGCAAAACAACATACATTTACATTATTGATAAAGACTACATTTTTGAAAGGATTGTGCAATCTTTCCTATATTATATGCATTTGCATAAGTGCAATCTAGTAATGTAATCTTTTGATTTTGTTTATGCACATGAATGTAATGTAGCAAAATTAAAAATGTACCTTACTCTTCATTCGAAAATCACAAAATCTCTGCTTGATTGAGCTATTAACTTTTGTGTCTTCACAAACATATGTTGATACAAAATGAATGGAAGAATCGTCCAAGTAATCCTATTTTTTTATGCCAACAATTCGTACCAAAGATTGAACAATTTAAGGATATTGCAATAGGTAGCTTGTATCAACACAAATAATATTATTGAAGCATTTCAAAGTTTAGGCCATAAGAATCATTCTTTATTAAACATGGATTGTGTTGTAGCCAAAATTCCATCCTAATTATTTTTGCATACTTCCATTTTCACTCATCTCTTACATCCACCATATGCATAGAATTCCTATAATAATAACTTAAATTTAATAAAATCCCTCACGTGAGCTTCTAAATAAAACCCTTGATCACAACAACAAAATGTATTCCTCCTTTTGGAATACTCCTATGATTACTCATAGCATATCCCAAGACAACACCATGTCGATGAGAGTCCCTCCAAAGTCTCCCTAACATTAGCACAAAGCACAAATCAGAAGTGTAAATGAGACACCACTATGTTGAAGAGACTTATTTATATGCCTCGTCGATGATGTAAAACAGTGAATGCCAACAAGATATAGGCATATCAAGGAGAGAATCACTTATGTCACATCACCAAGGTATATCTACAAGTGCTCGGTGAAACACAACTCTTGGATATAACAAAGTAATTGTCGATGAGATAGTGGCATATCAGCAAGAGACATTAACTTGTCTCATCGACACTGGAAACCAACATCAAAGGAACATAAGATCTAATGTTGATGAGACATTGAGATATCGGTAAGACAAATAAGATTGTCTCATCAACACTCTTCAAGTAATGATCAAAAGCATACATCGTTATACTGCAACAAAGGTGAGCAACATATGCAGTAGAGATACACTGTAACCCTGCAACAAGAATATTTGAACAAGGTGGTAGTGTGGTAAATAGTAGAAGGGAAGGTAAAAATGCCACCATATAGGCATATCAAAGAAACAACGATAATTTTAATTAAAAGTATCTTCGATAGTTATGAAATGTTGATTAGTCTGATTGATGTGACTAACACAAATATCAATGAGACTACCACTATTAATGAAGAATTTGATCGTAAAGGTTGTGTGAGTTCCATTTATGAACCAGGGCTGGATGAACTATCTTGAAATTTGATAAATATAGCCTCAAAGAAGTTGAAGTCACTATGAATTTTAATTGAAGGATTTGGAGAGCCAAGTTGGACAATGGTAAGAAGCTTGAAATTTGTAGCATTTATCCAAGTAATTTGTCTAGACTCAGCTCAAAGTATTTTCTCAGTAAGTAGATGAAAGCATTTCATGACTAGGGTTGAGATGGAAAAAACCCCAAGCAAATAGAAAGCAAAAAGACAGAAAACTAAAGCTAAGCAATTGACTCAAGACTCAATCAATCAGTTTCATGGGTCTAGGCCAAAATCCAGAAGAATAGCACAACTCCACCCATCATGTGTGACATTAGTAGATAAACAGGAAAATCCAGGAGATGTATGGATTTTGTGTAGGGGTTATGACCTCTTTATTTATCATTATTGGAAGAAATTTTGGCACAACCTAGTGTCAAACTCATGGAATCTAAATTTTGGTAAACTTGTAGTACCTAACATCTTTGTGAACATAGAGTTAATCAAGGTGTTGGAAAATAATTACAATCTAAAGGCGAGAGCAATTCATTTTCCTAATGGGTCACAATTCATGGTCATAAAGCCAGATTATATTTCCATGATTTTTCAGCTAGACACTTCCCTGAAAAAAAATTACGAATCAAAGACTTGTTGGAGGAATACCACACCATGGACACAAGTTACAAGAGGTGGAAATTTCCTCTAAATAGGTTTAAATATGTAGGTAACCAAACTATGAGGTTATCTAGTGAAGATAAGCCCTCGTTCTTTGTGGATTTGTTTGAAGAATACTTTCAATACACTTATTACTCAGTTGGTCAAGTACTGGGAATTGATGTTCCTAAGAACATGACAATTGCTCCCATGGTTTTAGCCACAGACATCCAGAGCCACAATGCCCAACCCTATGTTTATGCAGAGTATTTATTGAAGGACATCAATAATTCCCTCAATATCATCAAGAATGGCAGTGAAGCTAGTAATTTCAAGCACTATTCTCTTTTCATGCACATGATATTATATGAAGGGTAGGTGATGGGGATATGGGGTGAGGAATTAAGAATAAAAGACTTAGATAATGATGGAAATTTAAGGCCTGTACAAATGTGGAAATTTGTGTGGGACAACAGGTGTGGGAGGTCCCACTACCTATATTTTGAGGAATATTTTTTCAAACCACTATACAAGATGCTAGGCCACAAATGTGACTCCAACCTCTCCCCAGAAATCTTAATATTTCTCTGAACAAAATATATGGATCATGAAGTAGGGATAAATCACAATTGGGGGGACCGGTACATGTTTGAGGATTGTATTGTTATCAAGGTTTATGGATTTGAAGTTGCACCTTATTTGCTGCCTAAGACTATGCCAGATAGAGTTGCTTATTTAGAGATCATAAGGCAATTATCATTTTCAGATTTCATGCATTTAAAGAGCTATGGGAGGAAAAATTTCATTCCCTCCACTTTATGCTTTGGTGATTTCACTTTTATCTTTGATTCAGGCTATGACTTGGTTAGTGGAAAATTGGATTATTATGGCTTGCTGGTTGGCAACAAAAGGGAAAATTTTGATCCTGAACACTTCATTTGTGATGCCAAAATTTTTCAAAAATTGAAAGGGTATGAGCATAGTTTCCTTTTAGAATATGTCATTAGAAATTGTGAAGAAAAACAAAACATGATGAGAATGAATGCCTATAGTAGGGTTATGATGATTGAGGCTTGGAAGGTGAATAATAACCCAGGCTACGGAGGGGATTTCCCTTAGGTACAAGATCCCATAGAAAGAATTGAATAGTTAATCCTCCATGAAGAAGAACTGATAAGAGATGTGCCACTTGTGGCATTTGAAAGAGGAAGGGGCATCGGTCTTAGGAGGCAAGTAGAAAATATCACACCACTAGATCACTTATCACCTTAGCCTACTATTGAAGTGAGCTTTTTAGTTAGTTCCCCATCCATGGAAGAAGATAACACTGAGGAGGAGGAAGAAGTCTCATAGTTTAATGCTCCTTTTATACCCCAATATGAGATGCCATTGGAAAGAAGTGTGATCACCTTTGAATCCTCTAATGAGCTATTAGATTATGTGAGGCATCATGCAAGTCAGGAATTTTTTGTAGATGATACTTTTGTGCAGACCTCTGAATTTAACTCTTTTATATATGATTATAAAGGAAGACTAATAAGAGAAAGGTTAAAGGAAATTGACCCTGAGAAAGAGGCTTATGCCTTGAAAGAGTTGCAACATGAAGTTGATAGGGAAATGAGAAACATGATTGTTGAGAGAGGAAGAGCATTATTGCAAGAATTTGGAGTTATGCTCCTTCCTGGGTGGGATATTAGTTCAACCATTTTGTTTGACAACTTTTTGAAGAGAAATAATAAAACTTTGCAAATAATGGATGAAACAGGTGATAGGGTCTATACAGGTTCATGGTACAATCCTAATAATACCACTTTGCAAATTTGGGCTCTTTAGCCCCCGCAAGAAGCCTTCTCTCATTGACCATGATCATATTTCTAGACATCTCCTAGTGAAAAGAGTAAGGGAGACATATCCCTTGGAGACTACTAACTTGAATGTGAGTGTAGCCAATTTCACCAAAGCCCAAATCCAAAAGCTAGTAAGAGATAACCAGTGGCTGATAGAGGAAAATGATAGGTTAAAACAAGAATTAGCCAACTATAAAGATAGGTTGCCTACTTCTCTAAGGCTTTACTCTGAATAAACATGAAAGAAAAGTGTTAGAGGCCATGTCTGAGACTGCTCAATGGAAGCATAAATTTGAAAAGGCTCAAAAGGAACATGAAGAACTAAAAAGAAAATTGAAGGCTACTACTTTTGAAGTAGCATTAGGGATAATTTGTATGAAATTCAAAGATATGTTCCAACATGCATATAGTGTCTGGAGTGCTCATAATGGAACATACAAGGCCCTTGTGGAGCATGGAATTCTACTTGATAGAATGAAGGAAATGGAATCCCATATCAAGGAAAAAGATGAAGATAATAATGTGTTGCTCCAAGAATATCAAAGCCTCATGAATACACATGAAAACTTCCAGAATATCTTGACATAGGAATTGAATGACTTCAACCAACCACTATGTATGACCATGCCAGATTTCTTTGAAGAAACAGATTTGAAGGTTCGGGAAACTTGGAAAAATGAGATATCAAAATATTTGTCAAGCATCCTTGATGACATCAATGATGAAGATGAGGTACTCAAGAAAATGCATAAGTAGCTTGAGAGGATTTTTGGATTGGAGAATGCAATGACAACCACTCTATAGAATGCAAACACTTATGCCCAGGAGAAATACATTGATCACATGTCAAAGGTTAATTTGTTCCTTATACGAGCTGTATGAGGAGGTAGTTAGAGTTTGGTTGTTGTGGATGCATTAACATGGTGCTTGAGCCTTGAATAGATCTTAGGTGGTCACAAGCGCTTGTTGATGATTAACGGACTGTGGTGCATCCAAAAATAAACTCTTTTTAATTTTCTATGTTATGTTAATTATGCTTTAGTTAAGAAATGATGTAACTTTTGTGAATGAACTTGAAGCTTGTTGCTTCCCATACAAATAGGGAAACCAAGGTCCAATTTTTATCATCATATCGCCATTTCAATCCATTAGAATAAATACTAGACCATCTCATCCACTTATTCATATCAAAAGAACTCATGTTATGGATGTTTATATTTTGAGCAATATAATGGAGTAGATACATTATAACTCATAATCCATTTTCAATGTTCAATTGTTGTGTCGATTTTCATGCTTATTTATTAATTTGTTGTCTCCAAAGTGGTCTTTTCTTCTTGTTTAAATCTATAAGATTTATTAGGGCACATTTGTTGTTATTATGTGGATGCTTTGATTGGTTTCTAATTAGGTGTGAATTAAATTTATTTCAAATAGGTTACTTTAATTGGTTTGTATTAAGGATTAAAGTCCTCTTAGAGATTGGCACCCTCTTATGGTCTAAAAACCTACATTTGTGAGACCCAACAGATTGCAAATAACTCTAAAAATTTAGAAGTCTATGAAACAATGTATATATTCTATGAAATAGTGTATATATTCTTGTACTTGTATATTCTATGAAGCATTCCTTATTTTCTATGAAACAGTGTATATATTCTTGTACTTGTAAATATTCTTTTACTATTATGTCTATTAAACAAAACAAAGTTTGAATAAAAAATGCTTCATCCTTTTTTGTAAGTGAGTATGTGAATTATTGTTTAAGGAAAAATATTACAGTGTTTACATTTTCGGTTTACTAGTTTCAAATCTTCATTTGCTATGTATATAAAATTGTATGTGCTCTTTATCTCTAATGACATAAAACAATAATGTCATCAGAATCAGGGTTTTCAATTTCAGCACCATCATTGTCCACACATTCATATCTCGTTCACTTTTAAGTACAATCATCAAAATTTTATTTTTATTTCTTGTCCCAGTTAATCTTGATTCCTTTCAACACAACACAATAGGTTGCATGTTAAATTTCAAACATTTTCTTTGCATTTTTTTATATATTATTTTCTCAATGCATCATTATGTAACAACAATTTCACTTATGAGATATACCCTATGTCTTTCAAATAAGTGTGCAAATTGAATAAGACATAAATGATTGAATATGATTTTTATTGTACAATTTTTTTTGTGTTCTTTTTACTTTTTGCATGTGGATTACCCCCAGAAAGAAACTACTTATCTTTTTCTTAAATGAAGCCTTTACATTTGTTATCTACGAAAGGAATTTATTGCTTGACAACAGGTTCGTGAACTTCATACAAATTAAAATTGGTGTAAAAGGCCATCTCTAAAAAGTTGTTTGGTCTAGAATTATAATGAAAAATAAAAAAACTTGCTAGGAGAATAAAACATTTTTTCAATTGTCCAAGTACAACATAATATTACTGAAGCATTTCAAAGTTTCAACCATAAGAATCAACCTTTTTTAAACATGGATTGAAAATAATTCTAAAAATTAGAAGTCTTAGTCATTAACATTATTGTCTGCTACAATGCCATCCAGTGTATCATTGTCAATGTTCATATGTTCTTTCAAGTATTTAATATTATCATCATCCTCATCTTGACCTGCATCATCTTCATCAGCATTGAAATTTGACTATAGACCATCTATATTGTTACCAGATGTATTTGGATCATCATTTTCTATACCATACATATTGATGTCTTCCATAACATCATTTAACTTTGGATTGATGTCTTATTGTGCCTCAACATAACCATCTTCAACATCATCATGGATGTCAATTTCTTCAATGTTCTCTAATCCCTCTCTCTCATTTTGTTGGCCATCATTTTTTTGCTTAGTATCCACTAATGCATTGTCAAATACATGCCTTAATCTTGGATCATAAAGTATGAAAAATATCCATTTCAGTTCCAAAATATTTTCATAGAAAAATACCTGCACATGAACGACATACATATATTAGACGTATGTTATAACAATTTTATTAATTAATAAATACATGTATATATTCACAATAAGCTATGAATTAATAGATTAATGATCACTACCACTTCTTGTTTGAGTTAAAGAAACACCTTCTCACAATGAATTGGTAGAACATAAGGCTCCTTATTTTTCGATAGGAATGATGAGGAATCTATAGAAAACAATCCACTATGGGTATCATGTCTTCGTGTCCTCTCAAATGCTTTATACCATCTACACTTAAAAATACAACATTTAAAAGAGCGGTAATCCAACTCAATAATGTCTTGTATTTTCCCAACAAATTGTAGATTCCCTTCAATTATATTCTTATCCTTTGAGCTTGATTGACTGGATTGGTCAAAGTCAACCACGATGCCACAATCTAAGGATCATTTGTTTACATCTACACTTTCTACACGATAATGTCGACCATATTCCCACATTGCTAGATATTTCCTCACCTATGAAAGACCATTTATTTTAGTGAAAAAAAATATAATGATGAATATTAAAATAATTAAGACTGTCAAAACTATAAGGAAATAACATTTTGTAAAATTCCAACTATACCTTTCTTTCACATCCTATAGACATGATGATTTCATCTTTTGTTATGTTTGAATCTATACCTACATCTTCTATTTGATTTTAAACTTGTCTAGTAATCCAGTCTAGAGGGAAATATTTTCCCCATTCCCCAAGAAGATGAGTGGGAAATGGAGTAATCCTTGGGTTTGATCTCTTAAACTATCTCGTTGCTTCTAACACTTCTCTCTTTTTATCATACATATCAATCCATTTGTTCATAAAATCCATGTGGTATAGAATGAACTTGTTGAGTATAGAATTTTCATCTACACCTATTATATGTCAACATGTTTATTTCAAAATCCAAATGTCATCTTGTTAATTTGACGAATAAATTACAGAGTAAATTAATGATTGCAAGAAAAACAACCACACTAATCGTGAATTTACTTACTAATTTGTACTTCAACACCATTAGATTGTGGTTTTTCTCCATCAATAATATTTGATGCCCGTTCTTCATCCCAAACACATGGGCCATCTTCAAAATCCTTACCAAGGAATTCACACAGGAAGAAAAATGCTTCATTCAATACATACCCTTCATCCATGCAGCCCTCTAGATGTGCCTTTTGTCAAACATATCTTGAGAGGAGCATCGGTGGTGTAAGGGCAATCTTGCATCACCCAAAAATAGTTAAATTTCAAGTTTCTTAGTTTTTAGATGTTTTACATTTTTTGATACCCTTTTTGTCATAATAGAAATTCCCAATTTATGATTTTATTTTGTTCTTGGGTTGAAAGATATTGCAGTTTTAGTTTCCCAGATTTGCACCTAAAAATCTTTCGAGTGGGATTTGAGGCACTTAGAGCTTCCAGAATGGTCTTCAATTTTTTTGAAATTGGCGTAGCGGATTTCGAGCGCGTTCTTGACTTTGAAACCTT